>QNGE01000013.1:53534-64307 GCA_008508345.1 Paragonimus westermani | reverse complement strand
GAAGTGTGACATCAAAAACAGATGTGCCGCACAATATTCATTTATTCGATAGCGGGTTTGACGTTTCCGGGATCGTAGGGATGTTGTGTTTAGTGGACCTTCTCAGCTGGCGCTAATAGGTGCACAGATCCCACGTAATTCAGTGGCAAACTTGAAATTGCTTGGACGTATGAATTGTTTCACCTGTCGATATTCCCAATAAATACACGAGGAACTCAATTAACCACCATTCGGGTTTGCGAAATTTTCATCTGCCGAGCAGTTTGAAATATACACTTGCAGTGGAGTTGGCGAGAATTCAACAAAAGTTGTGGTGTATCGATTAGTTAGGTGCAGGTTGAACACGATTGGACAGACTCAACGGTTCTGGAGGAAACCTCGGTGATAAAATGACTCCTGCGCATTTCTTTGGCGTGCTTAGACTAGTGAGCAAACATGGATAAACGTTATTGCTATTAAACATAGTGTGGACCGATGAATCTGCAGCTGAACCATGTTGGCGGTCACCATCAGGACAGGACGAGTAAAAAGGAAACTTAAACCGACTTCTTGCTCAAGTTGTAATAAAACATTTGGTCATTTCCGGCTAGGTAGTTTGGCGAATAGATCTGATAACCAGGCTAATCAATGCCAATTATGTATCTGTGAGTTAGAGGTATTTTCACAACGGAGAGTGTACACGTTTCTCTAATCATCCCGTCCCTTGGGCCTGGATCTGATTGAGCAGATTTGGTCTGCGTCGGGTTGCAGAGCAAATTGGAAAAGACACCTTGGAGGTCTATCACATAATGGAGTCCGTTTACCGAAATGTCTCGAATTTACACACATCCGCGTGGAACCATTTAAAAATTCATTATGCGCCTCTAACACCCATAGTTTCATGATGCATCACATCCATTTGCGCTTCAGTGTGGATTGAAGTTGAATGATGTTTCGTCACATGGGAAACATCTAGCACCAAGAAATCGATCACACGGAATATGCGCGGTGAACCCAGTGGCATGGTAAGTTTTTAAGCATATTTTCGGAATTTAGATCATAACATGCTTATCATCATGGGACACACTAAGCTACACGAGAGATCCGGAAGACAAAATCGGAAAATGATGTTGAGAAATTGATTTAATTTGCAATTAAAATAACAACCTATAGTTTTGCCTACTCATGAGTAGCATCGTTCCAAAAACAAATACTCGGACATCGTCCGAAACAGTAAAATGACCTCCTCACAGTATGGCGGGCAACGTGAATCGATTGAACTTGCTCATTCTGAGAAGTAATTGCGTGGCAGTGATTGACCGAAAACTACAAATGCTCCATTTATGTCAGCCAACATCCTACGAATACCAGAAATTGGAAGGCGACGTGGCAAGTCTGAAGTTAATCACGCAGTTGACGCATTTAAGTTTCTGCCCGGTTAGATCGACAACGGAATGAAAGATGAACGATTCCAAAGCGTTAGTTAGACGAATAGAGCAGCACTTTTGATCGCAACCTCACCATCTTCTACCTCTACGTCCCAATTGACTTCAGATCTGGAAGCTTCCTCAGTTTTCATGTATCCCATATCACCGTCCAGCCGGGGCACAGACGGCTTAGATCCAAGCGCGCCCAGTTCCAACACCCCTCCGGGAGCAAGGCTGACACTTCACGATACTTGCAGTTGTTCGTACGTCGCTTCACATAGGCACGTAAACCGGAGTGAGACATATTCGTTACCGACTGAAGCATTTAGTGACAACCGAACTAGTAAGTAGGAGACCGGCTGATCACTGACGAGTGATGACGGCTTCCGCCTTTCAAGCAGCAACATCGAAGTGCTAGATTCGAGTTCCGCGCCCGTTAAAGCTCGCCAACAGTGAACAGCCATAAGATGGTACAGCTGAGAGGTTGCATACTATAAGTTGATTGTGTCTAGTATGAAATCAATACGGCTACCGTGTGAAAGCATGGCTGGAGTACTGATCCAGGCCGTGGCAAGAATGTGTACTATTGGTCAATTCCGACGAGAACGAAACCTGAGTTTGGCATTTCCTTTCATAGGAGGTTGACTAAAAATTTCAAGGAAACACGGGCATTATAGTACGCTGTGGATGGCATTCAATTTGTAGTTGGGGATTGTGTTACCCCATGTGTAATGTTCGTCAACTTGAACCGCAGTTAGCATTTCAACTGTAAACAGAAGGCTTCTTAGCTGCGAACATTCTTCACTAGATTTGCACATGCATAAGTCGCTTTGTGTAGTTTATCTCCATATGTTAGATAATGTCTGCTCTACAGACTAAAGTTTTGATGCTTTAATCGGAGACAGAAACAAGTTTCATATTGATAACATAAACATGTAAGTGAGCTGTGCAGTTACCCAAGGGATCGACATTCGGTCATATTTATGCATGCGATCACACCCGAAAACCGTTTCAGGGTACCAACTGACCACGTTTGATGCATTTTGTACGCGCTCACTGTGTGTGACACAAACACCATGGTTATCCTACGATCATTTAACGTTTTTTCAAAACACTACCTGGTCGATCAGATACTGGTCGTAGGTTAGGCAAGTAGTGTGCACCGATCACAGAGCGCACGTACTACATCAAATACGTTCGACCACTCACCCGAGCGTAAAGCTACACTCAGATGGGCTCATTATCTTGTCACTACGATTGACTGTTAACTGTTGATTCATGATGAATCCCAGACCATGAGAAATGATGCTGTTGGAGAAAACTGCCATACTATATCAAATGATTCAACTTCGTTACAGAATGCACTAGAGAGAGAAAGCAGAGGAAAGCTAGCTATTTTTTGAAGAGCGTTTTGAAGGCGTTGACGTGAGAGTGCGGGCGATCTGAGACTCAATGAACAGAACGGAATGTGAATTTGGAGAAACATGCAACTTGCGGTGTCAGGAATCAGCCGCTGGATAGCTCAACCCCCTATCTCTGAATCCGGAAAGATGGATCTCACTGTTACCGGAGGATAATATAGATGCCGCGAACAAGCATGTCCAAGAGGAATCGCACTGACGGAAGCTTCGACCCGTCGAAGTGGTGTGACTGGATGATCCGTTTGTTGCTTCAAATTTACGACGCCATATTGGCCACCTGCCAAACGATGCACTCCTCCATTAAAAGGATCAATTAACTGTAGTTTAGGAGACTGGAAGTTTTGCCACTAGACAATAATTCACACCGTGGATCAATGTCAAATCCTAAAACGATGGGTGGATGCCAGTACCACAAAATCAGCAGTCATCGGCAACAGATGTTTCATACCAAATTACGACGCTCGACCGAAGCCATTGGGTGTTTTTATAGTGCTGGATTTCGTACTGAATCGGTTGATGACCTTATCTCACAAAGTCCACTGTTGCTTTCTGATAAACATGGTGATGTTATTGTATATGCCAACCCATAATGCCAGGGTTGGGATGACCTAGACGCTGTGCGGAACAAGCGACTTCGGTTGAATGCCGATGATAGTTTGCAATCATCAGAAGGGATCACTGAACAAATCATCTTGGATTTTTGGCGCACGACATAAAAATGAGCATTTGTTGATGCAACACAGACTGTCTGAATTGCGCAACAACTTCGGAGGTGACGTTTATGCAGTGAGACAGAATGGAAACCAAATATGGCTTAGAAGCATATCCGTATTTCCAGTAAATTCCTCAATAAAAATACCACAGCCTCGTTTTTCTTACCAAAATGTATCACCTTCAACGGAGTACGAACTCTGAAGACTAGGTAAAGAGATGATAGGCGGTTTACAGTAGGAAAAGGGTTAACACAGAGAATACCAGGTTACTTTGTTTAACATAGCAATCTGACTAAGGTGGCCATGCTAGCCGACTCTCAATGTATGTACAAAAATGTCTTGAAAACAAATGCCCGTGAAATTACGAGACGGTTTAAGTTTTTCAAACTCAGAGAATATAATAAGTAACACACGTAAAAGAGCAATGAGAAATGTTTGCAACATGAATAACCTCTTTGTGGGCAACTGAATCGAAACGGTAGAATCACACTGAGTTGGTCAGTCCATGAAAACGGTTCCTGATGGATCGGCGCTCCCCTGCTGTATGTACGCAAACACACACAAAGATTGCTGGTAAGATGTAAATCTTCGCGAGCCTGGTTAAATAAGCAGACTGCGCTTGCAAACACGAAAATCTACGACGCTACGGCCTCCAATCAGTGGAGCGGCAGGAGGAAGAAACGGGAAAAATGAACGAAAACGCTACACAACACACACGTGAAGTAACAGGGTTGGGCATTAGAGGCAAAATAATAAGGCAGACAGAAATAGGGGCGAGATAGTATTCTCTTTCTCTCTCATTCGCCCCATCGTGTCTGTGTGAGTAAGTGTCGCTGAGATAAGGAACATCTGACATGATCGATATGAATCGGGGAGTCAGAAGGTGAAAGCACGCAGCCGGTTGAATCACTGAGGGTAGAAGGAGAGTCGCATGAGCTGCCAGATAGCACACTGCTCTAGTAAGGAAGCTCAAATTTGACATCGATGGCAGCCTGTCGGGCAAGTTGCACAATATCGGCGAGCTTCACAGCCTGATGAGATGAGGGCGGGAGAAGGGAGCATAAGAACAGGAAAATGGGGTTAACTATGGATAGAAAGAGACTACTTCCATTGATAACATGAAAACTTGGAATTAGATACTGATGTTTACAAGGTGGAATGTGGAATTGAGACGGGAATAGAGTGTCGCTGAAAAAAGATGAGCATCACAATAGCACACATAATGGTCTGAACCACTCAGGGCAGATAGAACCAATAGCATGTGCGTCAGGCGCCATCAGACAAATGGCTTAAATTTCGATGTTACCTAAACAGCAAAGACAGATGTAACACAATGATTGCACATGATCGCCCTCACAATCAACAGCAAAATATTACAACTTGGCACTGATGCTCAACTGTCTTAGTCATAGAAAAATAACTAGGTTTGAGATGAAGAAAGAGAATGGGATCTAATTAACAGAAGCCCTATCGAAACTCGAGAAGCGTTACGGTATCTGAACCCCGTAATGAAGATTTGCAAGTGAAGGTAAGACAACATCTGTAAAGCAATTTCCTTGTGGCTTTCACTGTGATGAATTCACGGTTGAAGTTACATCATTGATGATAGAGTGGAACGGCGGCGACAAACACAAGTGAAACCGATCTGCTGATCTATCCTTTAAAGCCACCATTCAATGAATAGATGGATCGACACCATCGTTATTCTAAGCTTTGAGCCATACCAGTGGGAACTATGGTCCGGGCTACCAATGATTCTGACAAAAGTTCAACGAGAAGCGTTGCTCACACAATCACGTCAACTGACAACGGTGGTCGAATACCGAGAGTCTGTATGCATTTTCCGCACTAGCAATACTACAGACTGATCAGATGACGCTCTACAGGTAGATGAAGTGATCGACAATTTCAAGCAGCCTGCAAGCAATAACAACAATACGGTCAACGTCAACCCAATCTTGTAACAACACTTTACACTTCGAGGGTGCAAAGCATATACCATACAGACCAGCCATATCACTCAACCAGTTCGGCGTGATCTGTACGTTCTCTGCAGACGAATTGAGTACAGTAGTCGTACACGTAACCACTAGCAGTCGACTCATTTCATGGTGGAAGCTCCAGTCACAGATCCATGGAACCTCAGAATGCCCCCTCCATAACACCATCCATTACAGTTGGAAAGGAAGGGGGAGATCGGATATCACTGACACGTCACTTGAAGAGGAGAATGCTCTAGATGGTTGCTCATAGATTCACATTCAGAAGTTGGAGTGGGCACACAACAACTTCAACAAACTGACGTACTGTATTGGGACATCTTTGAGATGCAGACAGTTCCAGAGAGTAAGCCGGGTAACTGAGTCCAAGGCGGTCTGTCTTTAGGCTCAAAACAAGTACGATTGGTGGCAGCGGGAATAAATATCAATGTTTCGGTGTCTGTTGCAGGGCAAAAATGCATGATCGACACACTCGTGAACAGGCCGGAGGCTTGCTTGTACTTTACTTATCTGGTTCTTTATTTCGAAAATTCCCATTCAGTCATGGAATACGAAGTTTAGCAAGCATGCTTTCGATCAAGTTTGTCTGGAGTATGTTCCGGTCCGACAACAGTCCTCACCTCGACAACGATACCAATAACAATCGAGTAAAGATACTTCGTGAGGCACGGTGGCGGAGATTCCAGTCTCTTTCATCGTTCAACACAGAACGAATGTATACATAGCAGATTAACCATCAAGGAGGAAACGTCAACATTCAAATGTGTTGCAAATTGATGTAAGCCTTTAGCCATGTTCAATGGTGGGTGGATTTTCATCAAAACCACAGAATCGAGAATAACATAAAGTTAACAGCAAATTGTAGTAAGTTGCGTTCCAATCACCTCGAATGGTAATCATTATGGTGGTTGCGATACCATCCTTCCACTATCATCGCGTTTGCTATAGAATTTGCATAGTTTCTAACAAAAGTGGTCAGTGTAGGGGAACAGAAGCATTGTATAACAGCGTTTACCACGCACACATTTTACCGAAACGATCAATTCGAAGTATTTTAGCTTCAGAGCTAACCACTCCGTGGATACGACATTTGTTATCATCCTGAAGGTAAAGTTGAACGATTCTGCTTTTTGGTACCTGAACCAATCGTTTCGTTACAAATGTTAAACATGAGTACTAATGAACAACTAGACGGACATGAACACGTCGCACAGGATAGCGCAGTGTTTGGTTATCTTTCAGTGACAGTTGGTCCGCCAACAACTCGGTCGAATATGAGAAACAGAACAGCATACAGATAGAATCCAGATTCCAACTGGCTGGTTGACGGCAACAATGGGTATTCGAGGTACGGGAACATGCACCTTGGTTTGAACTTAGCCTAACAGGGTACGGTTTCCAAAAGCAATCGGCCAGGGACAATATACAAGGACAGTGGTTCTCCAACAGGGCCAGACCTCGTTTACCTTAAACATTTGACCCTTGGAGAGATAGAACAAGCTTTAAATGATGGACATCCCATTACGTAGGTCACCCGAAAAAATGGTACAATAATCAAATTGTTTCGAAGTCGAATATTAAGTTACCGCATTGTTCATATGCATGGGGTACAACAGTTCTCAGGTACTGGTTGTCTAGGTCGTGCTTTAGTAATTGTCTGCTCCTACGGTATCGGGAAGAGTGAAGCTTCAGTGAACTGTTCGTTGAAGTGCTGTAGGCACTACTCTGCGTAGCCAGCGTTGGGGTCTTGCACGTTTGAATGAAAAGTCAGTAACTATGGGGAGACTGGAATGAACAGACATGTCTGTCACAGCTTGAACGAGACCAAAAAACAAGGATACATGAAAAAAAGATGACAGTATTCAGGATAAACATGTTCACAACCGAGCAACGATTCACAACACGCTACTCAAGCACATTGTTCAAAGTTTGACCACGCTGGTGTAAGCCATACTATATGTACACGCGGACCGAATCACATTCGCTTCACACATTGTGTCAGGTCTGGGTCCTTGATTGTCGAGCAAGATCTACAGACTATCATGACTCGCAACGGTGACGAGTTGGAAAGGTCCACATTTAAAAGAACAAGTAAAAATCAAGCGATAAATGTAAGAAAACACACAAAGCGGTATATTGAAATTGACCAACAACAAGGGTCAATAGCAAGCTGAAGAGCGTGTGTATGACTGTTTTTGCAGGCGGGATCAAGGCGTCTTCCCATTACCTTTCTCAAGAGGGTTACAATCGGTGAATTCCGGTCCAGTCCATCATGCCAGTTGGAAGGAAAAATTGTAGGAATAATATTGATCTGTCAAGTTCGATAGGACACAGCTTTGTCGCACTGCTTGGTAGATTGTAGCTGAAGTATAACTTGCCGGAAAGAGGCTTTCTACAGTCTTGCCTCAAGGGGTGTCCATGTTGAGAGAGACCGTTGTTTGGCTACTTTTAGGCAGGGTGCTAGTTAAGGCGGGCAATCGTCCAATGAACCGACAGTATTAAATATGGGAGTTCAAACGAGTTCAATATAACCGAGTGAAACCGCCTTACTGAACCGATTAACCCTTCAAGGGTGCTAACAGGGTGACCATAGGCCGAAAAGAGTGGTGTGTACACACAACTATACATACGTAGGACGTACCAATCTAGCAGCTTCGTCCAAATCACTGCAGCCGAGAATTTTCATCTCGCTACTACCGAGGATGGCTTTGGCATCTTCAACACGTGTTCCTGTAGGGAAGAAAACAGAATGACAGTGCGCTAGCCAAACACAGGCGCGTCAAATCAGTTTACACAATGCGAGAGCATTAGAACAATATGCACGCACAATATACGCACCTCAGGGGTAGAAAGCAGTATTTAGATACATTCGATCATTAACATAATCGCCATCAACAATCCAACAGAAACATTCACAGCGCGGTTTTTAGGTAACATTGTGAATAGTCGCGTAGTTTATAACGCCGCAGGTCATGTCTGTCAACCAGACTAAAGAAAGAGGCCTAGGAGATTGTGTGGTGGAAATCTCGATTCACCGATTATCCAAACCCCGACACAACAGAAGATCCGACAAACGGTCAATCCAAATATCGCGTTAAAGATACAACATCAGTATTGGACGAACGGTCTCAGTGTTGTGCCTTCCGTTACTCGCCAATTCATTTGTTCCGTATTCCACCAATTAACACACAGTTTATGATGTTGCATGTGCTAATAAGATCAGCCAATGACAGGCTGTGATTTCTTTAATACTGTTGTACATCCATAAATTCGGCGTCTCAATTCATGAATAACAATTGCTTACTGCTACCAGTACAAGGTCTTCTCCTTATTACTTGCGTGGGAGGTTTCAATTCAAGTACGATTTCTAGGGCTATTCGAAGTCCCTAATTTCAAGTATCACAGTTTGTGAGGACATGCGATTACCGGTCACTCCTGATACACACTGCACTTTAATGATCAACGCACACAATATGGTCATCCAGTAGTGTTATGCAGCATGACGTATTAGTGTAGACGACGTTCAGTGTTCGTGTCTTCCATCAATGGTGCCTTCGTGGCACTGCACGTGTATGTTGGCATACGCAACATTGTTGGTCGCCAGCGTTTTCAGAATAGCACATCGGGGAGAATGTTGGCGTCGTTGCATGGACACCAAAGCCAAACCGCCAGTAGTGCATGAAACATGATGAGCTAATGTTTGAAGCAAGGTGCCATGGTACCATCTTTCAAAATAAGCTGAAACGACCCTGGGGATCAATTCTTTTCACAGGGTGCGCGACTTCTACACAGGGTTGAAATTTGGAAGCTGATTGGGCTCAAGTAACGACTTGCAGACAGTGGTTACGATGAACGCAATCCATTCGGGTCCAGTGTGTAAAGTAAATTACCACAGAGCTCCTGAAACCTGCTTGGCCCGTCGGAAACCAAAGGGGACAGCTGCAAAGTCGGAGCAAACAGAATGATGTCGAAAATAGCAGTTAGGTGCATACAAAGAGTGACTGAAGTCAGTGCCAATCATTGTCAAAATAACATGCAGCAATGCAGACGAGACAATGACATAGCTCGGCTGGGAAGCGACCAAAGATGAGGACTAGGAAGAAAAAACCCCGAATACACGTGATCGCAATAGGGGTCGTTCCCGTACTACGAGAGGGAGGGCGACAATGCTAATACATCCCACGACAAATCCACCCAACATTTACATACAAGTACATCGAAGAATGATT
This sequence comes from Paragonimus westermani, assembly GCA_008508345.1. Classification (NCBI taxonomy): domain Eukaryota; kingdom Metazoa; phylum Platyhelminthes; class Trematoda; order Plagiorchiida; family Troglotrematidae; genus Paragonimus; species Paragonimus westermani. The sequence goes on along the minus strand of QNGE01000013.1, from coordinate 54,538 downwards.
AACACGCGTCATAAGAGTGAACATTTGCCTGACACCGACGTTACTGAAGATGATGTCAAAAATCAGGCAACTGTGTATTACTGATAGAAGTCCGGGGACCTAGGTTAATTCAAAGTGAACACAACTCACACTTGAATGCAACCTTCCTGTCAAGATAAGCCGTTCATTTGACTCACTTCGAAAAAAAGCACCAGAGTTAAGGTTTTCCCCGAGTTGAATCAACCAGTAGTGCATATCCTCGTCAGGACCAGAATCTGCAATATGATCCTCGTGCTTGTGAGCCTAGCGTGTTAGTCACAACACCAGTAACCTCATAATAGGCATGACCAAATACTCATCCAAACGCTCAATCACAACCTTGTGAGGATAGTGTTCAGGTGGCCCGATCACTTCGGAAGGAGTCATTCCGTCTACCACAACCTCAATCCATGAAACTCTATCAGTATGTTAAACCGTGTTCAGTTGGTTCAACGAAGGCAGTAGCTTCAATCTAACCGACAAACTCTGATCACGAGGTTAGCGATTAGAGTGAACAGAGCGATTCTGATCATCCACCCTTCAAAATAATCAGGCAGACTGAACGTTATTCATATGACGTTGAGACTGAGCGGCTGGATATGGCTATTCGGTCACGCTTATCGCGTGGTTACTGACGTTGCGGTTAACATGCTGGTCTTACAATCACGAGGGCCGGAACTCCACTTTCGATCCGAATGGGAATGTGCACTAGCAACGGGCTCTAACCAGTGCGCAACTCGAATTTGGTGCATTCTCTTCAAAGTGGACTAGCCGACAGGCTTATGTGAAATCAGTGATCAGACATGGGTTGTGCTCATCAAAATAAGTCGCGTATTACCTACATTTTTTAAACACGCGCACATGCGACTCAGGAGTAAAAAAAACGTTAGAAAGGCCGTCATCATCACCATAGAAAGCAATACATCAGTGGTTCACACCAATGTTCAACTGCCACACAACCATGAAGAAAAAGCAAACCCTATATA
>QNGE01000013.1:13130-50740 GCA_008508345.1 Paragonimus westermani | reverse complement strand
GGGTCAGCAGTAGCATGTTTTCGCCTATCCACCCTGCTGTATGCAGCAGATAGGGCGACCCGGTTTATACTGCGAGACGGCCGATGCAGTATGGAAGTGTTTGTGTTGTGAGTATTCATGGTTGTGTGTGGGCTGAGATACTGCCAGGACGCCCAGACCTAGACAGGAGAACGATTAGGGTTCTCAACCAAACCCTTTGGCTCAATAGCCTGTACCGCAAGGCAGCGGGTGGGTGGCGGTGTACCAGAAATGGTACAGGAAGAGATGCCAACCATCTTCCAACCCCCAACCTGGAGGACCAAGAGACTGTGGTTTGTCGGACCTCTACCTGTTGGCCCAAAAGGTCATCGAGATGCGCAAGCCGACACACCACGTCAAGATCCAGTCTCACCGTCAAGTAACACAATTAAATGCTGGTCAAGGAATCCACATAAAACTGTGTGGGTTCCGCGTAGATGGACCGGCAACCCAGAGACGGATGACAGATAATTTTGGTCTCAATTGTATGTGTAGTCAGTGAAACCGTAGCAATCGTAATTCAGCCGTATAGCGCTTGGTGAGTATGAAAAATGCACGATCTCCGCTTGTTGGTAAATGAAAACGGAAGATCACCAGATGTGTCCAAATTATGCTATCGGTTATCATATGAGAAGAGATCAATCCCCGCGACAGTAAGGAAAGACGATTGTCAAGTTTATTTGTACACGACAAATGCAAACTTCTTAGGTTGGTGTTCAAAGCAGCGCATAGTTAATCGGAGTTGTAATCAACCATTGCGCTATACAGACCAATAAGAACCGAATAAAAAACATTACGAGAATGACACCGAACAATGAGAAAGTCAATTATCTTCGATCATGAACGTATCCGATGCCAGTTAAAGTAGATTAGAACGGAGTAAATAGGAGAAAAAGTCAGTCCGGATAGTTCTGATGTAGGAAGGTAGTAGAGGTAAACGAACTAGTGTTTAAAGATCGATGATGGTTTGCGAACGTAGTTCGAACAACGGGTGAGTAGCCTGATCAGTGTAGATGGTCAGAAAAGCGCCATTTCACATGATAACACACCGGATAACTTTTTATTCATAGGTATCAGGTCATATGCACAGGGAATGTAAGATTACGGCAAAACAATACCTTATGCTATAGGAAACACATGTATTGCACTGGATTTCTGTATTACAACCAATCGAGAATCTTTGGAGTATACTCGTTTGACAAATGTGTGAAAGTGCTCAGATCCACGGTTTCATGGTGGATTTAAAGGAATCATGATGTGAGAATGGATTAACCTGGGACCAACCAACGTTAATCCACTAGAGACACCGAAACGTATTGGGATCTTGAAGTGGGACGAAAAAATGTGTCTGAGTGGCTTTCCATAAGAGAATATACGCTGAAGCAATTTTACGATTTTGTTGCGACCTTCCAAGTTAGAACATTAACCACTAGTGGGTGTCAAACATCAACAAGCTATTAAGAAACCAAGTGGTCACAGTCTGACTCGAAAAATACGTGCCTTGCGACGCATCGTAACCAAGACGTTTCTAAAAAATGTGATGACCTTACAGCTCATCAAAGAGGGCAGCTATTAATGAAAAGCAAATATATTAGAACACTTTTAAAATGTTTATCATACACCAGTTTATGGCATTCGAACAATTACGAACAAAAAGGCAATCGAAAGCCATGATGTTATTGGGCTAAATGAAAAGCTGTCAGCAACTCGATCGCATTGGTAGATTTGTCATACAACAAAAGTGTTGTCTAACTGGTGAACACATGGAAGCTCTCCAACAACTGAAAAAAGATGAAAATAGTATGATTCTGAAGACAAACCAGTGTTCCGTTAGTAGAGAGATAGATATCCCATGAGTTACAGATACTTTTATTGCATGATTTTATCAATGAACGACACCATCGTATGTTGAAACGTGTAGGTACCAAGATTCCACAACTGTATGATTTACCTAGAACCCACAAATCGGGTATTCCGACGTGGCCTATTTTGGCCATGAACTGACCTCCTTAACATGAGCTAGCAAAATGGCTGGCTAACATTTGAAAAACCTTTAGACAAAAACTGTGTGCAGATTTTGAAACACTTTTGAATTGTTGCCATATATTGAAGACGTGAATGTTGCCAGAAACACGGTGTGTTCTATCGACGTTAGTTCTTTGTTTACAAACGTACCACTACGTGAAACGACAGATTTTGTGATTTCGTTTTATCCAACTCCATTTGTCTTTCAAACCTGTTTAACTAGTTGAAACGTTTACTTTTACTCAGCAAGGAAAATGTCAGATATTATTTTTCGAGTAAGGGCTTTCAATTGATAGGTGATGTAGCTATGGGGAGTCCATTCCGTTTTGTTTTAGCCGATGTGTTCACGGCCAAATTTGAACAGACACCACAAACGGTATGCCGACGACATGTGCTTTATTGGGAAAGACAAGCCGAAAGAACGATCAAAGCTTTTAACTCAGCCCACCCCAGTGTCTCAGTCGCGGTTGAGTACGAAAGTGAGAACAGTTTGCCCTTCATGAACATCCTGTTTAGACACTGTTCAGACGGATCTACCGTAAGCCAACATGGACGGGACAATATACGAACTTCGTAGGTTTTACTCCTTTTACATATGAAAGGTCACCAATACGTAAACTGTTTTACAGAACGCCAAGAACATGCTCCCAGGATAGATTGCAAGCTGAACAAGCAGTGTTGTATGAAACAATTCATGCTAACAATTTCCCAGAACGTTTCATTCAGAAAAGGAGTAAACTTACTCCTGCGGAAAATGCAACTGTGGAAGTACCTGAAAAAGCTGCTCATATCAAACTTTTCTTCGAAGGTGATAGTCTGATGAACACCTTCGGAAAGATGACCAGTGCCACGTTGAAACGTGTGTATAATGCAGCAGAGCTTGTCCTGCCCTCACAAACGTCTAGGTTTCCTCTACCCCTGGTCAGAAAGCAAATCCTTATTTCTTACTAGCCATTGTATCTATCAGTCATCTTGCAATTACAGAAAAACATTCGTAGAACAGAAAGAATGATAAACACCAGGGCCGAGGGGCATATTGCAAAATCGTAAAGTTGCACTGACTCATCCACCAATGAGTGACATTCGGTGAGGACCAAACGCCGTTTCATCCATTGCAAGGCACTTATCGACCACAGGCCACAGTGCCATTATTGCATTTTCGTTTAAGTTCTTGATGAACACTCACAAATTCTGTTGGGAAAAGCACTTTTTCCCAAAAACTCGCTATATTTCCCAAGGGAAATAGATGCTTCTATTTTGATAACTCGAATGCCCGCCATCATTCTGGAAGATTCGAGTTCGCGCGCCTGCTTCTGATTGGCCACCGAAAACCTATAAATACAGCCGTTTTGAGCCACTGTTTTGCCTTCGGGCTGAGCAGCAAATAAAGCTCGTTTGAAGGCCGTCTTTTTCCTTTCTTGTTAGGGGGTTCTAAGTTGCGAGAGTTGGGTCCGAGTACTTGCGTTCCGATTATTCGTATCGTTTGCGATATCGTTGCGTTTCATTCGTGATCGTGATACTGCTCGCGGTCTTCCTGTCCGTTCTTGCCTTCCTCTCTCAGGGGGTCGTAACAGTTGGCGACGGTGTCATTTCTGATCAATGGCGTTGGACGTTGATGACGTTAAGCTGCTGTTGCAGCAACAGATGAAGCTTATGGAGATGCTTGCCCAACGGTTGTCCAATACAAGTATGGGCCAACCCGCACAATCTGGTGGTGCGCAATCTGTGGACAGTTTGGCCATGGGTATCTCCGAATTCGTCTACGACCCGCATGCGAACGTGACATTCGATTCTTGGTTCCGTCGGTACGATGACCTGTTTCGTATCGAATTTGCCAACCAGGACGATTCGTGGAAGGTCCGGCTTCTTCTCCGCAAACTTGGCCCTGCGGAGCACGAACGGTACGCCAATTTCATTTTGCCCAAGAGCCCATGCGATATCAATTTCAATGAGACGGTCAGTATTCTGTCGCAGATATTCGGTGACCAGTCATCTCTATTCAACTTGCGGTACCACTGCCTCAAGCTGACCAAACGGGACTCGGATGATCTTGTCACCTATGCTGGCATCGTAAATCGCGAATGCGAGAAGTTCAAGCTATCCTCCCTCACGGAGGATCAATTCAAATGCCTCATCTTTGTCTGCGGCCTCCAGTCCCCCAATGATGCTGACCTCCGTACACGCCTGCTCAATCGGATCCAACAAGACGAGTCAGTTACCCTTCAGGATCTCACCACTGAAGGTCATCGACTGCTGAACCTGAAACACGACTCTGCCTTGGTCCAGAATCCTGCTCAGTCCACAACCTCTGTCAACACAGTTTCATATCCAAGGCAAAAGCAACAACTTTCCCACACGAGCCGCCCAAGGAACCCTCCCTCCAAGAAGTCGCCGCCCTCTCCATGCTGGCACTGCGGCGCATGGCACTACACGCGTTACTGCCCCTTCAAGCAACACCGCTGTCAGCGTTGCAAAAAGGTGGGCCACAAAGACGGGTATTGTCAATCACGTACTCCGGGCAGTCAACGCACAACTAAGAAGCGGCCACGCCCACCTCACTCCAAACCAAGTACGAGGTCCAACAGCTTACTTACCTCTTTCAAAGTCGATGTCGTTTCACGCAGGAAGTTTGTGTCCGTACTGATCAACGGACACCCAGCTCGTCTGCAGCTCGACACTGCATCCGATATTACAATCATTTCCAATCGCCTGTGGAAAGCAATTGGCCGCCCGCCAGTCCAGCTGACATCCCTTTCCGCCACCAGTGCCTGTGGTGGTACAGTGCAATTAACTGGGCAATTGCATTACCGTGTCAGCTTCAAGAACAAGACCATCGATGGAGTCTGTTACCTCTCCGATGCAAATCTCAATCTACTTGGTCTCGACTGGCTTGAACAACTCGGTCTGACAGAACTATCAATCACACATATTTGCAATCGATTACAGTCCTCCACAACGAAGCCACCGTACCACCGATAATCGAACAGCCAAGTGGAGCGTTTCGTCGACACATTCAAGAGAGCACGTATGAAATCTCGCGGGGAGGGACCGACCGAAGAACTGCTGCAAAGGTCCTTGCTCACTTACAGAACCAACCCGAATCCGGCGATTCCCAGTGGACTTTCACCCACCGGAGCTCTCATGGGCCGCAAGCTGAAGACCACATTCGACGCCATGCTGCCAGTAGAAAAACTCCCCGAAGAAATTCTTAAGTGTATCAAAGCATTGTTGATCGGACGTCGACGGCCGGTCCTATGTGCACAAAGACAACTGACTGTCAACCTTTGTTTTCCGTGGGTTTGGCCGTGAGTACCAATCACGATCCAGCCTGAATTGTACCTTTAGTCGTTTCACTTAAATCTTGTCGGTTTTGTTTTCATGCTAGTCACACGTTCACGACTGATGAGAGTGTGTGAAGTGAATTCGTATCGTGGTTTGTGTCTTCTGACTATTCTATTCAGATTTGGAACCAAATAGATCCGATTGAAACAAAACAATATTGATCGCGCATCACGTGACTTACCCTGCAATCGAACCACAATCGGTACTTTGATGTTCAACTCAGTGGCTGCAGCTACAATGCCCTGAGCAATCACATCGCAACGCATGATCCCTCCAAAGATGTTCACCAAGATGGCGTGTACTTTGGGATCCGACGTGATTAAGCGAAACGCCTCGGTCACCTGAGCTGCAGTGGCCCCGCCACCGACGTCCAAAAAGTTAGCCGGATTGCCACCGTGGAGCTGGATCAAGTCCATAGTTGCCATCGCCAAGCCGGCACCGTTGACTGAAAATGCGTAAGAAAGGAAAGACTGGACACTGAAGTGCGTGCGATTTTGTCAGAGTTCACATTTATCGGGATTATAAATCAAACTTCAGTGAGTGTCCTGGAGTTTTAGCTAGAGAACGAGTGCCGTTTGAAGCTCTGACCGTCGATTGAATGTGGCCGTGAAGTGGGCAGGATGATCCACTTCTATACCACCGGTTGAACAAACCGGGGTTTGGAGCTGCATGGATAGATGCACACCAATATAATCACAAACAGCAGTGCATCAGTGACTCACAGAGACGTTTAACTGCCGTACGGCGAACTCTAACTAAGAAGCGGAAGAAAATGGACCCGAATATTAAAAAAAACACAAAGACACTAGGGACGCTTGAAGTAGTTTGGGCTTAAGCTCGCGGCCTAGAGGGATGTATACAAATATGAACACAGAGGAAGCCCAGTCGAAATGGACAGAAAACAAAGGGAGTGCAAAAGTCGATCAGCAATAGAGTTGCTGTTAAAATTGCAACCAGTTAACCGGAATCTACTGTCAACGGAGTGTTGATCGGGTCATCATCACGAACCACACTATTAGCCGCTGGCAAAAACGGTACCAAAAAACCGTGTTTTTTCCAAGGAGAAAGGATCGCCCAAAGCGTAGCCAACAATAGCACTCCATTAAACAAAGACATGAAAAGACTGACTACTGTGAAAGCTAAACTGCCTGAGAAAATATGAGACACAAACCAATCTATCACTATCTGACTGACTTGACGTTAGCTAGTGCGACCTGCTAACGAGCACGTGACAAATAGGTACCATGTGCCTACACAAAACATGGCGCAATCGTGCATGCAAACACGTGATGCAGCTAACCCGGAAAGCATCGTGCACACAGTCGATAGTGTTGTCCACTTTTGCGTGTGCAGTGGGACAGAAACATGGCATGCACCCATTAGGCTGTTAGGGAGTGTTTTGCCGCAGAAACCAAGTCTTATCACTCGAGCAGACCTGGCTTCTTTTCTCGATAAACACAGCACACACACTCGCCTGTGTCGCAGTGAGGTGGAGTTGAACGGACGGGTTTTGAAATAAATGCACATTAGAACATGCATCAACAAGTCACTGGAATACAAATTGGAAAACTGACGAATGCACTAAGCGTGCCCGAACAGGTCGACTACCGTTCAATGAGGTTAGTGGCCTCAACAAACCAGTAAGATGATACCGAGACCAATGCTCAACAGATTGCAAAGGAAGGGAGAGACGACATCGAAGAACGCACATAAGGGGTTGCACGCTATAAACCCGTTTCCGAAAGTATGCCATGTTTGTTTGAAAGTTCTGGGACGACCGCATGCAAAAGTAAGGCGAGAACGAACTGACATGAAAATCGGCTGATTAGAAACACCGCACTAGTAGCCAGTATAGATTCACATGATCATTGTTAGCGTATGGTACATAAACAGTATACACTCTAGAACCATTGAAACACATTACGTTCCTAATCAACAGAGACCTTATAATATGATGAGGACATTTGTAAATAAAAATTACAGAGATGTATTGCTTCAGAATGGGATTGTGTTTTTAGACATTTATTTATAACGACCATGGTATGGAGAAGGGTACCCTGGTCTGAAACGGGATTCAGCTTAATCGTTAAATGGAAAAAGTTATCAAAAGCAAAATAAAAACGCACGCGGCTAAATGAGGAAGAAGTTAAACAAAATGGATGCAAATGGGTCAATGAATGAGGCACGCTGTCATCTCGAATAGCGTGGGCTAATTCCGGGAAACACCGGAAGCCAAATAATGCAATTTTGATTACATTTCTGGAGGCATACGGTAAAATGAACCTTTCCTTTTACGGACAACTACATGTCTTTCCGACACTACAGATGACAAACAACGGTTTCGATAGGCGAGCTGTTACCTAATGAAGGCTATTATAAACTGACGAGATTGTGCTAATCAAGTGGGTAAAGCAATTTACAGTTTCGAGCCGGTTGCCTGAAACAAAGAAGATGAGAGCAGTAGCAATTTACCCTGTAAAAATGTGAAACATTCCATACAGAACGGCCATATCAATCGCAGTTTACAGCTTACCAGCTATGCCATGTAGGCAAAATGTTGAAGTGTGTTGAAGCGATTACGTTAGAGAAAACAACAGACGAAAAATTGAGGTGCAGATTTACAGTGTCAAACTCTAAAATGCCAGTAGGTGAGCATATATATATATATATAACGCGATAAAACCACACAGAACGACAAACGTGCCATAAAGAAATACGGAAAAATTGAGGGATGTGTAATGTGAAAAATGAGGAAGATGGAGAGAGAAAACATCACATTGGCGCAACACAAACGCAATCGACCTTTAGTCGTTGCTATATAAAACAGCAACCTCAATCAAAGGTGCTTGTGATTTTTTGGACCACAGCCAGAAAGCTGGGATCCATTTACTCCAATGTCAGTGCCTTTATGCCTCGAATCCAAATCATATTTTGGTCACCAGGCAGTCGCTTCCAGCGTAACCTGCCATCTGTAGACGAGGCATGATGCGGCAAACGATGAGTTGGCATTCGCAAGATGCATCCAAGCCAACAAGGCCTTTGAGATGAGATCATTACGCACAAGGGCCGACATTCATCTATCCGTCCCGAAAACACATCGTCGAACTTGGCCATTGCGGACATCATGCGCCGCTTATGCTTCGGTGACACCGGAGACCATTGATGGACACTATACGAACATCATGAGTACGAATGAGCCAGGTTTCACAACTGCATAAGACTCTTTGCTCAGTGGCAGTACACGCTCGATCCTACATACTGGTGGCACAGACTACATAAGTTGACAAATGTCATCTGAGTTTTATCCACACGATTTCGCATTACGTCGGGCATTCCACCAATGCTGATATAGCTTCAAAGGTACACGAACTTCTCCACTACCTACAAGAGCTCACCATTAAGGATGAGGACAAGCGTGGAGTTTTGCTACTTTGCAACAATCATACCTAACTGATGAACCGAAAGCTGCGGCCTGTCCAAGACGGTCTCAGCTACCAGTGGACCCACAGAAATCAGAGTAATATCGTCGCACACTAGTGGCTGGGAACATTCTCACACCACATTCGCAGTCTGTCGGAGGTCACTTTAGGATCTCGTCTACTGTGAAGTTGAATGGGAGAGAGAAGGCTGGGCGACCTCGTCGCAACCCATTTGAGACACCGTAAGTCGGTGATAAGCTGTCACAAGCCATAACCAGACCACAGGTCTTATCGTAAATTTCCTTCGGGATGTTGGCATACCTTTTGAGCAGACATTTCCTCGGTAGATAATCCCAGAGCTTGGTTCTATAATCTGAACCAAAGGTCTCTCTGACGTCTAGAAGAACAATCGTCGGCCCTGTATATGAGTACCGATGTTAAAGCGCTTGGCGGAGTGTGGAAATGTGGTTAGTGCAGCTGGCGTGCTCTTCGCAGATACCTTGCTCACGTGTTACGTTTAATCTACAATGTACAATGTCTATAAGCAGCTTCTTCGCAATACCAATCAGGCCAATCTGGCAGTGGATTGTACACAAGGTGTGGGGAGAATGAAAGCTAAACTCCAATCCTCTCTTTGTTGTCCCCGTATCTCCAACCGAGTAGTCTTTTTAAGCGAATTATACTCGCAGGGGGTGGTATATTTCGGCACGCGTCAAGGAGTTCGAGTGATGGCACGGAAACCCAGCGGTTGGCAGCTGGGCGAACAGTAATATCACACTTATGCATTACATTTCGGATGTGTCCCAAGGTCATTCAGTGGGTGGGCCCTTAGGCCACAGGTGGCCTTGACTGGTAGGCATACAGCGTTCGTAAATTTGCTAGCTTAGACAAGTCAATTTGTGCTTGACAAAGAAGTGGCCCCCCACCTAAACACAGTGAAATCAGCCCACATCACTGTATGATCGGACTCCCCACGGATTCTCTAGGTTGACTTACAAGCTTGCAAACAGCCTTGCTGTCGATAGCTGACGCCCGTATAGTCAATCTGAGCCCACGATTAGATAGATCATAGAGGCCTTCGAGTGACGCACTAACATCAAGAAAACCGAATAGTAACAAAAAGACGGTTCTCGACAGAAAAGTCATAACAAATATCCAACGACACCTGGCCAACGAATACCGTGAGGGTGTGAGCCACCTATGTCACGATCGTCAGCAATCAGCCTGTCTACTTGAGTGTTCGAGACTATAACGTCCGTGTGTCGCGTTATGAGCATAGGTTTGGTGAACTGATGGTAATATTAACCTTTGACGGCATCTGAACTAGTCTGAGACCACATATTACAATAACAAACACACCGTGTTTGTGATGGGCGCCTCTTTACGCCTTGGGAATATCTTCGGGTTTAAAGATGCGCAGATGGCTGTTGACAGATGTTCAGCCAAACAGTACCTCTCGATCGTATGGGCTTAGGACGAATCTAGCACCGGTTTATTCGGCCGCTTGAACCACAGGGTCTCCAGAAATGCACACATTTCACACGCACTGCGAAACAGACAACGCAGATTAAAAACGTAGTACCGCGCCAGACTTCTGAAGTTACGTCGATGGCGAGGGTTTCTAGAGTATGTTTAAAAGCTGCCTGTTGATTTGTCTACGCAAATGTTCGAACATTGAAAGTGGTAAGCTTAGCCGATATCCGTGGGGTGAGTAGAGGTGTACGTCAGACATATATATCAGCTCGATGGTTTACGCACCATCACTCTGGCTAGGAGTTCCGTCGCTAGCAGCAGGAGGCAAGTCACTGGTTTGTTCGAAAACAAGATTGGGATCATCAAGTAGAAGCTTGTTTACTAAACGAAGGGAAAATAAAGCAGTTTATTCTAGTGAGATGAAGTGTGAAATGAAGGCAAAGCCGATCGTCGGCACCTAGATCAAAGAGTTACAAGAAATGGGATGAAATTCATAACCAAAAATATACCTATAATTGTTACGATGGCGATCTGACCCGGATACTTCGGCTGGAAAGATTTGACCTGCAAGGTAGCGGGGCGAGTCACGAAGTTCACAGTTTGTTGAGGGTTACTGACCAGCACTTTGATTTGTACGCCTTTTAGATGGAGTTCATCTATCCGGGATGCCAAATGCACCCTGCATGGAGTTGTGACTGAAGTAGCCCAACTGTTTAAGGATTCGCCAGGGAAACCGGGTCTGGTATAGATCTTCCCAGTCTAGGAGACCAGTACTGACAGGGTTGTTACGAGGTCTGACTTTTGTTTCCAGAGGCTGGCGACCAAACTGATGTATACGCCCTTCAAATGAGGCACAGCCATTCAAAATACTTAGAGCACCCATCGTACCTGCTGGGGCCAGGGACCTCAACGGCGACTCATACGTCTTCCCCGGAATTTATTCATTGGTACTGGAGATCGACGCCAGGCAGATGGCACGTTGTCCGGGAGCCCATGCTCCCCTCTCGAGACCTGGCTGACAACCGTGAAACTACGCGGCTTTGATAATACAACTAACCATTGTCAATAACTGCTTGTCCATAGGGAGAACTCCGGTTATTTCGTAGGTAGTCTACAAATGGAGGATTATTCCGCAATCTTCAGGCTACGGGTGCATCCAGTGGCGTTGTGCTAGCCAATTAGGTTATGTCAGCCAGGATATGGATCACTGGCCATCATCTCAACATAGAGGACTGAGCATTTTTAGCGCGTTTCCAGAGAATGATTCACAATGTGCCGTTCAACAGATACTAATTGCTACATCGGATTTGCACCAAGGATAAGAAAGATTGTCAGTTCATTTTTCAGCACCATGGAGAAAATAGAGCATGTGAACTAAATGGAATTTCGACACCGGTTTGTAAGCATCTCTGTAAGCTTCAACATCAATCCGATCGGTAAACTCACCCTCACCCAGTGCGGTAGCTTTGACAAAAAGAGCCTCACTCACCTAGACAACCGATGCTGCCATCCAGACCGATATAGTTCAGATGCGCATTCGCAGCACGAACATCACGTTCGTCCTCCTGGGTCCAATCACGTTTGGAGAAAATCCCTTTCTGACGAAATGCAGCGTTGTCATCGAAATTGAGTTTGCAGTCCATACACAGAACTAATCAAATGGACAAAGAGAATGAGAGAAAAAATTTCACAAACGGTAACACAGTTTTGACGGATATATGAACAAACGATAAGCGACGGTCGCAAAACAAATTCTCGTTTAAAGTGACTTACAAGTAGGATGATTAAGCGGTAAATACGTTGATTAAAAACGATACTGCGAGTATGGATTTGAAACTGGGTTCGATCGCTCACACTGTCTGAATGCAGACAATCTAATGATATCCAGTTAACTACATCGAGTTGTCCCACTACATACGATGTGATATCACAGAGGTATGATAAGACCCTACTCCAAAAATCACCTGTATACGATAATGAAAAATGCACTGGAATTCCATATGCCGTCACGAAGAGATTGGACTTTGAATGCTTCATAATATTCTATTGTGTATGGTCATCCAACAAGCAGATCCGGTCTCCCGGTTCTTCAGGTCGGAATAAACCCAAATTCCTATTACGGGAGAAGTGTCAGTTCTAGTCCACTGTCAGTCACTCGTAACCTTACGATACAGACGTCGGTTGAGAATCTTAATCGACTTTCTGTCTAGGCCAACGTGACCCACACAAAACTGCGAGGTTTTGTCTATCAACACCAATTTCAGATAGCCACTGATCGAGAGAAGAATATCATGGAAAGATTCTGATGTGCTTTGGCCACGCATGGCAGCAACGTTCGTCACGGATTGAAGATTATGTGCAAGAATTGCACTAGTTACGACGCAAACACAAATCCAATCCATCTTGATCGATATCGACCTTGTCTGGATTCGTCGAATGGAAAGGGTGCAACAGTAGCAGGAACGTGATTCGAACAAACACGAAAAGACTGAAGTACTTTTGTTGACTAGATCGCTGTTGAGTCACGTGAGAATTGAGAAGACTACTATTTTTTAGCCACAGCATCGCACACTTCATTTCTAATCAACCATGACAGACATTGATGCTCGACCGTTATAGGATCATGCAACGACAGAACAGTAGTTAGGAGAAAAAACGAACAGAAAGAAATTTATTACGAAATCTCCAGATTCTAGCTAACATCAAATTGTCTATCTTTGCAGCCAAACAGTCCAGTTACAGGTGTGGCATGACGGTATTCACAATACGATTGAATTCTTGCGGTTGTCATTGCCCCGCTTTACTCGGTAACCTGATTTCGCAGACAACTGTACTCCTCAATGTTTCTAGCCAAAGGCCAGATGGGTCACGGGGACCACAGACCGGGAGTTGAACAGGACCAACCGTATGCAGATTACCAGTGACCAAGTTGTTTTTCTCAGCCAGGCCACTGACTGAACACCAACTAATAGGTAGGTCGTCGGACCCTTAATCTGGAAGAAAAACAGGGTCTAACGTTCCTAATTTTTCTATGGCCACTTTGAGGTCCCTTGTCTTAAGTAAATGAGTTGAGACCTGATGAATGGTGAGCAGAACGGAAAACAACGGGTTAGTAACCCCGGCAAATGACCGAACTATTTTTTTCGCGGTTTCAGGGTTTGGGTGGATGATCATGTCTGATAAACTGACTTTGATTTCACCTCTTCATTACTGTCAGGAACTCGGCCAGAAGGTACTGGGACTCGGTCCGCCGCTCACCTTAATAATGACGTGAAATATCCTAGAAGAAAATAACAAAAGGCATAGAAGTGGGTAAAAACGAGATTGGAATGAAATGCAGGCCGCCACTGATTACGATACACTGCCATATCGGATAGCCTTTCTAGCCAGTGAGTTGAATGGTCACGATATCTCGGCAGGGTAGACGACATCTGCTCATTTTCCCCAATGGAACAATCAAGGTCTTCATGTTTCGTGACCATGTAGTTAATCGACCACCAGGCGGCTTTACGCAATCGTTGATGATCCCAGTATATAATGACCGATGCAATAAGCGCTCAGTTAGCATGCGGAATACATGACCCAAACATCGCAAGTTGTACGAACTGATTGGTTGGCCAGCTAACTGCGCACTTCCAGCGTCCAGAAGTACGCGTTGCCGAACGGCTGCGTTACTTACATCATCCCGGTTGATGCGACCCAAATGGCAGAGGCGACGGTGGCCGAACACAAGTTTGTTTATATCTTCGGTGCAAGCAAGCCATGTTTACAAACCATAGAGCAAAATGCAGTGCGCACAAGCATTGTACTTTCTTTTTCAGCAACCGGACGTTATTTTAGCGCCGCAGAAAGTGCAGGTAGCATGTTCATTTCTTATTTTTGATGACACCTCTATACTAATATTACAATCTGAAGAGAATAAACCCAGGTGGGTAGCCTATAATAAAGAATGTGGGATTGGGGACTCCCCAGTCCTGAAACGGTTAATCGATATCCATACAAGTTGGAACAACTGAGTCAACGTTTCTAGGAATGCCTCTCCACTTTTTTTAGAAGTGCTGGCAGGAGGTCATCCGGGCCAACGAAATTACTGCGCTTGAGAAGCGAAATGCAACAGCAGACCACAGTTTTGGTAGATGATTCTAAACCCACCGATCAGAGAACTATATGGCAATTTTGTGGCGGAACCACAGTGGAAGAAGGAGGCCAGTCAGATTGATCCTCGAAGTTTTCTACTCATTAGTTTAATCCCAGGTGGGAAATATCCACAGCTAACTGTAAGCATATCCGTCACTTACAGTGACAATGGACTAGAACTAGTGTCCTCTTTTCACAATAAGAGTCAACTTTCTAATTTACAGCCTAGGAGACCGAGAGGTTACAGTTCGTCAGACCTTTAACCATTGACTAGTCTAGCATACAGGATACGGTCGACTTGATGATTACACTGTTCACTTTAGCCCAGTAAATAAGCGAGATGCGTTGTCGTTCAGAGTGTCAAGGCCATTTCTTCATGATAAAATATCCCATCACGAAGCATGTTATATTTTCATTTCATACGTATGGAGTACGTATCTGTCACTTCTTTCCAACTTCAAGCGTTATACAGATAGAAAAATCATTTCCATATCATGTCGCAAATTATAGTAGTAATGGACTATCGGAGACTGCAAACCCGTACAAAGTACGATGCGTAACTTGTTCACATCCCGCTATATTAGACAGACTCAGTCCATATCAGATTGCAAGCATTTGTCGGCTAAGGCGATGAATATATATATATATATATATACATAATATATGATGGATATATAATACTCCAAGATGCCCATATTGAAGCCGAAACCCCACGCTGACCGATTTCGTCTTCCCTGGACAATTTCCGCGTTATGTATAATAATAATAATGATAATAATCAACAATAGCGAGTTGTTTTGTTCACTTCACCTAAGTAGCTACCGACAAGCGATGCCCGTAGGACCGGTAAGTGAGCTAGCAAGGGCTTGAGAAGGGTTGTTGGGTCGAATCTCAATCCGGCTGTCTTCATCTGATGGGTTTAAATAAGGATAAAACCAGTCGTAGAGTGTTCGTTTGAGATTGGGCACTGTGAAACCCCTACCCGAACAACATTCTTTCAAGTGCCAGGATCAACGAGGACAAAAAACAGAACCACAATGTTGTCCATCGACTTTTAAATATTCCGAAGACAACTTTATTCGCAAACTTGATGTTACTGGACACGTCAGATAGGGGAGCATTCTTAGTGCGAAAGTTGGAAAATAAACCGACCTTACTTAGTACATGAGCAATCCCGAGTAAGTGGTATCAGCGGGGTTTCTATTGCCAAAAAGTAGCGAAAGATCCTTGGGGATTCAATATCACGATGCATTTTGCCTTGCTAGAGGAAAACTCCATGTCTCAACGGGAGTTAATTCAAATGGAGGTAATTGGGTTGATTCTAGATCATGAATTCAAGAATATGCCACCGAAGGTGAAAATCGCTCAAGTGTTATGACCAGAAACCCTTATGCCTTAGGAATGCATAGATTCCCATCCATAGGAGAATATCCGTACCAAATGTGATACGAGGTCAAGAAGCCGGAGCATTTTGTTTAAAATGTTGTGAAACAATGTACCAAACAGTGGAATAAAATCAAACAGTAGAAAAAGTCACAGTAGAAACTCAAACGAGGTTTGCAACTGACGTAAGCCGCCAGTGGAGTGCTCGTTCGGCTGTCGAATACAAGTGCCGATTGATGTCTGAGCTAACCTCGAGCGCAAGTGATTCGAATCTGATCTTGTGTGACAGACGGCTGAAGTGAGCGAAACTATGCGAATCGTATCATCCAATGAGTTTTCACTTAACCTTAGTGTGACCTGTTGGATCACGTGGAGAACATACAATCAGTATCAGGTCACATGGTTAAACTGAACAGAACAAACTACAATGACTAGTGTTTACAACTGCGCAGTTATCGTGAGCAATGCGTGCGTGTGATATCTTGAATTAGGTGGTGCCCAGTAGCTGTTGCAGCCCATTTACTGGGTAGAGAGGTTTAACTGAAAAGACGCAAATGTACGTATAGCCGGTAGGAACAGCGATATGTTTAGGTAGGCTTGTTAAGAGCCTCTACCCAGTGGCATGATGGATCGCGACGACCAAATTCAATGTTCACCACTGACCTGCTAAGCACTGAGCGCGTACTACGAATTGCAGCATCCCATTAGTGTAGGTTTCAATTGTCATTCTGCTGGTTTGTTCCGTGATCGGATGACGCCTGCGTCATTGTTGAGTTTTATCTTCAAACAGCGGATTAAATCCGCACGCTAGTCGATTAGTGGGGTTGATGGAAGTTGACCCAACAGATTTCGATTAGCAGGTTAAGGCACCATCCTGTTGGAAACAAATTCGACTTCATCGTGCAAAATCTAGGGACTGAAGATACTGATGAAGAAATTAGAAAAGAAGTGCCATGTACGTTGTACCACTTGTCATGCCGTCGGAAAGATACTACCCGAACCGGAAAAAAACTTGAGATTGAAGCAAAGTTCATCCGCTTTTACTAATCACTGTCCCCGAGCAACTACGTTGATAAAAACGTGTACGAGTGGAATCCTAAGTGGACCACCGATCCGTAAAATATTGTTGCGTTAAGGTACGACCATATACTTTAAGAGTTGACTGTAATAGTACTGATATATTCCTATTCATTTGTGCCTTGGTTACAGTCTTTAGAACTGACAACAGTTGTCCTATATTCACGGAACCAGTGTCGAAGAAACACCGCATTAAATATATTGGTGATGTGGCCGTTGGTTTCAGCTTCTCTGGAGAGCGGCGCTTGAATTGGTTGTGCGTATTCAGCACAATCATTCAGATAGTTACCATACTGCAGAGTTCAAACCGCTATGTGAAACTCAAACCTAATGAAACGAACATAGCCTAATCGCAGAACACAGCGGTTGATTCACAAAGGAAGATTGTGCCGACCGGATGCTACAGTCCGTAGCACGCAACTAGTGTTGAACGGTCGAAGAAAAACATCGAACACGATCATCGCAACCCAACACATAGAGCGGCAAAACTTTTCAACAAATTGAGCTAAATCCAGCATTGAATTGTACACGGCCTTACTCCCCCCACCACATCATGACTGTTCCGCTGGCGTTCGCTTGTGCGTCTTCGAAATTAAACTTTAGATCCCCCCGGGCAGCCCCTAAACCGCCTGATAGTGAGTGACCTGCAATCCCGGTAGGGGTGTGTGTACAATAGAACGGTTTTAAGTTTGGTGGTTGAAAAATTAATCCGAGGCAGTCACCTCAGATTTGGGTTTGAAACGAAAACCAACCCATTGATGGGATAACAGAACACAGTTGTTGAGTCTTACGAACAGCCATCAGGCGCGTATAATTACAACTCGCCTCAACATGGTGCACTTACCTTTGTCGTGTATATCCTGTGCAATCGGATTAATTTCAAGAAGCGTACAATCCGTTTCGGAGAACAGCTTGAACAGTTGCTTAATGTAGGTTGCGGCTACCTCAACTAGGTCGTTCGAGGTGAAATTAAGCTTACGAGCCATATTAATCGCGTCTGCGTGGGATACACCCGTGTCCAAATCGACTGGCATCTGTCAAAATGCAGTAAGTGAAGGTAACCATTTCAACTTCCATAGCACACAGGTTGGAGTTCCAAGTGACTCACTAGGAGTCGTAAACGGATGGAGCAGAAACCAGTATCAGTTGTTCATACGTGCAAATTTGCAAATCTTTTCGTAAGTGTACGACTATCGAAAGGTACGAACGTTATAAAGACAGTGCGGGAAAAAACAAAAACTATCGTAAAGCATGTGAAACTATCAAACCAACCGATATTCGCTAAATCTAATGGAAGAAAGATTTCACATGCAACTCAGAGGCAAGAAAGGAACGTACGATAATGAAACGTGAATGCATAAAAATGAACATCGTCATTGTTACATTCTGGGAGGAAAAGTCCCCAAGAGGAAATCGGAAACGGAAATGACTGAGTGGAAATAAAGTAGGAACGATGTTGTGGGTGCAACCACAACATTAATTGAGGGAAGCACTTAGGCATTGATCTAAGCAGTCATCAGGTTCCCAAATAAGAGGCTGACACCTAATAAGAACTACAAACCTTGTGGCTACGTCGTTGCTCGACCGAATCTTGGCTTTGCCTAAATGTCGGCAGTCTGCAAACAGTAGCTGGTGAGATGAGCGGTCAGCTGGCATACGGAGTAAGTGATCCAACCACCGTTTACTACATTTGTTAGTTGTGTTCAAATGACTGCGTGTCTGAAGATTTCGGGAAGACCGTGTTGATCAGGTGATCGCCCTATTTGGTGTGGGTGAATTGGCAGTATGACAACTGGACATCTTTACGAGAGTACAGACGACGTAGACTGCATACGGTAGTGCAAGCCCTCGCTATTCCCATTGGTATATCATCAATGGCATTACAGCTTGATGGAATGATGCTACTAACGTGGGTGAAACTGCTCAATGTTTCAGGCCGACTGTCTGAAACAGAGAACGAGTGAGCAGAAACACAGTATCGAAGCAGTACTTTGAAGACGTGAAGCGGACTTCACATGGACCAGCATGGTCGTTCGCCTTGTTCAGCATGGCCAGCATGCCTTCAGCAGAGGGGAAAAACGTTAGTATCATACTTCACGCAGGCCGCCTCACCGCTGGGAAGGAACGTCAAACCCAAACCACTGTGATCTTCAAAAGCGCCTTCTTGGGAGTAGAGTATATGAGAACACCAGCCGAAATAATGAACCAGCCAGGCCAATGCTTACTAACTCTCATCCTGTGTGCAGAGTGAGCATATAATAAATTTCCGGAACTTTCTTCTGAAAGAGCTGGCCCCAGATTACACTGTAAGCAACTGAATCGAAGGCAGCCGCATGTTCGAAAATACCACCACTGTCGATTGTCCAAAAACCATCGCAGGATAGAAATGTGATCAATACACTCTCAAACTGGTCGGAATACTGCCAATTTCTTAGGGGTCCAGATTTTCCTGGACTTAATGAGCCCACACAGCAATAAACTTGGACGCGTCCGAGACTAGACTGATGCCTCTGTGGTTACCGGATGGAGTGCAAGTCACTCTCTTGAAAACAATAACTGCTGACAAACATTTGGTACAAGGTACCCTTGCAGTTTCCAAAAACGTTTTGGAAGTGCCATTAACTCTGCCAGGAACTTCACCACTGTCTTTAAAAGGAGAAGGTGGGAGAGAATTGCACCGGGAACGTTGTTGTGCTTCAACAATTTCAGATCCAGAGTCAGCCCTGCATTTAACTGGGGACCATCAGAAACATGACTGGTTAGTTGAGCACCATCGCCCGGCTACAATCGGCCGAATTAAACCTCAAAATCCTTATTCTACTTCTCACGCTCGTGCAAATGGCTGGTAGTAAATTAGCGTCACAATTACTTTCACCTTTAGACAGTACCCGCGGGTACAATGACTCGGTCTCAGTTGGTCCTGGCAGTAGTTTATGAAGTTGTGGAGTAATTAATAGGCACAACCAAACGACGAGGGGCAGGAAGAAAAACGAAAACAACCGTTTCATTAAAAAAAGAAGTCAACAACCCTGTGAATACAAGCTCGCCACAGACTTGTGACAGGTTGCTGTGTGACAGTGCCCATAACCACCCGTGTTGATGAACACAAACTCCCCAACCAGGTGGAGGCATCTATCGAACTTACTCAGTCAGAAGGCCAAGGCACGCATAGCATGTGAACACGTCATCGCCTCATCGATTTGAGGGTTCCTCTAACCATCGGCAACCACACTGAACAATGTGCGGTGCGGCAAACACATCGTCGGCATACGGAGTACGTGAAACAACTAGTGAAGGTGGCATTTTCAAGGACTAGGTCAACGATCACGAACCTGCACACTTCCCAAGCACGTGCCGACAAACAGTTGCGTTGCTCACACAATCACGTCAACTGACAACGGTGGTCGAATACCGAGAGTCTGTATGCATTTTCCGCACTAGCAATACTACAGACTGATCAGATGACGCTCTACAGGTAGATGAAGTGATCGACAATTTCAAGCAGCCTGCAAGCAATAACAACAATACGGTCAACGTCAACCCAATCTTGTAACAACACTTTACACTTCGAGGGTGCAAAGCATATACCATACAGACCAGCCATATCACTCAACCAGTTCGGCGTGATCTGTACGTTCTCTGCAGACGAATTGAGTACAGTAGTCGTACACGTAACCACTAGCAGTCGACTCATTTCATGGTGGAAGCTCCAGTCACAGATCCATGGAACCTCAGAATGCCCCCTCCATAACACCATCCATTACAGTTGGAAAGGAAGGGGGAGATCGGATATCACTGACACGTCACTTGAAGAGGAGAATGCTCTAGATGGTTGCTCATAGATTCACATTCAGAAGTTGGAGTGAGCACACAACAACTTCAACAAACTGACGTACTGCATTGGGACATCTTTGAGATGCAGACAGTTCCAGAGAGTAAGCCGGGTAACTGAGTCCAAGGCGGTCTGTCTTTAGGCTCAAAACAAGTACGATTGGTGGCAGCGGGAATAAATACCAATGTTTCGGTGTCTGTCGCAGGGCAAAAATATATGATCGACACACCCGCAAAAACACCAGACCCTTGACTGTTTTGCACTCAGGTGGTTCGCCATGCTTTAGAATCTATCGCATTATGAGACCCACAATCGTAGAGGACGCGTTAGAGGTAAGGCTGTAGTTGTCACACGATGTTCTGGCACCTCTTTTGAAATAGGACTGACTGTTGATGGGCACCTCGTCAGTCTCCTATACGGAGCAGAAGAGTGTGGTCAGTTCAGAAAACAATCTTCCACCGCCATCTTTGAAAAATGCTATTGTCACAAAAATCCGTTCTCTGGAACCGCTTCGGCCTACCATGAAGGGTAGTCGAGAACGTCATAAGTAGTTATATAACTTCCATCAACCGCAACTAAAACAGCTAGACAGGAACAGCTGAACAGTTCCTCAAAGTGCTCAGTTGATCTGTTAAGTTGGCGCGACAAACTGCAAACTCGTAAACCACCTACTTCATGTGTAGTTTCACTAACATTCTGCCGACAGCCAGTGCAACCAAGAGTTGGAGAAAACAGCACCCGGCTGTTTCCCGACGAAAATGTCTCTTCCGTCTCTTTTGCTCACCCAGTGGAATAAACCTCATGGTCTTTACGCCCTCTACGTAAGTTTGCATTTCAGTTCACAGTGGTCTTTGTTGTGTTCACGGTGAGACAGGACCAATCGACTTTTGTTCGTAAGTTCTGCTGAGTCGGTGGAAATCTAGTTCTGTTGTATTTGCAGTGATCCTCAGAAACAGACCTTTGCGACAGAATCGCACAGCTGTTGACATTTTTGCCTAGCATCTGTTTGGGCTATTCAATCGTGGTGACCTGAACAGCTTAACTATCACTGTGATGGATGTTACGTGTACCCTTGTCGCTCAAATGTCAACGGAGCATTCTACATTTATGAACAGATTACCTTACTAAACGGTAAAACTGAACGGGCAAGAACAACGGCATAATCTAAATCAGGGTGGCTACTCCAAAATGAAC
Organism: Paragonimus westermani; assembly: GCA_008508345.1. Lineage (NCBI taxonomy): Eukaryota > Metazoa > Platyhelminthes > Trematoda > Plagiorchiida > Troglotrematidae > Paragonimus > Paragonimus westermani. Next base: position 28,840 of record QNGE01000013.1, on the reverse strand, counting down.
GATAACCGTTAAATGGAGTGGCTCCACCGATAGCTGATAGAGACGATCAATTTCCATCCATGGGGTGAACCCCATACGACGCATGGCCACTGACGTACAGTCCGTGAGACGCGTAGAAACACAACAGTCGATCGCCACTATTGATGCATCGTTCACGGACACCGAAAATACCACCCAGCCACTCCTGCTCTGTAATAAGAGGACCGAGTTTAGCGTTCATATAACCTTTGAAAGGTGGATTTGTAATGAGTTCGTCCCAGTCCCTGATACACCCGACTTTCCTAATTGCCTGAGGGGTAGAATATATAACGTAATTGAGTGCATGTATACATAAGGGTTAGTCATGTACAGTAATAAGTTCTTCCTAGTCTCATGTCTCAGTATCAGATACATTATAGAATAACAACACACATCTCCGAAGTAATTTGGATATGAAGTACAACGATGTATCGTGAGGCTACACAGTCAGCGTGTTCAGACATACAGTTTATCTGTTGGTCCGAGTCGAAGAAAGAAGAGACGGAGACTGAAACATGTGAAACAGCCGTGGGAGCTGTTATAAGTGCAGTTGTTGAAACAGTCTAAAAATAAATCACCGCTTCTCAGTGAACGCTTTGGACAAAACATCCACGGGATGTTGTTTAGGGGTACCAGAGATAACCACGTCCGCGACTAACGAGATGAAAGCGCGTCCGAACACTGGTCACATTGAATGCTCTTGTCAAAGTTCGAACAATTTGACAGTGTTCAGCTCATATGAGACCAATTATTCCACCTAAGAATACATATCTTGTGGTGCTAAGATTGCAATTTTAACTAAACTCACGTACTTTTACCAAGGCGTCCGGTTGATCTCGCGCCAACTCCTCAATATTCACACCTCCCTGCTCACAGCCGATCATTACCGGGCCCCCGAGTTCCCGGTCTAACACAATGGCGAAATAATGCTCGCGTCGAGAGTACTTGCGTTCGCAAACCATCAGTGTGTTACATAGTTGCCCGGCTTCACCCGTTTGGGCTGTGTAGATTCGATGCCCCAACATGCGCTTAGCCAAGTTTAATGCCTCCTCCGTCCTGGTAAAATAGAAACAGAACGCCGCGGAAGAACAGCTATGAGAGTAATGCAGGTTGTACACACACGCTCACCAAAGTCACTAACGCAATTAGTAGTGAGGGAATTTCAAGCGAAACGAGCCCATGGAGTAGTAATACATGCGGAATAAACAAGAGAACAAAGCATGACGGATGGAGGACGAATAAAAATGCAATTGGCCTGTGTTTGAGTGTTCCCAACCCGTGAGCTGCTCCGATAAATCCTGCTTGACATTGTACATGACACTTGAGTATGTGATCTAACAACGATCTTCGACGAAGTGCGACAGGCTACCACATCATTCACTTACTAGTCCTATTAAGGATGAATGATTCACACCGTGAGAGGGCAACCAAAGACAGGCTAGGTTTTTTTATTCTTAACAGCTGTGTTCTGGATTAGGGTACACTGCGGTCAACTTTACCAACGGGTGGTACGACGCAGTACAAGTGGTATGGATAGCCATCAGAGGGAATTAGGTTCACAATATTAACTGCCTGAATTCAGATAAGGGTGTGCGAGTAAGTCGACAGTCAAACCAACAACCTTAAACTTGATGGCGTTTTCCAGTGGATTAGTATTCAAGGTAGTGATGCCAACGAGTTGTGACAAATGTGTTAGAAGCACCCAGGGAAGGAAACTCCACACGATACCTCAACCTGAAATCAAACAGTAATCACAAGACTAAAACACCCTCTTTGTATACTACCGCGCGCATATTCGATGTAATTCCGGGCTGGCCCAGTAGATAACATCATGATACACTCCAAGAGGACCACTGAGGACAAAGGATTCACTTAAGCACCGACACTGATTGCAATTTTGGGAACAGACGGATATGTGTACGGATTACCCTACGGTTTCGTGATCGCAAATCGGAACAAAACATCAAAGGGTTTTTAACGAAGCAAACATTTCGACGGTGAAAGTCCTGCGAATGATCGTCGCATCATATGCTCACGGCAAATTCCTGCTTCGGATTTGAACCAATTAGGCATTGAGGCAGTTACCGGGAATAGCTGAAATCCTGTGAAAGAACTTGTAGTTTTGGTGTTTGAATAACGGATTGCCACGCATCAGGTTGAGCTCTGCGATCCACACCGACGTAGAAAGCTAGACATAAAAGACAATTTGCCCCAATCGTAGACTGGCGGCTTGTTAAAAAATGAGCCAAATAACTACCGACCAAAATGACGTTTGAAATTGCGCGGGTTATGAGGTACCATTTGGGTCACCTACTGTGAGGTTGCCCAGGAGTGAACGGGTGTATTTAAAACAAGCTGAGTGTAATAGATTATCCAATACTGCACGTCATTAGCTGACTGTTTCATTACATGCTTTTGTTTTCTCCCCTCACCTCCCTTATTGTTGTTGTCAGATGAATAAAGCCCAATTCTCGGGCAACAAGTCTTCTTCATTCAATCTGCTGATTGCTTGCTGGTCGGTTATCTAACAATTCACACATCTAATGATTTGAAATGGAACGCCTTCTGCGACAAGAACGTTTCGACGCTGATCCGAGCAGTGCAGTTTCGAAACAATGGACTCATTAGTACGGAACATTCACTAAGTTTCTAACTGCCGTGGAAACTCTTGAACCAAGAGGATCGACACTCTCAACTGTTTCCCGGTCTGTTTATGAATACACAATAGATTGTATGACTTTCGGAGACGCAATCGAGAAGACATGCGTTTTTGCACGCCACTTTCTGACAATATGCAAAGAAAGTGGACAGAATTTTGATCAACTCCTTCAAAAACTCAAGCCATTGCCTAAAGATTGCAACTTCTGATCCGTCACAGCCGAACGTTCATCAGCGGAATGCGATCCAACAGTATATGTTAACGGCTCATTGAGAACAGATTACTAGACCTGCACTCTGCCTTTGAACAGACCCGAGTCCTTTACATGGCCTATCAACAGTCTCGTTCGTTTCCTACAGCTTCATTTTCCTGTTCCGCTCCAACTTCAAATTCAGAAGCGCTCTCGGAGTCTCAGTCTCACTCTCAACCATATGAAGAAAACGTGTCGGCGACTGCATGCAGCAAATGCGAATTTTGTGGTCATGATCGGCACTCAGGTTTCAGATATCTTGCGGGAGACGCGGTATGTAAGGGACGTTGCAAGGGAGGCCACTACCGCAAAGTATGCCGGCCGGAGATACCATCCAGGAACATCACTTCAGTTTTTAAACCTGCCTGCTGTCCTCTATGACTGTTGAGGCAGTTCCATTCTGTTTCTCGAACGCCGTTACTGAAATATCTGAAAACGAATAACCTTAGCCGGCTTTAATAAATACTCGTAGTCCTGACAATTACAATACAAGCTATATCGCTCAGAAATATTGGTGGAGAATTGAAAAGTCGTGCAACACAATAACCATGATTCCAACTAGATTAACTAGCCGTACCCATGGCCATTGTTGTTAGTATACGCTACGAGAATTGACATTATGACTTAATCAAGCCCTTTGTATTGCTTAACATATGCGGCCATGTACTCCTAGACCACGACTTTCTCAAACTTTTCGAAAAAGTTGAAATTTCTTCTAATGACGGGAAACCATCGTTCCCCTTATGCAGTTTGTTTGCACACCACATCAAGCCTCCCACATTGCCCGGAAATTTAGTGCCAAACTGCAAATCAATGGCAACTAAACCGCGACGTCACTCGACATGCGACGAAAAGTCCATTCGATCAGATATCGAGAAACTTTTGGGAGACCGCATTAATGAACCGCTGCTTCCTCTCTGGAGTGCTCAGGTATTGGTAGCTGCAAACGAACAGCACAAGAAACGAATGGTGGTAGATTATGGTCAGACTATTAATCAATACGCTCAACTCGACACTTGACTTCTAACATACATTAACGAGATGACAGAGAAAATCTCTTAGTATTCTATTTTTAGCGACCTAGATTTACAAATCGTTTATCAACGAATACCTGCTAAAAAAGGGGAGAGAACGTATACTCCCTTCGAGGCCTGTGGAGAGTTCTATCAGCTGTGCCGTATATCGTTTTGAGTAACCAACGCTGTTGCGTGTTCCCAAAGAGTAATAGACAGACTTATTAAAGAGGAGGGATTGTGCACCACATTTGCTTACGCGGATAATACAACCATGAGTGGTGTGAATGTTGAGGATCATAACAAAAATCTGACAAGACATTTCGAAGTTGAGAGGAAGTATAGCTTAAAATTCAACGGAAAGAAAAGGGTAATAGCTGCTCGAGAAATGAGGCTACTGGGGGGCGAAGTTTCGTATCGATGAATAAAGCCAGGTCCAGGGAGACTACAACCACTTTGTGATGGGGGGGGGCGAGGTTTCGTATCGGTGAATAAAGCCAGGTCCAGGGAGACTACAACCACTTTGTGAGTCAACGCTACCAGGAGGCATCAAATCATTACGCGTTTCGGGCCTATTTGATTACTATTCTCTGTGGATCTCACTTTTCCGACAAGATGAATTCGTTGTTCAAAAACCGTACTTTTCCTCTGCCATACGATGTCACCGTATCCTATGAGTCGTTCAGAAACGAACTAGAGAAGACAGTGGTTACCAATGTTGATTACCAGTCACCTTTAGTCGTGGGGACTGGTGATTCAGACATTGATATCGGAGCCACTGTAACACAGAATGGCAGATCCATGGCGTTTTTCTTCAGAACGCTGTCAATAAGCAGCCGTCAAGAACGATGTCTACGCTATAGCCGAAGCCATCGGAAAATGAAGGCATCATTTGATGGAAACCCATTTCTGACTGATTACTAACCGAAAATTTATGTATAACATCCAACATGAAAAGGTCAAGACAACGGTGGTATCACAACCTTCCGTGCTGTGGCTTTGATGTCACGTACCGACCAGAAAAAGAAAACCAAGTCGCCGATGCACAACCACGCACACTACGTATAATCGATTTGCAATATGTCGTTGAAGGAGTTAGGACTCTCTATGCCATCCAGATGTTCGGATGTTTCATTTCATGCGTTCCAGAAACCTACCTACAAGTAAAACCTGCCATTTCACATTGTTCGATAATGCATGAAACTGAAACTGAAGTTCTACACCCCGCCAGACGGTAATCTGATTGAAGCGACCATGCCACTTGAAAGGCTGAATTTCGATTTCAAAGACTCTCTGTCCGTTACTGGTAAGAAGTACTTGCTAACGATCGCTGATGACTACTCAAGATTCTCGTTTGCGTTTCCCTGTCCGGATATGAAGATGCCCACCGAAGTCAAATACTTCTGTCAGCTGTTTTCAATATTCGGCATGCCTCCTTACGTGCACTCATATAGGGGCACTGCTTTCATATCCGAGGGACTGGAAAATATCCTGCATAGCGAACGATTGGCCACCAGTAGAACCACGGCTTACAACCTCCAAGGAAACGGGCAGCGAGATCAAAAAGCGTATCGCGCAATCACTTGGAATTGGCACTACTGGACGCTTTACAACCTATACAGTCTCTCTGTGCACAGCAACGAACGCAGCCGAACACGAACGGTTGTTTTTATGACCGAAAGTCAACTACATGCGTTTCTTTACCGAGCTGGCTCAGGGTCCCGGGATGGGTCTTGATGCGACGTCATTTGAGATCCCCAAAGTATGAGCCCTTAGTTAGTGAGGTCGAGTTATTCGAGTGCAATTCACGATATGCTCACGTCAGCCTCCCCAACGGGAAAGAAAAGACGGTGGCCACTCGTCACATAGCTCCGAAAGAGCCAAAGTGTACAATCACCTCTTATTGATATCTACTGCTACGGCAATACCAGTTTTGATTCCTTTGCTGAAACTCGAGATTCAAATCAGCCTGAACTTGATGTGATACCCGAAATGTAGACTGACGCTGTCCAACAGAAGGTCACAAATGCGGAATCACTCCCTGAGCTTCACATCGAAAATACTGACAGACCAGATATAACACCATCGTTGGGAAAACAATGGCGAACTCGTCCATACGACCTGAGAATAGAGAAGCCTGAGGTTACTTTCACACTCATCCCTGGAAGCACTTTTCTTAAACCTCTCTTCGACCGCCATTTCCGTTTTTATTTTTTCTATTCTTTATCCAGTCTTGTGATTTTTCCCAAAACATTCGCTGTGGAATTTTCCCAAACAAATCAAAATAGCCGGGATGGTGGTGTAATATTATTCACCATTGCACATTATTGATAGACTGTTTCATCACGTTTTTGTTTTCTCTTCTTAGCCCCCTTACCACTGATGTTGGCTGAATAAAGCCCAATTCTCGGGCGACAAGACTTCTCTATTCAATCTCTGTTGATCGCTCGCTGATCGTGTATATAACACTGGGATGAAACCCACAGTAGAAATGAGTGTCGTTACTATCGAGCTACCTGATGTTCACTAAAATAATATCTGACACATGATACGCATACCCATTACATATTGAAACCCAGACCGATGACTAGTTCGAGTGAAGTCGATCGGGAAGGTTGCTACATTCGTGTGATAAAACATCACGGCGCTTCTCATAGACGGTGTTTTGTACACGGTCTGGTAGTTGCACTTATACGTATATATATGCATATCACTTGTATTACATATGGGAATTTTTAACAGAATTTATGCTTCAAGCAAGAGATGTGAATAATCTGAGAGCCTCATGAAGTGCCTTATGCTTGGTCTATGTAACGAGGTGATGTGGTCTGACAAGAGTTTAATCCGCAGTCCTTTGAGAGTCCGTATAGTACCTACACTCAAATCAATCCCTGGACACGTTGAGGCATGAAAAATGAATGGAAGATGTCAGGCGCCAAGTAAAAAATAACGCACCCACTCACGAGAATACAATCTTCACACCGCCTTTCAGACCACTGTCCCATATTCCTTTGCCTCGACCGCCAGCCAACACTTGTGCTTTCACCACCACATCTGTGCTCGGTGTGGTCTCACCTGTGCAAGAGGAAATCACGAACAAGCAAGCAAAAAAGTAAACGTTAAGAGAGACAAAAACCAATGTCACTGTACACAGAATGCCATCTCGGAATGAAGCGCAAAGAACCAAAATCACCTTGTGATGTGCAAACAAAAAGTTGAAGTTAAATAGGCAGTTAGGCGCAAACAAGCGTTCATCCGCATTTTGCAGTTACCAGCTGACAGGCAAATGTTATTAGACAGCAAAAAACTATAGGGGGAAATACAGAAGTAAACGTGGCCCAATCGACGACCGTATGACCGGTAGTCCAACCCAAAAGCTTTGAAGACCATGCAAAAGCAAACATATTGCATCCACCGACGGAAACAATGGGGCATAAAGGCAGTTGGAGGCAGAATGAGGAAATCAAACACAGAGTGAGCGCCCCTGATCATGTCACATCGTACTAGCAACCAGAGATGCACATAGCCCTTTGTATACTGGCTCGGAAATCTAGAACGCTTCGTAGATGTATTCCGAAGTGAGTTCGTAAGATCATGTTACAAACTGTCCGCCTGCCAGTCCCTTCCCACAACGTACTTCAGTGCAAGACAACAGCGAGTGGCGGTAAAATACGCCAGAACGAGGAGCTTGAATAGTGAAGTGACGTGTTAAGTGATTAAAAAGTATGACGAAAGGTGAAATCGTTATTCAGCGGCATACGTAAACAATACTGCGAAAATGACGTAGCCGGAGAACAACTTGATTGTTCACGGTACGTTCTCACAGCGTATCAGATCAACGGAAGGAAGGTGAGGTGATCCGTTGCAGACTCGGCCTCTTACAGAGTTTGGGATTGAGCATGCGACTGACAATTACAAGTAACAATAGTCAGCGGTAAGAACCAGATACGATATGCTCAACAGAATCGGTTGATTCTCGCGGTCGTAATCACTGAAAATTGGTCACGAGATGCACTATGCCCATCCCAACAATGGGGTGGTTTAACAGCTTGATTTTCGTCGATGCTCAGAAACTTGACGATCTGGCTGATAGGATTTTCTATTCCAGATACGAAGATTGCCAATCTGAAGTTCAGTCGGACGATCTCCACACGATTAATCCGAACGTGTTGGGCTGAGCGTCAGAAAGAGTCGGGGAATGTCAACACCATTTCTAAATATATCCTCCAGTTACGTTTGACCGGTAAACAAACAAACTAAAGCACTATGAAAGGTGTGATAGAAACAAAATAACTAGTTGACTTGGCAACCGCAGGGCGCAAACTGACAGCAGCTGGACAGGGAGGTTGAACGGTTTACGGTAATTATGACACTCGTGTCACCGTCGCATATGAACAAGCGTGTTCTACGAGAAAGACCCGCGCACAGCATTCTGGATTCGGATCAGGTGATCGAAAAAATACGACTAGATTTAAACATCAGGTAGGTGGATAAGTCTGCTTTGGCACAAGCGGGGTTAGACAGACTTCACACTAGAAACTAAAACCAATCAGAATTCCAAAAACCTTAGAACAAAACCGCAGTCGTGTAGAATGAAAAATGAGCTGGGTTCAGGGGCGATACAAACAGACAGCAAATGAAATCAGTGCAGGGAGGACAATGGGGCATCATTGACAAGTCGAAACACTCGTGCAAAGTGCTTGGTCAAGTTTACAGTTCAATCATTCCGACGTGATAAACGGAGTAATACACCGGACTCTTGGCTAGTTTAACGCGGCAGGCCAGTGTGAAAGTACATGCATGCACGTGTAAATCGGTAGCATTAACGGAACAATTAGGAACTATGTCATCGATACAGGCTGTTGCGAATAAAATAGTAAAGACAGGATTAATAGTGAAGTAACTCTGGGAGGAAAAAAGCAATTCGAATGTAGGGATGTCACTAGCGACGATATACTGCTTTACTCGGAAGCCCTTCCGAACAAGAGTACGGGCGCACACGGTGTCCAGTTCTTATCAGCAGTTAGGCTCTTCAAACAGACTGGTCTTCAGTCACACGTTTATAGCCAATGTGAATATGCTCATACAAAAAACTGGTGTCTTCTAGTAAACCTAATCAATTGGCTCGAAGAGGCTCAATATTTTAAAAGACATAAGGAGTACATAGAAACGATGATCATCAACTGTTCTAGTCCAGAAATGAAGGTTCACGTCAGCGCACCCAAGATGAATGAAACACAACTAGCTAAGTATGTGGTTCGAAAAGTAATTTGTCTTCTCAATGCCGTCATTGACCAGTAAGATAATCTCTCCAGTCGAATCTATGAAATTGTTAGTTTCTCGATTCCTATCCGATGAGACAGCGAATAACGGTAATCAGAATGTCCGTAAGCTTCTCAGTTGGCGCTATGGTTCCGACAAACCTAATTTAGTAGTGCTCTCCGCAAGTGAGCGTGTTGCTTGAATAACACGTTCTTTGTGCCAGAAGGACCTCTTACTTGACGGAAAAGGCCAGATAGCGAAACGACGCACAGTCCATGGACGAATACAGTCGGGAAAACTGTAGCTGAGTTTGATTTGACTGTGGAAGAATTACGGAAGAAACAACGAGGAGGATGGTAGTGAAAATTAGGATGAATTGGACAAGTAAGGCAAGCATAGGTCGGACGATAAGTGAAAAGGCTAAATATAATGGTGACGACATTAACAGTCAATCGTAACTCAAACGCACAAGCCAGGCCATGCAAGCGTTTTTACGTAGGTGGCGTTGGTAGTGGCAATGCTAGATGCACAAAAACAAACGGCTGACCAGACCTGCAATTTGAACAAGTGGCAAGCAGATGCACTACTAGAGATGAATACGTGAAACAACAGTCAACAAGAGGAAAAATTACGCAAACAAACCGGATGATTCTAAAATATGAAGGAAATCACACTTCAGTTGCAGGCACGATAATGATCAAAGCGGTATGAGCGAAAGAGTAAAGATAATGGCAGAGTAGGTGAATCAAAAACTCAGGAGGGAATTGTAGTGGGAAGTGACGTGAAAGTATGTAATTTTGAGTGCGGACACCAATCTAGTAGTCGTGACACTGAGAGTGATCGTGCGCAGGCTCATATGTCAATCCGAAAAAAATTAGCAGAAAAAATGCAAGCTAGATTCAACGAACATTTAACAGAGCCGCCGTTAATGAATAGTGCAGAATTGTAACAGAAAATTCAGTTGATCAATGGTAATGTTTTGGTCAGAACGTCAGGTTATATTCGGTGAGGTCAGTACTTGTGATAACCACAATAATAGCAGTAATATGGATTTGGTTATCGGTAGGATTACTATTGGGCTGGTTTGAGTATCTTACCAAACCGACCGTCAATCGTCTACAGTGGTTAAACACACGCCTGGAGATGGCAAACAAGAGAGGAGGTCGTGGATTTCTACAACACATTACTGTGCATTTACGTACAGTCTTCCTTCTTATTGCAGCTGTTGTGCCTGCATTCCAAATCTTTACCCTGAACAAATCAACACTGTCTGCCCGGTTTAGTAGCTGTATTTTGAGAAAGATGAGACCATAAGAAATTAGTAATTGACTGCAGCTAATACAAAATGAGAGGGCTTCCGACAGTCCATATGAAGGAACGTGTAGACTAAGGAATGAGAAAAATGTGGTTGTTAATACAAGCTGGACCAATGGTCCGATCTTCATCGCAACTTGGTTCTTTTGCTAGCCTCCAATCAAGGACCTTCTTATCAAGGATTACTCATGGATGTGTAGTGACCCGATCTGTTTATTGCTAACTATGTTAGGGCTGCGATTGCCATTTGTACTATTTTTGTTCATAACTTTTGTATACACTTAAGCGTGTGTTTGGATGAGTATCGATACCGACAAGTACCCCGCGCACTCGAACGAACGACTCCGCTGCGTATTCGCTTGTTGGTCCGCTGTGTTGACATTCCGTTTTGTTAGGCGCTCGCTCTCACTTCGACTTCGCGTGTCGACAATATACTCCTTGTTTACTCGTTGCGTTATTTGTAACCGGCCGGCTTTGGTTCGTTTGATTCTACCGATGTTAAGAGTAAATGAGTAGGTGAAGCACTTGAACACTCAGAACCAGTTACTTGAGTCATAGAGACAGATTTATGCTTCAACAAACTGTCTGCGTTGTGATGTTAACAGACGCAGTACAGATAACGAAGTGCAAATGAAGATCTATTGACAACTGTCCCCGTAGCCGATGTGTTGCAGATATAAGTAGTATTCATACATGGTCACAGACGGTTTTCACCCAGCTATACATTCCTTGGTGGTGCACCTGCGGCAACCAGTATTTTGAAACGCTTACTTACCAAAGACAGTGTTTGTGAACAGAGCCACAGGAAGCGTCACGCTTTCGATAGCCGACGTTTTTAACGTTTCATTTGTCAAACACCGAAAGAATACATACAGCTGAGTGTAGTATATATTATACGTTTTAAATAATGGCAATTCCTTTATATAGGAAGTATTGGGTCGTCCAGAAAATGAGGAGACGAATTACGCAAGATAATGATAAACATTACGAAAGTAAGATTGTTACAGGAAATGAGTCTTCATATGTGACTTGTATACAGCTGACCCAGAATTGTGCACAACTTCGTATGTTTGCTTTGAAACGATGGCTCGATACGCTGCCAAAAATATCAATACTAGTCTGGAGAATAGTCATGGATAGCAGACATTTTTAGGACACATTTCTATTATACTCACTCATCTTTTGAACTTAAACCAAAGTGTACTGAGTCTACACACGCTGGGAACTCCCCCAACAGAGACCACTTCGGAATACCCCTTTGATATAACGTTGGTTAGTGGAACAACTGAAACACCTTGTTGAAATTATTGTACACCAATTCCGAGTTTGACATAAATGCATAACCTCTCATCTACCTGATAGCTGAGATCCCAATAGGCTCGATGTTGAGCTTCTTCCGAGGGAAGAAGCTGACCGATAGGGAGTAGCCGGACGATATCCTTTCAGTTAGTTATTCCAAAGACAATTCATAGATCATAGTGAACCAATAAAATGATATGGTGCGAGACGCACCTTACAATTTTAATGTGACCCTCATCACACCTTTACTGCAGATAGGTCGCCCAAGACTGGTGGTCGCTTTATCTACGTAGCTAGTGTCTTCCCATCAGCTGATATTGTTAACGAGACGGTAACGAAGACACGTGGTGTACCTGTAAATCTTATGGCGCTTGACCGACGAGTACAGAGGATTCAGAATACACATTTGCGATCAGTCTTGTTCTACGGATCAAAGGCTTGGCCCATTAGTACGGGGGATGAGTATAAGCCCTCGGTGTTTCATCCTCCATAGTCTCCGATGAGTAACCTGTATCGAACTAGTAGGTCGTGTGACCAACGCCGTCGGGGTGTACCTGGGAAATTAGCAAGTTCAAAACCGTATGTCGGTTGAGTGTCTGTTGCAAAGCTGTTGGGATAATGCCACAATTAACCCAAAAATGTTGTTTCTTCTTCCTCACCACTGCATGAGCCTCCGCTTGAACAATATAAGTACGGTGGAGTTTTTCAGTGTATTTGGAACACGTTTGGTTGAGATCAAATATACCCTTGGCTGAAGGTTCCCTGTCTTCCTGTCTTCATTTGCGGTAGTTCGTGCGTCGTCGTTTAATCCGTGATAACGCAGATCGTTAGTGCAACCGTCGTAGCTAAGACGGGTTATCGTGAACGCTGAGTGTTAGTGATTTTGCATCAATTGTCAACCCACACGGTTCATAACAAAAGCGTGTCGTGCATTGAGGCTGGTGACAGTTGCAAGAAACCGCAAAATGACCATGCAGTAAAGTCGTCAAGGGTTACGAAAACTTTCGAGGTCCGCAGAACAAAGTTGGGGGATACCATTTTCCAGATTGGGGTGGAACGTCATTAGTTGGAAACGATTTCAGACGCACCAGTGCCACAACCAATGGGAAGCCCGTACCCATAAGACGATCGACGCCTACGACCCTCCATTATTGCCTATTTCTCCTCATGCACTTGTCAATCAGTAGAGTGTCGTCAGGATCAGCGACAGTTCAAGCGAGATTGCCAAGAAGTATAGCTCAATGGTGAATGTCAGGGTGTACGGAGGTCGCGGGGCGAAATAAGTTGTCTTGATACGTCAACCAAAACGTCAAGATCGAAGACGATATGAAAAAATAACGTGAGGAAGATTAAAAACTGTTGGTCTCATCCCGGGGAGAATTCTTGAAACAGAACGAATTTTCTGATTCACGACAAAATTGTTAATAATCGTCTTCACATACGAAGAGGAATGAATGTTTATGGACAACTGCCCAAGAACACTATCTATCGTACAGTTGATGGTGAATCCTTGTCAAAAGCTGTTCTAAGTGAAGAATTTTCTCCGGACTTACGACGAAAATATAAATCCAACAAGCCGATACATTTTATTGGAACTCCTGTAGAATGAAGGCAACCAGAGAGATCTGATCAGACGGTCGCCAAAAATATTTTTCAGGTCTAAAATCATCAAGACCGCTGATGGAGTAGAAAAGTGACGATGCCACAGCAACTGTCACAAAATGAACGTACGATCGATGCATCCGCGACCAGGTAGGAAATCTGCTCTCTGCTTGCTTGTGGCTCCCCGTGATTCAGAAGGTGCCACATTAAGGGATTTTTGAGTCCATTGCATGCGGCAGAGACAACGTCCTGTGACTATCTAGTCTTAGTATTTGGAAAATGAGTGACTAGATAACCACCATTCACAAGGTGACTTTTTAATACTCTATGTGGAGTGAAAGAGTGAGACCAGTCAAGACAAGCATCTATCACCACCATCTCCGAACAAAAATGGTGAAGTAACCCCTCTTTCATCGAACAGTGTAGATACTTTTTTCACGCTTCTTAATGGTTCGAGTCATTCCTGCACATATGTTCAATCTCGAGAAAGTTGAGTCACTTAAAGGTTACTTCGTAAAACAAAGTGGTCAACACGACTGAAGTGAGCTTAGATTAACCTTAACGGTACTTATCTGTATAATCTGGAAAACATCAGATGAGCACATCGAGTGCTACCATAGATTTAGCCTCCAAGCATCGTCCCGACTGCCACTATATTTAATCATTCAAATCCTAATGTTCCGGACGAAGTGTATCAATCCACGCATATGTCCTCACGAACCTTAGTTCACGCACATATCTACATATACCGTAGAAACAGACGTGTATTTGTACGCTTCCTTGTTTAGTCCAGTGCATTCAACAGGAGGCGCTGTGACCAGTGACCATCAAACCCTTGAGTCATCATTATCACCATCGACAGCAATACATCAGTGGTTCTCACTGAGGACTAAATACCACACAATCATGAAGAAAAGGAGACTCTCGGTTCCAAATTTGGAAAAAGGAATTCCCTAACAGCATTTTTTTCACCTCCGTCCACAACCCACTGATACCAGTGTGTAAATACTAGATAACATAAACAACAACCGTAAAATAAGTGAACCTGAACCATCTGACAGACGTTTTTAAGATGGAATGGGTTTGAACAAGCAGCAAAATCGTACGCATCTACCCTAACAGTCGCATTCCCGATGCAAGGCTGGGCATAAACGCCAGGATAGAGATACAAGTTGTAGTCGGTAACAGTAGAACAGCTGTTGACAAACATGCTTGACTGTTACATGTGTAGCAACCTCATTTGTTTATTACTAACTGCGTTGAAGTTACAGTTAGTATTTGTACTCTTCCTCCTCCCTACATTTAGTATGCGGTTGAATGTTTGTTTGAACGAGTATGGTTACCGGCATGTCACCCACACACTCGAACGTTTCTGCCCCGGTGCCTGCTCGCTTGACTTTTTGCTGTACTAACGTTTCATCTCGCTCTTCGCTCGCTCTCGTCGGTTTTACGTGTCGGCAATATAGTTCTTGTCTACTCGTTGCGTTGTTCGTAACTGACCGGCCATAGCCCATCTGAACTCTGCACATGCTGGAAAAAGGTAAAGGATCAGAGTAAAAAAAGAAAAGGTGAGGACCGGTTGGACTAACTAATGATGTCGTCAGCAGAGCCGTGAAGACTGAACTGGTTTAACAACCGTGCGATACGTAAAGTGGTTTCAAAACTAAGTTAGTAAGAAAGTTCGCATGATACACTTCACTAGCTGTTCAACTCCGATGTCCACATATGTCGCGCATCACATTAGAATGCATACTCCCATCCTATCTTTGACCCCCTAGTTAACGCCAGTGTCTGTGTCGCATGCAGCTTGGTACGAGGTTAACGATAAACTACGTTCAACTAAATACTGCACCTTTGGCGGCTTTATAGACTGCCTGACTTTACGTTCATGTGATTTGTGAATCGGCGCGTCATGCACTAAAACAGCCCCTTCAGCCAATCATTCTGGCTGAATGCTGTAGACTATAAACATACGGTCGTAGCAAATTTCACAGGGTGTGCGAGGCCATATAAGTCTATGGAATCAGAGTGAACGTGCATCGACGATGTATGCGTTAATCATACTGTTAAAATTCCGCACTGTATTCCAGTATACGTGGCCAAAGCTCAGGTAGAAACCATTAAGTGCTCTCAGATAAAACTACCTCAATCTGAATATCCTTAGCAATTGTGCACATGTGCACGTAACGTTTCGCATTACTGACGAGTCTCTTAGGAGGTGGCGTAAAGAGTGCAACGTGTGAAGTGGCGATTCGGCGTGGGCATAAACCACACGGTCCATTAGGGGGGTACA
>QNGE01000013.1:0-10882 GCA_008508345.1 Paragonimus westermani | reverse complement strand
GCATTAAGTCACAGACCATGATGTACTCCTACATAGTTCAGTCCATCCCTACTGAAATTGCCGAAGAGGTCTCGGATCTCATTGACTACATGCCTGAAGACCAGCCGTAGGATAAGCTGAAAGACGCCTTAATTAGCAGGTTTGGAGGTTTCACCGTCGGGCGGCCACAGAGATAGTTCTGAGGGTTTGTTCTGAAACGGCGGTACACACACTTGCACAGAACGTCCTTCTATTCGGAAGTCTCTGTTAGAGTAGCTTTCTGTGTCCAGTGTTTGAAGATTGTTGTGTTTTACAGACAGCCGGTGGCCACGCTCTCTATCTTTATCTACTGTCTTCTCGTTGATTCTCCCTCTTCTTACATACGAAATCTCCTTGATGTGGATGGCGAGCCTTCTTTTATAAACCTGACAAAACCATTCAAAGTATTTACGCGACAACTCATTTCTCCCACAAACGTTAACCTCGATACATTACTAAATCCTGATACCATTTATTTGTGAGAACCTGCTCGCGTGTAGCCCTTCTTTTTCCGCTTCCCAACAGCCCGCCTGGTAACACTGAATGTACGACAGGACCTAACGTCATTGCAGTTGTGGAGCAAAACGCGGGTGATGATATTCTCAGTGAACAAATAGACTATCCTTACTTATGGGTAGAAGTTTTCTGATGGTTCTGCCTCACCAGAGGGTGATAAGATTAGTACCACCACTTCCATTAGAGATCCAGGTTTACGGTATTAGAGATTCCTTCAATTTATGTGAAAACGTATGTTTTCAGTACGTACAATCTGCCGGCTGCGAGGCTGACGCTTGACAAAATTTGTGCTCAGCTTCAACTTGAGTATTGCACACTAACCTACTGCCTTCTATACAACACTGATAGGCTTGTGTTAGGAAACATTCAACGACCATTTACCAAACGCTTACTGGGATATTCTTCTTTTTCCACCTATAGGCAATGCTGTCAAAAACTTCTTATTGATACACTTTGGTTAAGAAGAATAAAGTTGAACCTCACACTTCTATAGAAACTGATGCATTCAGAGGCCACCAACACAGCATTCACCGTCCAATTACAACATATCAGCCCATATTGTTCAAGAAATAAGGGCCCCAATTTGTCAACCTTGCCATCTCGGAAAAAGATACGCGCAGACCTCATCGTAATCTATTCCTATACTAGAGACACACTTCCGAATGAAATCACAGCCAGTAACAGCATCCGCCTATCTTGCGCTATCAAACGCATTTTCTATCCTCAAACTCTACACACCCTCTGATGACCTTTTTGAGTGTGGTCCGGGAAACATTTAGCCGTCAGTTGGGTATAACCTACACGCCCGTTCCAACTATCGCGCCTCCCTCAGAAACAGTTTGCTTGAAACGGTTCATCTAGCATTTGGTTTACTGCATGCTCACCAAACAGTTGTAAAATTAACATCACTTTATTCACGTGCACGCATTGCTCAGATTGTTGTAAAATGTAAAGTTCACGCTCATTGGTAAATCAAAAAGTGACCTTATAGAGCTACATCGAGAACACGCACATTTCATGGTAACTTCCAAATCATCAACTCTATATTCCGGTTGCCTCAGTAAATACTGAGTAAATCGCGAAATACCACAACTAGTTGACAGAGTTATAAATTTCACTAATCAACGCAAAATTCAGATTATTGCATGAAGTCTGCCAAAAAATTGCGCATACACATTAATCGTCACGTTGAATGTGATCACTCCACAATCCCTCATTCCACGTATGAGATTGCGATCCTTTTCTTATTCCTATAAGCATCCGTTGTGTAAAGAAATCTTCTGCGACCAGTGAACACACAAAACCACGTCTCTGCCAAACAAGTTGCGCGATTTTTAACTTCCGGACGGCTTCCGGCAATCAACGTAGTCCTGAGCCAGACTCTGTCCAATCGTTCGCGGGGTTTTGGAACTTTCCACCCTCCCTTGCCAGGGCCCACTTATTTGGTAATTTTTCGGGGCTAGTTATATCACGTGATGGCGGAACACCTTGAAGATTCACTTGGCGGTGTAACGCGTAACCTAAACCAGCGAGCGCGCACGAATTAAACTTGAGTTGTGTGATGGGGCGTGCTGCTGTGTTGTCGGTGCCGTTTTAGCCTTTGTTTGTGGAAGTCGTGTGCATGGCTTACTGGGCCTTCGGCTCATATTTGTTCGCATTGTTTCTCATTTCAGAACTGTTGTTCGAACCCCTACTTCGAATGAGCGTTGTACCCTGGTACGTCCACGTTGCCCGGAGGTTGGTCCGCGAAGTCACGGGCATCCAGAGTAGATTCGGCTGGCCTGCATGTTACAGGCGGTAATCCTCGCGGTGGCCTTGAACTACTTCAAACATCAACCCAAACTAAAACCTTTCAAAAGGTAAGATATCTTAAAATCACGTTTTGGGACTGAATCTGTGGAGCAAGCAAACTACCTTTTTTCTTGCTGCAAGCTCCAAAGTTTTGTACACTACGATCGTCCTCTTCCTGTTCATCTGGTGCGTCCACGTTGCCCGAAGGTTGGTCTGTGAAGTCACAGGCATCCAGAGTAGAGACGGCTGGCCTGCATGTTACAGGCGGTACTCCCCTGGGTGGCCTTGAACTACTTCAAACATCAACCCAAACAAAAACCTTTCAAAAGGTAAGATATCTTAACATCACGTTTTTGGACTGAATCTGTGGAGCAAGCAAACTGCCTTTTTTCTTGATGCATGCTCCAAAGTTTTGTACACTACGATCGTCCTCTTCCTGTTCACGCCCTTTTTACTGACATTTAACGCTTTCAATACTATTAACTTATTTGTCGTCTTGCACCACCTGTGATTATCCGCAGTGGTCGCGCATATCTCTGCGTACTTCTCACACATGTGTTGAGAAATATACCTTGTTATTATTGCTAGTAGGCCTCTGTCTGTGCGCACCCTGGTTTCATTTTCGCGCCTGATCGCTTCGTCACAACAGAACTGTTGCATTTGGTCGTATTCACGCGAATGATTAATCTCAGAACTTGTATGATTCGTGGATCCAACATCGAGGTTTGTCGTTACCTTCCTCCAATCTAGAATAATTTTCTTGTACCTTACCATCTTATTACCGAGAAACCCACCTTCACGATCATTCTCCCNTTCTCCCTTTTGATCATAGTTGGTTGCTCAGCGGGCCCGGAATTTATAGACGTTCACTGCATTACAGACGCGACTATTCTAGATGCAGCTTATCGACGGACATTGCCAGTAGACTGTGCTTAGCTGGAAAAACCACTAGACATCTGGGATTAACACGTGCAACGAAATAGACAGTCGTTCACCGCTGAGTAACGAAGGGCGATGAAACGAAATTGAGCTCAGTCAAATTAGCGGTCATTGGTTGGGTCGAAACAAAACGATTGATTATGCATTGAGTAATGATGAGAACTATAAGTTACTCGAGAAAGACTGTGGAAGGGAAATGTCCAATTTTGGCACTTCGAAATTTGCAGAGTTCAGAGTGAATAAGAGTAAGGGAAACGGTAGCAGTAGGTGATGCAACAATAAAGAAAATTGACGAAGTTCATTCACGGAAGAAAATAAGACATTGGCGTGTGTTTCGCGGAAACGATTGGGGAAGAGAAAACTTCCGCAGTTTGCAAGGCGCAGATGTGTCACCAGCCCTGCAGATAGAATTTTCAGAAGAATGGTAATTTAGTTCCGCCGAACTAAACTCATGGCTGAGTGTACTTGAGAATGTCCTTAGTGTGTTTATGTCCGCATTCTGGAAATTTTGGACTATGGTCTTCGTTGAAACTTTTTTGACCCAGTAACAGATAAGTTGAAAAAACTGGTAGCGAGTGGTCATCATCAGCCTTGGGTTGGTGACCAGTCTATTTATCAGGTAAACGCCCTCCATGACAGGCCGATCAAGTAGGGAAAGTGTCTGTCCCGGACGTCATCTTGTGTTTTGTATAACGCGTTGTCTCCGGTCTTTTCCACGGATTGCCGTTGCAATGGATTTCGGAAATCCGAGGTCAGAGCCCCCACGTGATGGAAATACCTAATTTTGTTCTGATGCCTTAAAGTCATGCGTGATAAGATGATGGAGAAAACTCTGCGCAGGCAAGGAACCGTTTAAGACAGCGAGACTGGCCACACAGACAACTGCGTCTCAATAAGGCGAACGTTGATTAAAACCGACAAGCATCGTGTCACCACTACGAGGCTGAAGTTTGAATGAGATTCCGTCGCATCATTCGGGGAAGGCACATTTCTCCAGGCCGATCGGTACCGGAATCTTATGGCTTGGGAAAGTTGTAGAGCTTTCCATGCGTCCACACGAGGAATTTTGTGAGCAGCCAGGAACTTGCAACTCGCTGTTGCTGACATCCGTGAGAAGCCGGGTCTCCGCAAGAACAAGAACGTGTGGATCATTTTCCTGGACCACCTTTCTGGTTTCCGTCAGTTTGTTTGGAAGACCCAAACAGTCAGTATGCACGCACCAGGGGATTGCTCCCTTATTTGACTGGGCAAAAAGTAGATAGGAGTAGATGGAAATAGAAATGGATAGAAGCAGTCCTAGTAGCGACAGGAGATGCACTAATGGTGGTGAAATCAAGTAAGCTTTTGGGGAGGGGTAGTGGACGATTTATCACAGCATGAACGTAGTTGCTGGTCCCTCTTGGAAGCTTTGCCTGCCTCTGTTGGCCCATAGTCGAAGGTCTTCAAACCGTTTCAGCTTTTTGAGCCACTGAGAGACGGTTCATGGTTTTGTATCCCCAAAAATTTGAGCAACATTTCAAGCTGGAAGAGATTCTATTTTGCCTGAAGGAAGTTTTGTTGTAGTAACCCAAGCATTAGTGTTTCTGAATGCTCTCGGTTACTCCAGCAGGCCCATAGGTTTACGGGATCTGAAAATGGAATATTTTTGCGGGCTACTTTAGTGTGAAAGGGTTGGGGTTAAAAAAGAAATGGCGTTTTGCGCTACCGTCACGAGCCGCCACTTCAAGCCAACACAGCTTTGCAGGTGGTCGTCCACTTAAGGCGGTAAGGTAGCCACGTTTGCTACGGATAAAGTCGCTTTTTTGAACCTTCTGGAGACGTTGGTGCTCAAATTAGAGCGTGGAATAAGGCCTTTGTTTTGGCCTACAACTTATTGACAGCCTTGATTTTCGGCTCAGTCCCGGCAATCTGGGAGTGCTTATCCCGTTCTTTCAAATAGTACACAAGTGGATCTGTGTACAAATAAGCGTAGACCACTCTTATATACGTCGTTTTATCAAACACATGACTTTTACTCTGCTTTTCTGGCAATGCCAGAGGAAGCCCGGATTGTTATATCTGGTTTGTGGGAACTGTATAATGCCACCATGGCTTTATCATGGGAAGAGGACGTGGTCGGAAACTATCCCCACAAAAAACCCTACTCTCCCAGAGTGCCCTGACCCTCATGTTGATCGCGGTCTCCTGAATTTCGAACAGCAGACAATGCCACCGCCTTTCGAGCAGTCGTCGCCGCAGAAGGGTGAGCGCTATGTATCCCCCAGTGAACCCAGCTCCGTCTTCAGACCAAGTAAAGCACTGTGTCTTAATCAGCGCTTCCTCTACAGAGACTTTGTGTGGTACACTGATTGTCTCAGACGACATGTCGCCATGCCTGAATGCGTCGTTTCCGCTCACTATTGCCGATGGGCTGAGTTTGGTTTGAATATTGATTGGTCACTTTCTGTCTTTCAACGTTAAACCAAGGTTCCCAGTGCCCGTTTCTTGTCGGGCTGAATTCTGATCTGAGGCCTGGTCGGTTACTTCTCTCAGCCGTTGAGCTTTTAACCTAGAGTTCGACTGTTAGACCCCTGTTGCTGACGAACTTTGAATTGAGCTAATTTGGTAGATTGATGTCCACTGACTTGGTGAGACACTTCACCACTTTGGTCCGTTCGGTTATCCACTATCATACTCTAGTCACTGATCCGATCCACTGAATTTCCTCCTCTGGGGTTTTCCGGTGTTCACGTCTCTCTAAGTCTTCAGTTCGCACTGGTTCACAGATATTGGTCAGCTGGATGCGTTGGCTTTTTTGTAACAGTCTTCGCAAGATTAGGTCGATAGAGGTGAACAGCGATATGATATCAGTCAAGACGACTTATTCACTTTCCTTTGTTCTAAAGCTCCCCAAATTGTCTGACGAGTGCAGAGCGCTGCTGATGAAAGGGTTGGATCCATCGATCAGATATCNTGAGTTTGGTTTGAATATTGATTGGTCACTTTCTGTCTTTCAACGTTAAACCAAGGTTCCCAGTGCCCGTTTCTTGTCGGGCTGAATTCTGATCTGAGGCCTGGTCGGTTACTTCTCTCAGCCGTTGAGCTTTTAACCTAGAGTTCGACTGTTAGACCCCTGTTGCTGACGAACTTTGAATTGAGCTAATTTGGTAGATTGATGTCCACTGACTTGGTGAGACACTTCACCACTTTGGTCCGTTCGGTTATCCACTATCATACTCTAGTCACTGATCCGATCCACTGAATTTCCTCCTCTGGGGTTTTCCGGTGTTCACGTCTCTCTAAGTCTTCAGTTCGCACTGGTTCACAGATATTGGTCAGCTGGATGCGTTGGCTTTTTTGTAACAGTCTTCGCAAGATTAGGTCGATAGAGGTGAACAGCGATATGATATCAGTCAAGACGACTTATTCACTTTCCTTTGTTCTAAAGCTCCCCAAATTGTCTGACGAGTGCAGAGCGCTGCTGATGAAAGGGTTGGATCCATCGATCAGATATCACATTCTCTTGAATAGTTCTTCGGCCAGATAATATGACGGTGTGTCCGATAAGGATCCATTGGTCGTAGGTACCACTGTTGGATATTTCCGGTAGTCCAGTGGAATTGAGCACCGGTTTCATACTCCAGAGCCATTTGCCAAGGGTCATGTTCCGTTATCTCATGCGTGGCTCGTAGTTCTCGGTGCGTCGTCGATCTTGTCAGTTAGCTTTATGGCATGATTGAAACCGAGGCAGAGTGTGGTTGTATCTTCCGAGCATGCCTCATTAGTAAAGTTTGAACAAGAAACAAGCAATTCGAAACCAATTGGAAGCAACCAGCCAAAATGTAGATCAAAGCGTCAACACAATTCGGCGTGTGTGAGACAAAGGCCCTTATCGAACTTCACCCAGCTCTACGTTCACACCCATGCGATCAAACACCCATACACTGATGATGTCACTTTGTTTGTAGTAAAGTGTTTACAACGTAGATGCGAAGTTTGGCGTATATCCTAATGCCCATATCCCAAACCCGAGCTATGAACAGTACCATAACTACTCCCAACTACCATATTTCCGCAGTTTTCATCGTTCTGTACACTGACTCAAAAGTGAAGACTCAGATCATTTGGATCCGGTAAGCTTGTCTACTTCCGCGTCCAGCAAGCTTCTGATGACCAGATTTGGTTGTGGATAATGGAACAGTTGTCTTAAACAGGCCGCGAAGAATGTATAGTATAACAGTTTTCCTGATATCATCAAGTCCACGTTTGTACAAGGAGGAACAGAGCTGCCGGTTACGAGCTAGCAGGTGGGTTTCAGTTTCATTACCTCCGGTGACCTGAGGACCAGCAGTCGATGGGACCAGGCTGTCAACGTGTTAATTTACGAACTGTGGATGGTTCGCGGACTTTCAGTATGCCGACCAGATATATATTTACCAAGCTGTATACTCCTTTTTGAGACCGCATCTCAAGTAATGCGGTCTGGTGAACCTGCCATGTCTAACGCGTGATAAGTAAGGCTGGAGCGGGTGGTGCTTGTGGGCAGGCACCCTATGCATGGCTCATACTGCCTACTATATTTACCCGGGCCTTATAGACTGATCAAGCATTAGCTGTTTTACGGACGACCGCGGGGTGATTCGACCATCATTCACTACATGCTAAGTCGCCACAATCGTCCTAACCCCTGTGGTCAATTCATGCTGGCATGACTGCCAGCTCTCAGCTGCTGCACTCTGACAAGCTGTCGGCTAAATCCCGTCCATGTTGACTTGTCGCAGATCACTGGAACACTTTTCTAGAGCGCGTAGCGTCTGCGTAATCGGTCGGAAACTTTTGCCGTAGGCTTGTTGCTCTTCGGTAGCAATTCACTCGCACTATACTCCTCAACCATTGATCTACATTACACATTTGTTGCTTATCATTTGTCTCATTGATCACTCTCATCGCCGGGCCTTTTCAAGTGCTTCTGTTTGATCTAATCACATGCACCATCCTCTTCATAATAAGTCTTTTCTTCACGTAACTGCTAGGATGGGGACCGTTTTACCAGCCGATCCATAGTTATATTCGTGGATATGAGCCTGGTTGACTCGAGTCAGTTTGGCTACATCCAACTGCCACCTTTGTCCCGACGACGTGTATCTGCCAGACTACCAGCGATAGATGTCTTGTCACAGATGAATCTGATCTGAAGGCAGTTAGGGAAGACAGGTTGTTACATCACTGTTATGGGTAATGTTGGGTATGAAAGAGAATAAATTGTCAATATAACGATGTGATTAATTAGAAATATACCACCACTTGGAAACCGTCCTTGAAATGGAAAATAACAACCTGCAGTGGGAGGTCGCTCATGGAAAAGAACTGTCGCTTAGATAGCTTCACGAGTAGGGGCTTTGGGGCTTCTTGTTGTGATCCGGTGGGCCATATAACATGAAAGTACATGACATCAGTATCCTTCTAACCTACATTGTGTTTAGAAGCCAAGGCAGCGAGTAAAACACCGGATGTTGATTGCAAGCTGTGATGTAAGTAATCCAGCGGTAATGTTTGACGACGACGGTGAGAGCTCTGGAGGTAATATTGGCTTCAAGACTTTACGATCCGTCGGACGCCGTTTTCACAGTCGGGAACTTCCCCCGACACGCACGTCACAGATCTTCTGTTATCTCGATCCTGGCGATGCACGATATCCCGCTCAACAACGCGCAGTCAATGATGATAGTATTGCTGATTTAAACGGTCTGGACAACAGGACTATTCTACGTGTCCGAGAAAACTTTATGAGGGAGCAAAAACTATGGAAACTTATACGGTGCTACCGGGGAGAATTCAACAAAAACGTTTTCGCCTCGGATATGAATAAACCAGATAATTGTATCATCCAGCAGCATAGTGTTCATGTGAGGCAACTGAAGACGGCACTTCTGAAAGGCTACGAATGAATGGAAAATGAGCTCGCAATGCAGGGGGTCGGGGAGCTGCTGTTGGCGGCGTCCGAATCGGACTTGCCTGTCGAAGTGACCGAAGCAAAACCACGCCTGCGCTTGACCATCACCGCAGGTGGTTTGCGCTGCATCCTTTGCGGTTCCACACACACCACATGTCTGGTGTAAACGCGGAGCACTAAGACTGGTATATGTGTGTGAGACCTTTGCGTCCAGCCGGTCAATTCTGATTCGCCAATTGACTGGCTAGCACGGAAAGAGAACCCTTATCTCTCGGAGTATAAACAGGCGGAGTGGCTGTAGTTACATTATCTATGTTGAGAAGAAATATGTGAAATGTAGTACGAGAAGCATTTCAATATGAGTGCATCTTAGTGCATCCTAGAGAAGGCAAGGGTGGAAAACGAAGTTCAGATTGGGGTCCGAAAAGAGCACACAAACCATTCATCATACAGCACACCAACAAGTCTGAA
Organism: Paragonimus westermani; assembly: GCA_008508345.1. Lineage (NCBI taxonomy): Eukaryota > Metazoa > Platyhelminthes > Trematoda > Plagiorchiida > Troglotrematidae > Paragonimus > Paragonimus westermani. The sequence goes on along the minus strand of QNGE01000013.1, from coordinate 1,215 downwards.
GAAAGAGGTGGGTAGAAAACCGGGGACACCCAAGTTTCTAAAAAGATAAGGGAAATAGTTGCTATGCCACCGTGTTCCTGGTCAATGTACTCATTGAAAGGGGTAGAATGGGTGTACTGATATGACCTACCTCGGCCTGACGTGCTTGTCTTCTCGTCGCCGGCGGTGCACTATGAGTACCCTGGTGGCGTGCTAATCCCAAACGGCCAGTACATCCGCGGCCGCACACACTGTAACACAATAAAGTCATGTCATTGCAACCTGTGGCAACGATGGCCCCACTGCGCACCGCGTGCTTTTGTTCTCGACTACGCAATAATTGCTTGTTGAAAAGGCGGACGCCCGTCCGGGCCGTATTTCTCCAGGCCGTCCGGTTGAACGCCAAGCCTACCCAAAGTCTAAAATCGATAGTGTCACGCGGAAGACTTATCTGCGTAACATCCTGGTATGTACGCCTTCGACCACCAGGGTTTTGCTTACCTGATTTCACTCATCAATACGGCAGCTGCTTGGGACTACAGGCATCGCCGATCCGGTGAAAGTGACCCACCTAATGAGCTGATTCAGCATCAGCAGAGCTTTGGGACTACAGGCATCACCCATCCGGCGAAAGTGACCCACCCAATGAGCTGATTCAGCATCAGCAGAGCTTTCACCTCGCACACGTTTGCTTGCCGCAACATCTTGGCGTTCAAAACCATGCCCGACCACCTGTGTCGACTTTTTGAACTGGAATCATGTGAAAATCCGACCTGACCCCATTCCCCTAAATATCTACCCATCTGCATTCAACCTCCCCTGTTTCTGGACGGTAATCGACCCTTGACCTAGATGATTTTGTTGTCACGTCAATTTGGTGTTTGTGCTAGCAGCCAATTGTCGGCCAATGAACTTTACATTTGGGTATGAATGCCCTATTATGTGATTCTAGTTCATATTCAGCCCGTTGAGCAGCAGTATAGTATTCGGCCAACTTTGTTGTGTCACGGTTTACATGAGCTGAAGATACTGTCAGGGCGCTCAGACCTGTACAGAGGAGTGACTAACGCCTTTGGTTCAAAAGTCAGCAGGTGNGTACCACAAGTCAGCAGGTGACGCAAATACACATAGATGCAACAGCTTCGACCACCTAGAGCAACCTCGGCAATCACAACCGAGAGATTCAGAACACTTGCAGAGGAACAGCAATATTGCGCAGACAAACCTATCACAGGT
>QNGE01000012.1:596172-636064 GCA_008508345.1 Paragonimus westermani | reverse complement strand
TTTGGCCCAAAATGTCATCGAGATGCGCAATGCGTCACATCACGTTGAGGTCTAGTTCCACCGTGACGGACGTGCTCAACGATTTACACAGAGTACCTGGGCGTTCAAATGCATTGGAGATGTGGCAATGCGTTCAACGTGGTTGTTCGGGTGCCTGAACGTTGACCTGTCGGTCACTGGGCATTCCTTGCATGCCAACGAGATGCAGCGATTCAAACAAACACCGACCGAGGTTCCGAATTCTCATTTGTCTTGTTCCGTTTTACGGTTATTTCTACTTGTGGCCACGTTTGGATAATAATTACTATGTACTGGCAGACATAACCACTTGAATGATGGAGATCACAAATTTACAGTCCGGCTTTTCAGTTGACTGATAGTATGCGTGATTCGACCTTCACTGGCCTACATGGACTACTAAATGGTTCAAATGCTTGCTGATCGATTGGTTTGAATGATTTTTTGAATGATTCTTAATTGCTGAAATAGGATAGGATACACATGTATCTGAAAGCCTCGTGTGTGGTCACTCAAGATATCTTTTTCGTCATTTTTACGATTATGAGAAGTCTATGAACGGTATTGTCCATGGTTGGTAGAAACTGTAACCAGAACGCGGAGAGCGCATGTCAAATTCTTCCACAACAATGAACTGTGAACAAACCGGCACAGTTGGGAACACACAGCCATTTAAATATGAGGATTCCGAAAACGTCCGTATCAGTTCACATTATGTCTACTTACTTCACCATCCAGATTGCACAGGAAACTGTGACACAAATCTTTTCCAACGTGACTCACAGACATGCACGTGTAACTTGCTGCACTACAAGCTGCAACCAGTTTCCGAGGAATTCGCGATTCGACCCACTTCAACTTGTGTAAGCCTGAAGCAGGCCGATGTGAATGGTCCGCACCGGTCATATACGCTGCAGTGCAGTTATGATCCACCGTTTATCACCCAAGGTACATATTGCAGATTTGGGCATCGGACCTATGGTGCCTGTCCATGTATCTATCCAATGCATTCTATCAGCGAAAAACACCTGGCTTGGATCAACAAATACAGAGACTTGTCCCCTAGTGAAGGCTACTGGAAAACGAGGACGTGGCATGGTGTACTATAATTAATTCGAGTGCTTTATTTAAACGTGAACAGCAGAAACTTGCCCAGCTCCTTTTTTCGGTTACCACTGATTTAGTCACTCATTTTCTCATCGTGATTTCTTATCACTTTACCATTAATTAGCAAATAAAGGTTTTCCTTTTACATGACATTTACTTCCCACCTAGCCATTTGTTATACTCTCGTTTTAGCCATCTCATGAGGATGTGGCTGCGATTATTTGACTAAAACTAGTGTGAGACATTTGAGATAATGGCAACCACATCCATCTCACAAGCACGCTAGCAGTATTGCAACTTATTGTCAACATAGTGACATATTTTCCGTCTTCACAGTGAAAACCACCAGGAAATCGGATGAGTTTTTAGTCTGAGTAATTGTTTATTACGGGAATGGACCTGGGGCTAGCGATTAGTCAAGAAATTGTCTACAGTGAGATGACATTCGAGTCCCCAAAATCCAAAACTCCCCGTGACGTGAGAGTTGTTCTACTAGTACCGATGTAGCTGTTCACATTACCTTGTGAATGTGAAGTTACCACAGACCATTAACATTAAAGTTAGAGTGTTAGCAGCTTTCCTGATGGCTGTACAATGAATCCGCTTCATCTTCACTTCACCAGAATAACAGCGTTTATCCATTGCCAACGGGAACGCCGCCCATCCAGTTCGACGTTTGTTTGAATTCGGAAGGTCGATTGGAGTTTCTGTTGACAACCGTCCTATCTGGCGAGTGTTGTGCGGTTGTGTTGTCTCACGTCCAACTCCCTAACACCTTTAATTGTTACATCGTGATTCGTTTGTGTACGATGAGCAAAGCAATATATATATTTTGCTTGCAGACTTACCGCGTTTTTATTACGATTTCTGAAACGTTTGCAACTTGAATGCCAAGCTCGGCGAACATATCAGTACCAAAACCATCAACCGAACGAAGAACACCACCACTGTTCCAAACCATCAGAACCACTTTAGCATAAAGCTAGGAAACTTTGGGCGTACGAAGAGAAGAGCAAGGAAATAAGATTGCGGTGCGTCCTGATGTTTGCTACTTTTAGATAATCCAGGGTGTCCACACTGCGTAGCAATCGTATTGGTTTGCAAGGTACGCATTTCATAGCAATATGTAGGTGTCGAAGTTTGTTGTTGTATCTCTATTCGGGTTCAATCAGCAGTAAGTCTTAAGGACAATAACAACTGTAGAGAGAACACATGAATAAGCAGAAGTATATCTACACACATTTACAAGCGGTAGCTTCATTTTTAAGTGCGTGAACGAATGACCCGTTGGACGTTGAAGGCGCCGCCAATCAGAACGCACCTTGTGCCTTAGCAGACTGGCGGTCTTGACGCGCATACAACAGTTGTCTTTCTTCATAGCCAACACAACCTGACTACAGGACTGGAGTTATAGAGAATTATACGCAAATATGTCTGAAATCATTCTTCATTTAAATGTAAACTTTAAATATGGACTTGACAAAGCAGCAGTATGCTTTTAAAAAAAGTATTTTGACTGTTTTCTGGTTGAGCACTGTGACATCATCTGCCACTGACACATGATTATTTGACCTCCAAAGGGAAAGTTCTATTTTGACACATGATTTGAAGCTGTCGTTCCAGTATCAAATGTCTGCCTTCCCAGTGGGTTATCCTTAAACTTACAGAAGCCTTGGATCCTCGTCACGGATAACCATCCCATTGACCAGAGGTTACTGTAACTCGGGTCACTGATTACCCCAAAAGTGACACGAAACATCCTAGAAGATTAAACTACTCCGGAAACTGCTCACTTTTGAAGCACGGGCTTTGGTCAGTCGATATGATTTGCGTTATTCCGTGGTCTATAAAGATATGCTCTATAACTCTCTTGCATACATCGTTTTCATACTGATCGGGTATAGCTACTGTTCCGATCCATCCTGTGAAATGTTCGGTCATGATTACCTTGTATTGGCCCCGAGGTAGTTGCTGGAAAGAGGCCCATCACATCCGCGGACCATAGTTATACAATTTCACTGACCAGGATTGGTTGGTTAGTGCCCTTCAGAAGCCGATATTACTGGCACGCCACACACAATTGTCAACATCGTCCTTCATTCTTTGTGCTGAGCCTTTTTCATCGACATTTCGATGACAACCCGTATAAGCCAACCGATGACCTTCCTTCCCTCAACTTCGCGGGTTTAACCGGTGCGTTTATTCTCTCCCGCAGTTGGCACATTAAAATTCCGACGCTACTCAACCGTTGATCTAACCAGTGCACTCTGAAAACGTTTAGTTCCATTTTTTCTTCTCCTGACGGTTCTACTCCCTGTTGGTTGTATCCATTCTCTATGATATTTGTAACTCTCCAGGATTGCTGCCAAGTTCAGTCATCCAAACTCCGGCAGCGTCGTTGTGGCCCACATCCACATACTCTGCTCTGGAACATAGCTCTGTTTTCCAGATATGTGGAGAAGTGTTAAATCAGACTCTTGTATTCGTAACCAGCCAGCATTACTCGGGGGTTCATAAGTGACTTAATCCACTCCAACAGTTTGTGACAGGTCTCTACGTGGAAACGTCGGTCCACTAAGCATGGCCTACATTTTTCCAAAACCCAAAATCTGAATTTTCCACCGGGCTTCCCAACGGACAATACGGGAGAAGTAAACGGACTATCGATCTCCTCTATGGTTTCTTCCTTCAGCATATCCATCATTTGTCGTTCAGCTTCCGGTTGCGGGAGTGTTGGAATTTCTCTTGGAGCCAACGGTCAAAATCGTCTTGGCTCGATGGGATTTTCTTGTTCAATCCGGTCGCAACAGCCGTATGGGTCCTGGTCCGCGTTAAAAAATTTCTCGGAATTTGTGTTTCACTTCATCTACCAACTGGTTGTCACAAACTGATATCGATCTCCGGGCGTTCGCTTCAATTTGCCAAAGCTGTGGTTTGCACAGTCTTACTAGTGGAACTGCAATAAACTCCTTTACGAATTTGTCATGTTTCAATTCAAATAGGGCTTCGGCAAGATTGAGAAAACCGGCTCCCAGTATAGTCTGACGTGCGTCGGAGAAATGACGAAAGGCTGTTTTAGATTTCCTGATCACTAATTCAGACATCATGTACTGCCAGGCTGTTGAGTTTGAAAATAAACCCACCGACTGTTCAAACGTCCACCGCAAACGGCTGAGCAATCTTCTTCAGCCTTGGTCCAATCAATGAAACCACCACCACCCCGAGTTACCATTGATTTCTACTCAAACCTGGACTGCCGTGTTACCGTTAGCACCAATTAATGGGTTCCCATTTCCGAACTGAAACGAGCAGAGAAATTTTTCATGAATATGACTTCCTCCTGCCAAATGGACAAAATCATTGCCACTGTCCTCGTCTTCTTTATCTGTGGCATTCGTCGTTACCATTTTCTTCCTTCTTCAGGTTCAAAGCCGCCACTTCCTGAGTAAACTTTTCCACTGCTTCTCAAATGTCGTCCAGTTCACTTGGTTCACTCTCCTTCAGCTCGATGACCGCCAAGGAGTTTTGTATTGGCAGTTGTCCTGCCGCATCAGTTAATTTCTCCAATGCCGTACAATGTGCAATGTGAGCAAACTCGGACTGCTGGTTGCGTTCCGTCCAAGAATTTACTGATTAGCTTGCTTTGTTATTAATGGTTGTCCACCCTTGGCAGGGTTCTTGAAAATGTTGCCTCAGTGACACGGCCCAAACGAGAGCGTCGCCTCCTGTGCAAGCCGGGCAATTTTGAATAGGCAGATCACCAGCTGACAGTTGGCGGGACAGACGAACCTAAAGACCAGCTCCTCTGTGGTGACCTACTTCAACTTCGCATGACCCTTTCGAGCCGATTCCATGATCGTCATCGCCATGAATTCGCAAGTCCGTCAGCTTCGTCGGTCCGGCCTGACTGCGACCACCACGGCCACGTCCTCGAAATCCCCCAGGAAACCCCGAGCATCCTCATCCTCGAGCGGTTGTGATCACGGGATACCTCTTTTTAAATTTCGGTCATGGGACCAATAGTTGTGAGCCAAAAATGAGGATTACTCTAGAACTCCTCATTCGGCAAACCTACACATAGGCTGCACGCCCCAGCACCACAACAAACAAGCACACTCAGTCACATACAACGTCGATCCAAGGACGTCACGGCTGCAACAAATAACAGTGCCCAGTCCATGTATGGAAAACACTATTTCATGTCAATGTTCTCCCCATTCCCGGTTACTTTAGTATCCAGACACATGTTTCTGTCTGATAGGTGAGTAGCAGCGTGAGTAGTATGGTTGGATCACTCGCCATCACTACACGAACTGATAGGAGTTCCTGGTGTATCGAGGTAGGTCAACTTCCGTTGCAGGGAAACAGTGCTCCTTATGTTCAACGGGGTCTACAGCATTCATCCCAAAAGTGCTAGCTGCATGAAGATGTCAACTGAGGAATGGGTCACACTGGGGAGAATACATTGTTGAGCTCCGACAACTAGCTCAAATCAGATATCTTTTCATTAAGTGTGGCAATCGACTATCCGATTTTCAAAGCTGCGATCCCAAATGCATAGTGTTCTGCTGGCAATAACCAACTTTTCAGAACAACTCGCAGTTGAACCGACGTTTAGGTGTTCGACGATGTGTGAATTCACTAGGCGGTTAAGGGAGCACCGCTTGGAATAAACTGCGGAAAAAAACAATGCACTCTTTTCATGTGGCCACTCCGATTTGTGGCAGCAGCCCAGAATGGTCGTGTGCTTCAGGCAAACGTTGATCCGTAGACACATTATTCATGTTACCATACCGCATTACATTACAATGCATCTTGTGGTCTCCACTCATGTATGTTTCTGAAGAGTGATTGGTATCCATATGAGGAAACATAAGTTTGTGTTTGGTCATTATTTTTAATGATATGTTAGATAATGACTTTCATTGACTAGTGCTGAAATGTAAGTTTTCCCTTCACGGCTACACTGCCGAGCCAATTGCATTTTCATCATAATAAGTTAGTTCAAGTGGCGTTTGTAACAGAACCGTCAAACATATTTCATACCAACTATATTGCTCGTCAACCTCTTTTGTTCGCATGCAGATTCTGCTGGTAGGTTATCTAAGGTACTCAGAGAATCCGAGTTTTGGTTTCCAAACCAAACCATACCAACGATGCTTTCGGAGAAACACAACTCTTATCAAAACTTATTTGTCTTACAGCTGTTTGGATTGCACAGTGCACCCATATGTTGCGGAGTTCTTCCAAGAATGGAAACCCCACTCGACATGATTGGTCAATGACAATGCTCCAATGTCTGAAGTTAAAACTATGTTGCCGATGGAATGAAATCGAATTACAAGTAATCATACGGAAAATGTAACCACTTTGTGTCTTGTCTCTTAGCTATTAATCTGAACTGGCATCAGCACCGAGTTGACGACACCCGGACCACCAGTTAAATGGTAGTAGATTCGAACTCAGTTACAGAAAATTCTTCTGTCGATATATGTGTAGCTAGACAGTATTCAATTCATTGGTTATCTTGTATGTCACATAATGGATTTGAGCAAAATTGAATCAACTTAATCAAAAATGCCTACCGTTGAAGGTGTAGCCAAGTGAACCATCGAATTAGGTTCTTGATCATTCAGTTTTATCATTAATGCTGTCATTGACTGATGTTCTTGTTAAAAATGCTGCCGGCATCCGCTTATCATGTTTAGCTATCAGAAAACATTTGTGTACCTTAGGTTGTTGAGCTCCTAATTGGTTTCAGATATTTTTCATTAAATTTAGGGGACAAATTTAGTCCGTATGGTGAGAGTTCGTAAAGACACGCTTACAAGACTTTCTAGGGTCCGGTTCTTGATCAAAACGTGGTTTGAAAAGCTTTAATGTCACAAATATAAAATGCCGTTTAAACGTCCGGATGTTGAACAAAGGTGATAAGACAGAGAACAGGATACAGAAACTCAAAGAAGCCGCTCTGAGTCGGTAAAGTGTTTTATATTTGCTTTCGATAAACAGAAGGGTATTCATTATGCTAGTGGGGTTTCGAACGGGTTAGCATATCTGTGCTGTCAGTCAACTGCTTTACAAATGAAGTTCGTCTTTGCCTGAAAAGTGGCCTACTTATTTCGTTAGTTTGGTCTGTGGGTTCTGAGCCACATTTATTGGAAAGTTACTAATCCATATGAAAACGCGTGCTCATGATTTCATTTCGTAGTCTCCACGAACTAAGTTACTGTGGCTTATCAGTATTACGGAATTTATTTCATGATCATGCTTATTGATATGCTGCAAAGGTTGTACACGTGCAGCATAGACCAAACAATTAGTTCAATACATTTTGTCTTACGCGTAACATTCCGACAATTGATTCAGTCAACACTTCGTACACTATGCCCCCAAATGTGCTACCCATTTATTAGTTCAAGCGAGCTCTTTTGAATCTAGCTACAATCATCTGTCCGTTTTGCTTGTACGTTCATTACTCAATACTCTTCATTACAAGCAAAATGGACCACCTATTGCCGGCAACTTCACAAAGTTCGAAGCAAATTAGAACCACAGCTAATAGTTTTTGTGCCGAATAATTGTGGCGATAATTAAAGGAGAATGTCTTCATTATTATTGAAATGGTAATCTCTCTCATTAGTTCCTCCGTGACAATGAAACACTCTCTCTGTGAACAGTAGAATGTCTACCATTAATAAGTAAACTGATATACCTTTTACATTTTAGAAAAATGTAGGTTGTTGCAGAGACAGCGAGTCCGAAATGAGAACCGCGTTTTTACTACTGTCCATGATATGCCCGTTAAGTTAGTTCACACACAAATACCGCAGATATTCCTTTTGAAATGTTACTCAGTCAGCATTTAAGCGCAAATGCAAAATTGAGACATCTTGCTTTGCTGTCAATGAGAAGCAACATCGACCACCCATCTACCGGCGATGGAGTAGTAAAAATGTGACCTAATAATACCTCCAGAAAGAACGATTGACCGAGTCAATAGCTTTTAGCTGGTGTGACATGAATCCGTTACGTATGCGCCTACTACTGATGAGCCTGTGTGAACCACGTCACCAGAATAAACTCAATTCAAAACCACGCTGTTGAACTGTTGAAAATTGGTGTTTCAACGTGATGCAGGCTCATTTACGTCCAACATCTATGCGTTCGACTAGAATGGTAAGAAATGGGATTATAGAACCATATCTCACTCACACACACCTTACTAGCGCTGTACGAATCGACGTTTTATCAGACCGCTGACTCTCTTCAGATTTTGCCTATTTTAAATGATGCGAAACTTCCCTGCTTCGGATTACCGGAAATCTCTTCTACAGATCGTCTTCTAGATTTTCCTCAGGACGGTAACGCTACAATCGCATATTGCACCTATCTCTCGAATGTACTTAAAATCTGTCAACCGGGAGTCGGGTAGATGTGGGCGGTAAGTATGAGTGACCACGCTTAACACTCGATATAAAATAATGAGTATGTTCTAACCAGACGAAAAATTCACAAGAATTGGCAGTTCCCGGAATGTAAAAACAACCAACTATCAGCGTGTTCTCTTGTCAGCTGTATGCCCTGACAAAACAGGCCAATATGCCTGTGACAACTTTGTCCCAGATGGCCGACAGGAATGCGGGCAACCGTTGAGGTAAAATTACATTTGTACACGATTGCCTTTGTGGTACTTTTGTTGACTGTGCCAACATTCAGTATGTGAATAAAGTTGATTGTATGCTGTCTGAGAAGTCGTTTGAGTTCACCATTGTGTGTGTGTGTGTGTAGTTAGATGTGGTAACGTGAGGTCCAGCAAGGCTCTAGGAGCAAAAAAGAAGGAAGCCTTGGCGAACATGGACTGAAGTAGGGAAAGACTTACCTGCCCCTCTCTATCTGACAGTTTGTTGGACACGAGTAGAAGCTCTTTCTGCACATAGTTACAATTTGTTTGTCTCAATTATCTTGGAGGTATTTCAGTTTGTGTCACTGAATTCAGCGGAGTATGCACTGGTGGACAGGTTTGTAGGAAACCCGGCACTCGTACGAACGGTTAGTGAGGTGCCATTCACTTCTCATTGACGCCCCTCTCAAACCGTTCCTTATGGGACCATCCAGTATGCTCAACCAACCACATGGGTAAATTGCTTTTGGTCGCGTTGCATCAAATTATCGATTAGGCTCTGCTGAATTACATATCATCCGCTAACTCGCGAAGTAGATGAACACATCAGATATAACAAGCTATGTGTATTGCTTCTGGTCGCGTTACGAAATAGTCAGTGACACGCAAACTGGTCGTCAAATCTGCCAGTTTAATAGCTCAATAACGATTGCTTCCGTAGACTCAGCATACGTCGTATAAACATTCAGGTATACTAGATGACCAAGAAGGATCTGGGAAGGATGGCCATAAAATGTAGTTCAAAATTAATACAATGTTACAGTATAAAATAGTAAGACCAGGAAAATAAAAATCGCTATCGTGAAGTCATCAAGAGGTTATCCAAACGGCTTCTGAGCAGAGATCTAATGCAGATTCAGCCAAAATGACCTTCTGGTGAACATTCAGTGTCGAAAAGCACGGAAGTCTTTCGCAAGTTAATCGTTCACGTTGGTCTCTTTTAAAACGAATTTGCTCGTAAAAATTCAAACCGAAGACTATACTGAGGTGGTAATTTGCAAAAAGCGAATAAGGAACTAGCTACAAAATAAACAGAAAGTGTTGCGGTTACTTGCGATACTTGTGCACACAACAAGCCCCGACATATAACAGATGCAGTAAACTCACTAGTATAAACAGTCGTAGTGTGTAAAAAAAAATCAGCTGTATTGATCGCACTTCGGTGTAATCTGATCAGCGCAACTTCGGTGGACTAGTTGTTGATAACAAAATACATCAAAGAAGCCCGCACTGCCTGTAAACGATAAGACGCTTAGTTTAAGTCAACACCACAAAGTTATCTCCAGACTACTGATTGACGCATAGAGAAATCGAATGTCAAATGTCCAAACTAATGTAGTGAGGGCGAGCAATTCCAACATACTACTCACGCTGCTACTCACCTATCAGACAGAAACATGTGTCTGGATATTGAAATAACCGGAAAGGGGGAATACAGAGAGACAGAGACATTGGAGTGCCCGTTGGCATGAAATGGTGTTTTCCATACATGGACTGGGCACTGTTAATCGTTGCAACCGTGACGTCCTTGGATCGACGTTGTATGCGATTGAGTGTGCTTGTTTGTTGTGGTGTTGCAGCGTGCAGCCTATGTGTAGGTTTGCGGAATGAAGAGGTCTTGAGTCATCCCCATTTTTGACTCCAAATACTGGTCGAGAGAGTTACTGATTTATCGTTAAAAACGTCACCGGTGAAGTAATTCTTGAAGCAAACCTTGATTGTTCACGTCCTGAGAGAGTATAACAACGAACTGGCATCGAACAGGCACTGCAGATCCAGAGATAAGATCAACAAATGTCCTTCGGTTAAGACAATCAACCAAATGCGAGTCCGTCGAGATAATAGTTATGAGCAATGCGGGCATGTGAACTGAATACGTATGGACCGACATAAAGAAAAGTAGTACAACTGAATGTGGGTGGGTGGGAACAGTTCTGTCGGCCTTTCCACAGTGATGTCTTGGACCCGCAGGTTGATGCACAAAACGAAGCGCATATCGTCCAAATGTGAATGCTCACTAATTCATACACTGCTTGGTTGGAATGAGAACAGTAACAAGGGATTCGTGATAACCGTGAAGGGTCACCCAAGAAATGGAGGATAAATTCACGTGGTTGAGGCAAAACAAACACGGATAGAGTGGACGTTTAATTTCAGACAGGAGGTTTTGTAAAACTGAATAGGGCCCAAAGATGTAGAAAACTACATTTCCATCCAATGCGACACAAGACATCAGGAACTTTGAAGTAAAATGGGATGTGCTGGTCGATAGTCCATAGGGAATAGAAGGGTAAACCTAAAAGGTGATCGAAAACCGCACAAAGGAAGCGATTTCCGGGGATGAGCGAACCAGTCCAGCAGTACTTGGGTTCTTTCTGAGGTGAAGTGCAGTTCATCTAATTCATTAGATGTGAACAGTAGAAACACTCTATTTTTGTTAAGGCCATGGAAAGGCTCCCGTGAGTACACTTAGGTTACCTTCGATACCGCTTTAGCATATTAACTTATCACTGGACAGCAGAAACATTACACCAACACGTGGGCCTAACAAGCAGTTTGATGTGACGATAAGACGGCCGTCACATGATCATACTTCTAAACAAACAGTAATGATATCTGCGTGTCGTTCGGATAACAAGAGATACAATCAGTAAAACAAACTAATCGGCCCTACATTTTGCATTACTGGCAGACGTACAGTATTATAAGAGGTCTGGATTATTTTTGTTTAGAGATGTAACCAGATGTAACCCAATAATGATAAATTGACTTTATGAATTTTTGATTAGCAGCGCAACATTTTACCCGTTGCGTTTTCTGGTTGCATGACCCAGTTAATCAATGTAATGGGCAGAGAAATGTTGCAGGTTCCGGTTGAGTTCGTTCGCCCTTCACAAAGTTGAGAGTGTCGTACAGAGGATACACATTCGCAGCCATATCACACGATGTTGACAATCACTTCCTACAGTTCTTCAATTCTAAGTGCAACGGCGTATTGCTCACACTGGAAACTGAAATCCAGGAGTACACTCGTAACATTCCAAAATCCCATTCTAAAGTTAACAACCAGCGGATAACTAAAGTGTTTGTGCACGTCAGACGGACTTCGAACGTTTCCAACAAAAAATTGACTAGAAACATGTCGAATGAAAGTGAAACACCAAAGATGAGACGTGCACAACGTACTGTATGGATACCACACCGTGAGCATACTAAGCCACCTGGACACTATTCCGTTTGGATAGTGTTAACAAGCGACCCAGTCTCTATGGCTGGTGAAACGGACTGTTTACGAAATCAGTTATGATCTATACAACATCGTTTACGTGTGAAAGTAAGCAAGGCAACTGAAAGTGCATCTCGCTGAACCCAGAAGACAGACTGAGTTCTTTCTGGAAATGCACATCAACTTGTACCGGTAGAGAAAGACTCAGCTACTACCCTGTAAGCACTTCCACAGAATAGCAACATGTACTTTAAAAATCTCAGGCGACCTGTAACATCTGTATCCTCCTACCAAACATGGTAACATCAACCGCATTAACAACGAGCCCTTGTCAGCCGTACGGCTTGGACACATTAGTAACACTAGGCGCCCGCCTATAAGCCACCAACAGTCCTGAATACCTCTCTACGGGTGTCCGACTGTATTAAGTATAAATGTCAGATTGAGATGGTTTGCCGTAGTATTGTCAGGTGGTCGAGACTTAGCAAATTATCCGACTCCACGCAGGTGAATGATCCCGATTAACGGTTTAGGGCCGCAGATCAGCCAGTGTGGCAAAACGATTTCATGAGTATTGACCAATAGCACGGGAGCGCTTTCGTGACTGGGGCATTTAGCAAACGACGGCGCTATAAAACTGACGACAAAACACCACCGTTTCAGTCAAAGTTCCATGTGTCAGTAATCACTATCTGGCCATTGATCTTAGTTCACGCCAGCAAGCAATAGATAAAAATAACTCTTCGGAGAAAAATCGATTGAAAAACAGGACAAGCTAACATGATAAAAGAAGTCCCACTATTTTCATTACTAGCAAGTTTAGTGAAACGGGGAGTTAACTGACTGGAACACACTTGATTGAACAGTAACTGGCAACCGCTCACGAGCTTCGGAAGGAACAGAGTAATAAACAGGTACCGTTTGACCGTCTATCGGTTTTATTAACTTTGCTTGTCAGTAACTGTTATCAGATCAAGCCCCTTAGTGTGTTTCGACTAGGCAAATCAGATACAAGTTGACAGACTGCCATAAACGGACCAGAATCGCCTGGCTGACTAGATTGCGGTAAACCTGTGCTATCGAAGGTTAGCTGTTTTATACACACGGACACTTCTACTTGTGTCAATTGTAACCACGTCGGGGATCTGAAAGACCACTTGTATAACACCGTACTCATCCCCTACTTAACTATCGTCGGGCTTGATCAAACATTCCAAGCAGAACCTAATGCTTCTTTCTGGGATAGACTGGACTCATCCCGGTCTGCAGTAAATGTTTTCTGTATACTGTTGGGAGGCTTTTTTTCCTAACAGAAGTGGGTAAGTTTAAAATGTCGCGGACCTTGTGGGTGGTTATCTCGGACTGGAATGTTTCTTTCCGAGGGTTGTTCCTCTAGTTAAGAGAAGCTCCAAATCGTTACAGGATCCACACACAATCAGTCTTAGCTGGAAGCATAAGTGATCACATTGATCCATTTTTCACAGCCAACTTTGGTGTTACTTTGGAACTAAAAATTATCTCTGTTGTATCTCGTCCGAACTACTCAAAGAACGAGTATCACAGATCTAAGAAGCAGTTGGTAATCGTCCAAACAATGATAACGATTTAAACAAAAAAGTTTTACGAGATGGCGCCTGAATTAATTCCAAGCAATCATGAAAAGATCATTATGAACTATCGCGTGGCCGATGCCAGCTGACCTTTCTAGTCCCTGTGTGTTTCTTAATAACCATGTGATTCCCTTCCCGAATCATGCACTTAGTTTCACGCCTACTTTGGTGATCTGTTGTGGTTACCATGATTCCGTTGTTGACCTTCCCAACCTAAACATTGTTCACTACGCACACTTTGGTGATACTGTGTACTGGGCGTAGTTCTAGTTCTTACGGAGGCAGGGATAAGCATTTCTGGAAAGTCTATCTGAATAAAAATGCTGAGTTCAAATGTGAATGAAATTCAGTTTGAAATTAGCCCACTACTCATCAATAATCTAAAATACTGCGTGGTAGGCTTAATAAGATCCAAGCGTTCGACTTGTCTCGGAAGTCGAAATTGTAGTGTTATCGATTGGAGCCAAAAGAGCAGCTACATTGTCTCCCATCGAGAAGATCGGGCAAACTAATCAATACAAACGCGCAAAAGTGATGGGGGGTGTTTCGAGGATACAGTTCGGTCTTGCATATTGTGTAGTCACTCACGCAGTGGTCAACACAATTACCTCATGAAGGCATGTCCGGTCACCGCGGGTTTTCCGATTCCAGCCTGTGAAAGGACAGACTTAACTGAAGAGCTGTAAGTGTGTACGCGATTAGCAGGAATACCCCCAAATTTTTTTAATACTGCCCTACTCTCTTTCGGTTTATTACGCTGTAACTCCTCTAGTTCACTGGTGTATAGGTTCAAATAAGAGGGAGAAGGATTTTTTATTGTAAGCTCCTGCTTCTGTAACCGTCGAAGAAAACCGTCATGGGGTGGTTTGCAGGTGAATAGGAAGAACAAATTGAGACAGATAGAGGAGAACTTCGGTGAAGCTTCTGATTCTCAGTCATGTCAGCTGCAAACATCGTTATTAAGACAAGAGTGGCAGGCCAGATTGTCCTTTCCCGAGGGTGTGTGGGTTGTGAAATCAAACAGAGTGAGGACGATTTCAATATGGGTGGTTAATGTAAATCCTTCTTCTGAGATCCATGGTCATTTTTGTTTGTTAAAACTTAGCTGCACGATTTGTTGACAAATCAAGTTGTTTATAGTAAACGCCCCTAGTTTTCAGTCGCAAACTGTTACGAGTAGTCTTTCATCAGCAGCTTAATAATGCATGCAGTCAGTTTAAATTGGCATCGGTGATATGACGATGTTGGGTGGTTGAAAAAGAAAAGAATGACCAACGGGATCCTGAGACGGACCCTTCGAAGGTAACCAGACTGATAACTGTGTATTCGTCTAAGCTAATTCCCAAGTCAAGTAAGTAGGCACTGACTGAGGTTATCATTACGGAACTTCCGCAGCAAGCTGTATTAATGGTTTCGTTGGGTCATCTGTACACCCACATTTGAAGATGTGTGATTGTGAATTTTCTGCAGGCTTTCGGTAGGCGGCTGTTTTATGAGGACCGACTGAAAAGTACTGCTGAAAGTTCCTTCACTTCAGCGGTACGGATTTATTGATGGAAATGGAATATCACGTTTAAGTTGGAGAACTTGGTAGTCCACCGGTTCTCCAGCTTGATTCTGACTTGTGATGCAGGGATGCAGCAGTTCAGTTAAGTTGCATCCTGTGTGCCCCAAGAGTACTCCTAATCAGCAATTATACACTGCTTACTTAGGATCTACCCATTATGAGTGACCTGTACACTTACATCGCCATCCTAGACTGTTCCTTTTCGGCCACAACTTCCCTGCATACCTGATTTCATCCACAGATGGTTTCACGCTTCGTGAATGACGTTTAATGATTACGCATAATTATTTACACTACTGCCAAATTGTGAGTAGCCACTGTAATCAATTGATTTCGTTTGTCAAATGAATATAAAAAACGTTAATTTCTCTAGTCATGTACGTCAAGCGTTCTTTGTGCCTATGCTTACAAGCCGAGAGGCCGATTATTCATTTTGATTGCATAACCTCCACATCCATGAAGCATTGAAGTTGAAACTGCGTACATTCTTTTAACTTACTTAATTGCCGGCGTCTTTTCCCTTTTATCGAGTCACCAAGCGATGTTACGTATTTTTATATGGGTACTTAACTATTTGTTTAGAACCAGTTCTCCGAGAAACTTATCTTATGGCTGTTACATGTTTGGTGATCTGTCTCTTCTATTCGATGACAATTACTATTATTTGTCTTCATAAGGCAATTTATTGTGAATCCTAAAGAAGGCTAGAAACCGGATAACATGTGACGTTAATGACAGGTACTGTCAGCGTTACCGTTAACTCGTACAAGTAGGTCTGTGCAGTTTGGGGCTTGTGAGTCAACTGACCTCCCACTAACAGCTGTGACTGGACTGCTTCGCCCCTCTTCTTTCGTCCATATTGCTTAGACAATTGACAATATCAACTTCATACCTTTAGTGTAATGTTATTTCTCACTCGCTGTACCTAGCTAGCTGTACCTTGTCCGACCACCGACTTTGTTGATTAGTTCTTCAAATGCATATATGTAGCAAAAAGTCTTCTTGCATAACACGAAATGTCCAAATATTTTTTTCAAGCTCAGCGGTTCCAATGAACTCACTCCTCAAGCATCAATTAAACCGGTCCCTGAGTGCCAAACTGCGCCAGCTGGACTGCTAATCTTTCAAACCAGTACTTTAATTAGTAGTGCTAATGACATCGTCGGCATTACTGATAAAACTGATAGGTGATTCGAAACTTGACTTTCGCATTACCCATCATTTCGGGCTAAATATTGATATTGATGGGGGTGGGCAAAATCCAACATACGTCAGTTTTCTAGATTGTAACCTTAGCATACAGAACTGTGGAAACTACACTCTGGACTGCAAGCTGCAAACCACAATGTGCATATTTGTACATAGCGTATGTTAATACGGCATGATGGATACACATCGTGCGAATGTTTGTTTCTTACACATGTTTTCCTAGCGATGCACCTGTCTGTTATCATTCACAAAGTCTGCACTACCTGAATAACGTGTTCTTGTATGTCTGTTCGCGACAGCCCTCCCTAAAACATTTTTGAAAAGTGCTGTTCGCAAGAAACCCAACTTGTTTGCTCTGCTGGCTCATTTACATATGTGTATTTCTCTTTCTGTGCCTTTTGTGGTTTTTCTAAATCAATTACACCGTTGAGTTCGTGAATATTGGCAGCCTCTCAGTCATCTGGCATCACCTGATTGACAGGTGTGACCAGATCTATTCTTTGAACTCGGTCGATTTGAGTGTTTTCTGTTTCGAAACGCAAACCCCTTAATCAGTTACCTGTTGTCAACTCCACGTTACTCTCATCAGGGAGTTCGGCAAAAACGAGAAATTTACAGCAAGCAAAGTACTATGCTGTTTTAGAAGTTCTGAGTGCATTTACAGGTTTTCCTATCTAGCCGTGTGCATCGATGACACTTATTCATCTGACAAAGAAATTGACAGATCTGTTCGTGTCAACTTCCACAAGAGCAAGTCCGAGGAGATGTTTGCAGCATATCTCTTTGAGGACGATAAAGATCCTTTGGTTGTACAAATGTAGCGTCACTTACACACCTACCGGTCTTATTCCTTCAGGTTTACACTGGATATGTGGTGTAGTGCTGGAACCGCAAGTGGTGCAACGCAAGCCATGTGCGGTGATGGTCAAACGCAGACATCTTTTGGCTTCGGTCACTGTGACAGGCTAGTCTGAGTCGGATGCCACCAACCATAGCGTCTCGGTAGTAAGTCAAGAAAGGAAATCAGCTTGACGTTACTGTGTCATTCATCCTTGGGATGACATTGCGTTATCAGAAACCAGCACGTAACCTTTCAACAGTTCCGACGTCACAACTGACGCTGACCAGTGGATCCAGGTTGTTTCGCTTCTATCCTCGTTTATTGCTGTAACGTGTGGTTAGCAAGTTAACGCATTCATTTTGAACATAGGAAACCATTTCCGCTCTGTTTGCTCGTGACTCTCTAATGATTGGCCTGCTGGTACACAACATTTCAGTCTGGTGCGCTTATGTTTTACACAAAGGCTCATTAGCTAGGTTCATTTGCATGTTTTGCCACTTAGTATGCTCTAGGATGCTATCACTGAACCCTAGAGCCAGTAAACAAGCTGCGCTGATCGTAAGGTGACACCGATGCTGTGGCATAATTGCAATGGAATACAAACACACAGGTTCACGTTAACGCGTTTGTCTTGGCCACATAAATGCCTGTGTATACGTATACGTGCACAGCTTAAGTGGAGTACATCAGGTCTGGAATGTGGATGTGAAAACGGAGTATACACCGATAAATGAATGACTATCCTTTGTGTTAATCTAGTGTTAATATAAAGCTTCCGGCGTGGCAGTGTGGCCGAGTGGTCTAAGGCGCTGGTTTTAGGCACCAGTCCGAAAGGGCGTGGGTTCGAATCCCACCACTGTCATCCTTTTCGACTTTAGCTGTTGGCACACACGGCAGGACGACTGACTACGGATCCGATTGCGATTGGCCGAAAAGTTTAGCGACGCCCATTCGAAAACCCAATGTAGGTGATGGTCTGTGGTGGGGTAGGTGGCCAGCGAGAGCAGGCGTTAATCTGACTGGTTGGAAAATTTTGGTGGCACCTACGTAAAAATTGGCCAAAAGTGGAACTTCGAGGCGGATAGAGGGACAGTTAATTTTCCTTGAACTTGCAAGTCGTGTACACTGAACATGGGTAAACCACCCCGACACGCAAACGATCAAAATGAACTGGCTACTTAGCACTGCCTCAAGGATTCTTTTCTGTATTCAGTGTCCTCGCATTCCTGTCACACTACTCGCTCAGAATTAGTTGCGTGGATGAATGTTTAGCCGAAGTGGCCTCAGTTCTCTCCGATCGAGGCCTGAGATCTTGAAAACCCCTCTAGAACATGCGCAGGAATGTCCCAGTAAACTCGACGAGGTCCGATATGTTGTCACAAACATGACAGGCGTTTTGGCGAACGCTTCCGCCTGTACACCCATAGTTGTAGCCATTCCATTCGGTGGGCAGTTGCCTAATTGCAGTGACCAATGAGAAATCCATTGTAGCGAACCTTCTTTCTGTGATGGAAACCTGATTAACTTTACATCCGGGACGAATTAATTTGAACAGCCGAATTTCCTCATTAAATGATAGATAAATCAGCAATCAAGTTTGATTACTGTCAGAGTATGCACACGTATCATCAACATGTAATCATTTATGTGTTAACATAAAAATAGGAACAAGTACAAATTCACTAGTGATAATACTGTACATATATCGATATCCACAAGTACATATATCTGTATATATGGGCTTATGGACATATATACAATACGATTAAGAAAGTGCATGGTCAGATATTATACAAATATAGTTAACAGAAACACAATCAGTAGTGAACGATTTATCGTAACGCTTCAGATCCCCTCCAGAATCCGTTATCAAATGCTGCTGAATGAGATTTTCCTGTCGCTCAACGTTTTCATCTGTCAGTTTGCCTACGCTGGTCTTGCGTTTTAGCGCCAACGATGCCAGAGTGGTGGTTGTTTATATCTCCGTGTCGACTGAACGAATTCCAGTACAAGCTGCTTTCTTTTCACTTCTGCCCGCGCGACTACTTTCGCATGATTCGCGTTGACCTCGTGACCTGTATTCGCACAGTGGTACCGTAGTAATCTAGGGTCGGTTCGTCACATCGCTAGTTCGTGTTCGTGCGCTGGTGTGCACAACTGTTTGTCTGTCTATCCCACATAGGGTTGGTCACACTTTAACCATGGAAACGTGCAGACTACACCAGATTGTTCAGGCGATTCGACACGCTTCTTGGCGTTCACCAAATCTGGAAGCAGTATTTGGTTTGACTTCTGTGATATTTGGATACCCAGTGGTTGGAGCATCCTTGATGTTGCTTCAGGCGTGTTATGAACGTACAGCACTGTAATTTGTGTCTGGAATTCTGCATTTTCAGTTCTACTGAACAATGTGAAACTACTGAAATACCCGTTGAGGGTGAACAGTTTAAACAGCTAATCTCGTTCCTGCCTTCTAAGTTCGGAGCTACAGTGCGTGTCTGCAGATGGAAACAACGCTTGTGTACAGCCTTTAAAGTGACAGGCTGGATGGTTGCTGCTGAACTTCAGAATGACACCAGTCGTTGTCGGTTTACGATGCACAGTAGTTTCAGTCTTGCCATCAGGTCTTCTTATAACCGGGTTGTCAAGGTACACTAGACGTGAAGTTTCTTCTTCGTGTGCAAAGGTTGTTCCATTTATTACGGTATTCAAGCAACTATGGGAACTGCTCAAACTGAATCCGTGTTGAAACAACAAATATGTCATCCACGTATGGAAACCACGCTAGAGGTTTGAATGTTTGAATGGCTTCAAATTTCAAGTGCTTCATTAAGACGTCCACCTTTTGTAAGTAGACTCGACCGCCAAATTATAAGCAGGTCTTTATGTGAAGCTCCACTAGTTGAATTAATTCTTCTGGAGAAAAATTTCCCTTATTACAGAGACTGTCGTCTTCACTTATCAGAAGTTTCAAACTTTCTACCACAAGTTTCTCCAAGGCAGGTGCCACCGCAATAAATCCGAACCCCTTTCAACGAGATAAAGTGAAATATGCCACTTTCTATCTACCAGTCAATAGTATTGTTTGTATCGTTCACCCAAATTTGATGCGCCTTTCATTTTAGTGAATTTTCTGACAAATGAACAGCTGCGAAGAATTGTTGACTTTCGAATGTGCACTTGCGGATACATAGTATTTCGGCAATGCATTACGCTCAATAGTACAGTTTCCATTCTGTACTTGTCACGGTTTAAGAATGACGTCAGAAATAGGGAAACATTTTAAAAGGTGTTCCCAGTGATCCACCCCATGATGATCTGGTGGAACACACGAATTTGAAAGGAACCAATGACGAAAGGAGATGTTAGGATACTCATTTCATAACCGTTACTAAATGCAGTTCATAAAACTTACTATCATATTTGCTTGCTTCATAGATTTGGTGATGAATACAGTGGGATATGAGGGCGGGACACATGATTTCACAGAAAATTTATCAAGAGAGTGTTCTGAAAAGCTATAGAGAGAGAGGAAATTGGCGCCAAAGAAAACGTCAGAAAGGCACAAGTTACTAACACTAAGTTAGACCGTTGACGCCATCGTTTACATTTTGCATTATACCAAGTGAAACGATTTAGTGAAAAAACGAATGCCATGTAGTAACTCCGTAGACGCCAAACAAGGACGTCTCCGTGAAGCGAACTAATTAGAGATGACGATGAACAACGCGTAACGATAAAAAACGATCCAAACTAATCAAAACGTTACTGAATCACTATGCCACAGTGCTATTGAACAAATTATCAAAGTGGGTTCCAATCGACAGATCGTTTCCGAGAATGGGTTAAAATTTGTTACCAAAAGGACTAACTATGAATGATGATCACATGACAAACAGATTTTTCTCGAGTAGTCAAGAGATTCAAAACCGGTGACAACTAACCGAGCTCCACAACGTTGATGTACACAGCACTCAAACAAAGTGTAATCATAGACACATGGCTATTCGAACATCTATCGAATTGACGAAACAAAACAAAACCATCAGAGCGCAAGGTTCAATTAACCGCCAGAAACAGGACAGATAGAATATACGGAGGCAAACACTTGGAAGAGATAAAGATGGGTCAGATTTGTATGATTCCTTCAGGTTATGCTAACATTTTCTTGTTGTATTCCGGAAATTAATTTGAGTGCATCATTTTCTCCGAAACCCCACAATTTGCATTTTAACTGTGGGTCGAATGTTATACAAGCACCGATGGAAAGTGTACACCTCTCGATGGTCAGTGACTGTTGTTTTTGTTACTGTCCAACCCTGACTTTAAGTTTCTTTCCAGCCCCTCGCAAACTAAGTGAGAACTCTAAATTTTCGCTCCTACTTTCCTTTCAAATTGTCGAGTTTCGCAATGCTCGTGATAGGTGGAAAAGAAGAGCCAACAATAACTGCTTCTTTGAAACTATTCAATTTCATCTTGATCGACCTCCCGTTGTTATTTCTATAGATAAAATTCGCAGGCTATCTGCCACTACTTCCTCTTCTTGTAAACAACCGTCAGTGCAAATTTGCCTAACTCTATAAAACAATGTTCCTACAAGGTCTCGTTTTTTGCGTTTAGCACAAATGAGCTAGGTTGTAAGTACTGCCCGCTCCAGGTAACCATGTGGCACGCTGAGAGTTGTAATGTATCGCTGTGTCCTCTCTTAGTGCGTACGTGCAGTGAACTGGTAATTTCTAAGTATATGTAGTAAAAACTAGACATGAAATGAAGATGTCACTGAATAAGAGACCCAGTGTATAGCAGAAGCTGTGGCGGGTCTAACGAAACGTTGTACGACACTAATACACAGCATCAATTAGAGAGGCTCAGGCTTCAGCCGTCAAGTATGTGAGCAAGAAGGAAGAGTGTGCATTAGCAAACAAACATTCAAACAACCAAACGTGATCGAACGCATTGAGCCGACAAAGAACGAATATCCTAGTGACCATATGTAGAATATGAACTAGTATTGTCGGAAACATTTTATGCATCGTACAGCAGGAAAACGGGGGTTATCCCCAGGTCACTAAACGGGCCCCTCCAGAAGGGCAATGTGAACGCAGTCCATCAATCTGCCTGATTACTAACTATAGCCAGTCACACTTAGCTTGGTCTGGTTTAAACCAGCCGACTTTTGATCTGTCTGCGTTTGGTAGTACAGTTTCCAGACATCCCGGTTGAGAGGCACCAGTGTCAATAGTTCCTTAGCAAGCATTTACCCGATTGTCCTTTCCTAAAGTATCGGAACCAGTAGGAAAGTTATTTAGAAGTTTACGTTCTGAAGTCTCTGGGGCGGGAAACACACGACTTCCACAAAAAGTGTGCAGGTTTCAAAGCTTGATTGATCTCGGACGTCGGTCAGCAAACGGAAATGTGGAATGAAAATAGGTGAGTTTCGACACATTGACAAACGACAGACTCACCTAGAGGAACGCAAGAACTGGGGAAAGAAAACTAATGTTTTTTTAAAATGCTCGCGATTTTTTCGGTTTCGGAAAACAGTAAAACAAAGTTTCGGAAAACGGTAAAATGAAGTGAAATGTACTAAGTGAAATAGATGCATCAAAAACCAACCTTCTGTTAGACATATAGACCAGCGCACTCTACTGGTGTAACGCGTTGTAGTGAGTGGTGTCATCGATGGCGTACGGTGCCATCCGCTGTTCGTAATGCAATGGATTGGGACTGTTCAGAAGAGATTACCGACCCGGCCACGGAACTCATGAGAATGAGATATTATTTATCGGAGAGCTCACCAGTACATTCTGTAATACCCCTGCGATTTGAATGAGGCCTTTTACACAATATGGATCGAACACTTGGCACACAGGTCACCGAATGTCGACCAGCCACCAGAAAGATCTAAAACGTGCTAGCTTGTTCATAAATTGCATTGATCTTAATGGTATACTCAAAGATGCCTCAGTACTCTCAACCGTTTGTACTCTGTAGGGGTTAATGTGATTGTTTTGCTGGAGCCATCGAACACACCCGTGGAAGAGGCCAGTATACTGGCACAGTTCTGAATAAAGCGGCAATAAGCGTTAGACATTGGGAGGAAGTGATAAAATTGTTTGCTTGTGGACGGCAACGGAAAGGAAGTGATCACAGTGATTTTCTGAGATAGAATTAGTTATCATGAAGGCTCGATACGGTGACCGAGAGAGTTTGACGTTTAAATGCCGAAGACTGATTTAGATAGGCTTACATTAACACGGTAGTTTTGATATTGTTGAAAACTTTGCAAAATTATTCGTCGTTTCGCCGCTGAATCACCGACAATCAAAATGCTATCCAAGTAGGCATGAACAAAATCCAATGCGCATAAGACTTTTTCAGTGAAACGCTGGGATGACTGAAACGTGTTGCGTAGCTGGAACGGCATACAGAGGAAATCGGACAACTAGAATGGTGTAGTTATTATTGTCCTGAAAGAAACTTCCAGTACAACTGTAACATGATGGTGTGCCCGGACAGTGTCGTATTATGACATCATTTTCTCACCCCATAGGGTCAAAGCAAAATTCTGGATGTGTAACACTGAATAGCGATCTGGACTTGTTTCGTTTATCAAAGTCAAGTAATCGCTATTTGGCCGTCAACGGGAAGCATTTTTGCCACCATGTTCAGTGGAGATGACCAGTTACAGCCTAGTTGTAGTAAATGTGTGTACTCAGCCTACATTATGAAGTCAGCGAGGGTGTGCATTCACGAGTGATCTTTTAGGGACAGCATGGTTCCACATGGTGTTGGTTGTCGGCTTGCAGAAATCCGGTGGTTGTTTGAATTGAGGAAATTGCTTTAAAAGTGAATGAAGTTTCTCAGAGTTTTTGGATTCGTGAAACTCATAAAGAACAATGTTAAATCGCCCATGGCGATTTAGGTCAGTTCACTCAGTAATGCGTAGTCGAAATTTCCAATAACGCTTATTCAAACGGTCGGGTAAACGGGACTATCCTCCAAATCCAACAACAGTCAGGAAGGGCGTTCGAAAGGATTTGAATTTACACGGTGAAGTTTGATGAAATTACAGCAAAGGCATCCAAAATGGAACGACCAAACAAGAATCCGCAAGTAGCCACCAGTCAATGGGAAACGAGCTCATTAAAACAATCGGGTGCAGATGAAGATGGATGCATATCAAACAATATCAAGAAGGAAAGTTTTAGTAAATAAACAATGATGGTTATGAAAAGGAGAAAGCAAACACTGTGCAGTTATGGTACAAAATTTGACATGATCACGGTTGGCGGCATCCGATTCGGATTAACCTGTCACGGTGACCGAAGCCAAAGGACGCCTGCGCTTTGCCATCACTGCAATTGGCTCGCGCTGCACCACTTGCACTTCCAGCAAAGAACCACATATCCAGTGTAAACCAGAAGGAATAAGACTGGGAGGTGTGCCAGTGGGGCCTTTGTGTCCAGCCGGCCAATGCTGGTTAGCCACTTGATTGGCTAATAAGGAAAGGAAACCCCCATCTCTCGGAAACTAAACAGAGAGGCTGCAATGACGAGCTCTAAACTAGGAAGAAAGATTTGTGAAGTGTAATACAAGAAGCGTTGCAGTATAGGAGTGAAGGTGAGTGCATCCCAGAGAAGATAGGGATGAGAAGCAAATTTCTCATTGAACTACGAAAAGCCAGGCAGACTATTCATCATACAATGCACCAACAAAGCCTAAGGAAAGAATGGATAGAAGACCACAGACACTCAAGTTTCTGAAATGCAGAGCGGATTAATTGTCAATGATCAGGATGTTGGCCGATGCAGTCATTAACAGAAGTTGAATAAATATACTGATATGACCTACATGATCACACACACACACAGCAGAGACTAATAAAGTCAAATTTGGGATCGATTCTACACAAACAAACCAAATACGCCTCAACAAATTCACCGTTGCGTATCACACCAAACACAGACGACAAACGTACCAGGCGAACTTCAACAGTTCCAACAGACAAGTTCGCTTTGAAGAACACTCCATGAACAAAGACGGAGGTTACACTATCGACCAGTCTGCACCTTTTGACGCCAACCAAGCGTCCAGAGTGGTGCAAAAAATTTACCGCGGTGATGGATGTTGGTAACCTTCCGGGGAACAGTATGCACGCATTGTTTACAGATTAATTCTTACGTCCACTGTGCTCGCACTATTTGGGTTGTGTCGACAAGCGACGACGAGTTCTAGCTCAATTGTCTTGTATTTATTTCTTCGCAAACTGACAGCATATTGCACCCCATACTTGACCTGGTGTCTCACTCGGAAACGACTGTGTGGTAGCACACACCTTGTACGAAACAATCACTGGCGGTAGGTTAGTGAAGGTTTCTCAGTAAAATACAATTCATACCTCCTAGGTGCTTCAGTGATTCAACAATGTTATTCATTCATCTAAATCTCGCAACTTTAATCATAGGTTTAAACACTGTTTGGCCAGTTCAGTGAAGCCAGTGACGTCAATTTAACTGAGACGTTCCCGCTCATAAGATAATCGACTTCAATCTCCAGTTCTCCGCTTTCGAACTGATCGGACAACCTGAATAATATTCGCACATAGTTGTGTTTATACCGTCGTATCTAGTGTGAAGTTACTAGTATTGTGGTTAACACGCTATGCTCACGGACACGTGAGCTTTAGTGTAAATTCAGGTTGGAAGAGAATGTGTACTGCGGATTAGCTCGGTTGAGGGTCGAAATGGAGTTCAGCATTTCTTTTCAAATTTGGTTAGCTAGAGGGATTCTGTGATCGACAAGCCAAGTTGGAATGAAACAATAACGGGTCGTCAAGCGTAACCAACTCCTGTGCTATTTACATAGAATACATTGAAGGTGAACTTTTGAGCCGGATATGGAACGTTCTGGAAGGTACAGGGGCACGTTGACGACTGAAAGATGCACAGACAAACAAGACGAGACGACGGTGAGTATGACACAATGAGCAAGCAATGAGTTTACCGCTAATACACGGATTCGACGTTCTGGTGATAAAACGAAGCTAGTAACTACCGAGTAAATAACGGGTTAGTCGTGCTATGCGGATGAACGTTCCACCGGTTTCAACAAATTTATGCACCCACGCGACCTGCAACCCGTCAGCTAAACTACGAAGGTATATCAGCAACTCAAAAAGTTTTTGTTTAGTTTCAGTTCTGAAAGCTGACCCCAGTAGATTCAAGTGTTCACTGGTCACGTACTTTAACTGAGACAGTCTACAATGAAACCGGTCGATTCCACATGGCACTGAGATGGATCGGCAATCAAGTTCAAACATGGGTCGCTAAACTCCCGGGGTATGTTTATAACCTGGCCTGTAGAGAATATGGGACTTTTGGATATACCGCCCTTGCAGTTAGCTCGAATCCTGGCACAGCTTAGATTTTCACGGTAGCGCGTCCTTTCAATTATCAGATTTACTACACTGCTTATTAGTAATATATGATGTTTGTTAATGGCTAGTGCTCATATGTATTAATCATCGGTACAGGATTGTCCTGAAGTGTCTACTAAACCAAGATACACTTGGGATACGCACAGACTGTTGTCTTCTTTCTGCGGTACATTTTGGTACTAAATCAACAATACATGATGGATTACAATTTGCAGTATGTTAACTGAAGATTGTTGAGCCTAGTTGTAGGTATTTGGCCTTGTTGCGAAGGAGAAGAACAAGATGAAAATAAATTTCGAAAAGAACCATCAAACTCAAGCTTCGCTTTCATTAGAGTTCACCAATAGTGCACATCCTTACCACGGCGGGGACTAGAACTTTTGCCACGTTTTCATGAGACAACCGTTTTGATCACTGCGACGTTGACCTTGCCAAGCTATGCACTTTTGACGAGCTCTGATGGAAAGTAAAAACTCGAATTTATTGTTTCTTATCGAAAGGTGCTGAATGGGAGGTCAATGGGAATGCGATCGGTGTGATCAGTTGTGGACGATGTTCAATCTATGTGAAAAACAAAATCCCGCACTACTCATCAGCGATAAAAATAACTGATGGTCGATACGCTGATCTTCGGCCGTAAATAAGTTTAAACAAACGTATAATTGGCAAACAACGGAATAAATTTGAGTGATGTGAATGACGGACTTCTGATGAACGTCATTTACAGTTTTTTTGCATACATCTAGATATTTCATTAAGGGGTTACAGCATGCATTTGACCTTCAGCTACAGCTGATTGTAGAGAAAAGGGTCACAGTGCTTGACAGTATATTTGTGTCCTTTATGAATAAGCTAACAAAAGTCACAATGTATTATATGTGAGAGCATGTAAACACTTAAAGTAATCACGACTTTTGACAATGGTTTCCGCCTGCTGACATTAGACATTAGATGTTTGAACTGAATAAATGGGGAAAGCGGGTGTTTAAATGGCTTTGTTTCGAATACGAGAAGAAAGAAAACAAGATATTCTTTATAGCTAGAAAAGAGATCATTGATTCTTCTTTATGTGAAGAATGTGAAACGGCAATCGATAAGTTCAGCCGGTCGAACAGATCTTCAAGCAATGAAATCGGCACAAACACGACAGTATCAAGAGTGAGGTGTAAATTCGCTTATAGGGATTTACGGATGAAATTTCATTTGGTATCATGCACCCCTTCCTGAGACAATATCGTTCGTATATCTCACCTCAGTTGTGACCATTAAAGAAGGCCCACGGAGATTCGAAAAAATGAAAGCAATCAATGAGTTAATTTGGAAGATTTAAATTAGTTGAAAGTGGACAACAAACCCACATTCGATTGCAGCCTTCACAAACAAATGTCTTTCTTTTGACCCAATTTCAAAGGAAGCACTGGACTAGTGTTTCGCTTTTGTTATGGTTCATCAGTAATACACATCCTTGGTCGGACCGGGATTTTCACTCCAGTCCTAATACTCATGAAATTAGTGTGTTAGCCACAGGGTCAATAGTCATGATCGGATGATCATATCCAATAGTTCAAACTACAACCTCGTGTGAATAATGTTCTCGATTGGAATGAACACACCGTATCTGTTTTCCCTTCTTTCCGAGCAAAAAAGACACTGTTCACACACGGTTGTGGCTGAACCTTTGAATAAGATTATTCAGTCTTGTCTAGTACAAGGCTACTAGCGTCTTATTTAACACGCTGGCCTCAAACACACATAGCCTGGAGCGTAAATACTGGTCTCGATGGGGATGTTCACTACTGATGAACTCTGGCAAGATCCAGATTAGAGTCTAGTGACTTTTTACGAAGAGGACCACATGGAAGGCTTATGGGAGAGAGAAGACCGCAGTCGAATGCAGGCATAGTGCTATTTTTTTTAAAAAAAACAAGGAGGAAAGAGCATGAACTTTGAACGCTAACTAGTGCAACAAACAAAGAGCTATTGTAACACGCCGCTCATTGTCACATGTTTGCAGAGTTCGATAGGAATTTTTCTTATTGACTCTTGGACTGTGAAGTCTAAGCGTCTACGGCTATTTGAGTTCAGAGCCCATTATCTTCTCGCTTTACTCCAGTGAGCTTCTGGATCTCCCAGAAATGCGTCCACTGATGTTTGCGGATAACCTGAAGAGGTGACAGGTGGTGGGTAATTCAGAAGGTTTGCAGGTCATGCAGAGAGCCCCAATTCTGCTTCAAAAGTGATAAACAGAGTGGTTGCTGTCAATGAACCATGAAAAATGCACGAAATTACACACTGGTTCTTTTGCTGCTGCCGCTGCTGCTGCTGCCGCTGCTGCTGCTGTTGCTGCCATGTCTACGTATGTGTTAGATAGACGGAGCCCCCTGTTGTGAGTCAGCAGGTGGACTTTGTTTTCATTATCTCCGGCGACTTCAAGACAGGCAGTCAATGACATTAAGCTATCATCAAAAGTTTCCGTATGCTATGGATGCTCTGTCGAGCATTCGGAATGCTGGCGGGGATATGTTATGTGAGCTTTTGATTAAGTTTTTAAGACCACGCCTTGAATATTTTGTCCAGACGAACCCATCATGTTTAATGCGTGATAACGTAGCACTGGAGCGGGTACTGTGTATGGGCACCCACAGAACCTCAAGGAACTTGAACAGTTCAACGAGGTTTCCCATCATGATCACGCGAAACGAATTAGCCAACCCTGTTCTGTATGATCAAAAGTAAATATCCAGCAGCCGATGAGGTTGACATTTGGTCAGTTGATGCTCGGCTGTTGTCTGTTTGTTTGATCAATGCAGTCAATCCGACAGACGTTCATTGGCCCATCTCTACAGCATACTATCCGCCTTCCCAATGCAGGTTACAACAAATGCATGTGGGTGGATAACTACAATAACTGGTCGAAGGAACAGAATTGGGCATTTGGTCCAGTGATGAAGGCATACTTCTGATATGTACAAGGAGACAGTTGGCCAAGGAGTCATCGTTTAGCGGTCCTATAGTCAATGAAGTATGATATGCTATACATAGGTCCCTGTGGGATTAGAAACTGCCTCCGTACCAGTCCTTTTCTAACAAATATCTTAGCTTTCCTACTATTGGCACTGGCGTGTTAAAGATATTGAGCAGTATGATTGAAATACGCTAAGTCATGCCCCCTGTGTAGCCAGTTCCTCTTCACCATTCAGCCTAGTCTTTTGTTTTCACCAAACAGTTTGCAAATCTACAACTTCAATTTTTGACGAAGTTATCTTTTTTTCTTCTGAACACCACCAATGTTTGAAGATTAGACTTTGTGTTGATTTGGTATGCGCGCGCAAACACTCAGTTCTCCTAAACGAACTTTTGACGACTCACGCAAACATTTACACACCAGTATGCACACAATACATGAATATAGGCACATACGAAATGTGATGCGTGACCTTTGTTGATATTTTTCTCCTGTCAGACCCTCATTTTCATTGTACCGAGGCAAACATAATTGAACAACAACCACAACAGTGTACCCTCTGACGAACTACTTCACCTACTCGAAACTAATTGACAAAATCAACCAAATTATCAGGCATTCAACCTGGATGACAAAATGAGTATGTCAGCTTGTGTGTCGGTGTACTTCCATAACATGCCCTCGAATACAGCAATAAGGATGAGGTGATGCCTACCAATAACAGCAACAGTCTGACTCGAACAGATGTGTTTGTTTGCCTTAATGGGGGTGATATTGAAGGACTGGCTATCAGTGGAACATGGGACTAACATTGTTGGCCAACAGCGACAACCTGAACACTAGGCAAAGCTCATCAGCTGTCAGTCAAAGATGTTTTGTTATTTTCTTTGGTTGTGTGTATGTGTGTTTGTACCTGTGAGATGAGTTGAAAATATACCAGCAGCTTGTTTTTCATTCTCCCAATCAAACGGCTGTACATAGTTTGACCCTTATACAAAGACCAAAAGTACACTGATTGTTGTTAATTTGGTAGTCTTATTTAGCTATTAATTGGTGATGAGATTTGATCAACAGATAGGGACTTTAGAATAAACGCTTGCGTATTGTGACCTTGTAGAAAGAGAAGCGAAAGCCGTAAGCTGTAGGGAATATTATGTTAGTGTATGTAGCATATGACTCCTCCTTAAATTTCGCCGGGTAGATTCTCCCCAGAAGCAATATTGGCTATCTGTATATATCTGTAGATTCCGCTGCGTTTGAGACGCATCTCAAACGTAACTCTAAATGGCACTCCCAACACACGTTCTTCAGACTAAGCGATTATGGTAACCAGCACCGGAGGAACGCATGCGAGCTACTTTCCCTAGAAGAGATCCAATTGTGAAAAAGTAATGTATCAGTTGGATTCGAATCAGCAGCAGAAACAGCATGCCAAAACGCGGCAAGTGTTTTACCAGGTGAGCTACAAAGCCACACCAGGAGCTCAGAAATTTCACATTTGTATCCCGTTACCCACTGGTCTCATTGTTTCGTATGAAACTCAATAACTGATCGAGGGATTGGCTGCCATGGGAAGACTTCTGCAGGAAGTTTGCGCGGGAATCCACGAATGTTATTGTTTAGCAGTAAAAGTGTATCACTCGAGTGCATTATTCCAAAGCACCTGGCATGAGTTTGTAGCTCAGATGGCAAGTTATTTGGCGCGACTGGACATGATTTTTCTGTCGATGATTCGAATCCAATCGAGACCCTGATTTTTCACAAGTAGGCCTCTTCTAAATTATCACGTCTGCCAAACAACCCATTGTTAATGATACTGTCCTTAGTTGTCGCAGTTTCATTCCGCGTATACGGAAAACAATGTCATTTGTGATTGACCTTACAAACGACCACAGACGGGGTTAAGGGAGCATTCTGAAGACAGTTGGTCCCAATGACTACCATACGAACAGCGGGATGTAACCTATTCAACTGAACTTTATCTGGCTAGGTCTGTCCACGCGAAGAAGGCTGCACATAATTGCAAATTAATTCGACCAGTCCATTTAGTTCTAACCCTCACCATCGGGTTTTTGACTGTTGTACCTGTGATAACCAAATGGGGTATATTCCTGAATTCTTACTCGACTATTTGCAGTCGCTTCACACTTTTACAACATGAACTGAAATGGCCTGAAATACAATCTCCCGTCCAATTTCTGTAGAAAACAGTAGCAGCAAATGCATGCTTCAGTGCTGTACACACACTCACATTATCTGTTAGTCAAGATAAACTTAAAATTGAACTCTAAAATTCATCACGGGAATATCTTGTATACGCAGACTTATAGTTCCCACCAACTAGCTCAGGTAGGATGAAGTTTACTAATGTTCGACTTGCTAAAAGTCAGGTAAGAAGTCATTAGTACAAGTCTCGTGCAATTTGTCAGCAATCTGTTAAAAATCTGATGTTTAATGTCGACTTAGTTTAGACTTGTAAGCAGCTGATTTCACATTTGACTTTAGGCAAGGTTCAAACCAGTGAATGAAACTGTCACCCAGACAGTTCTTCCCGACTTTATTGCCTAGCTGCTAATGTGGCCTGTGTGGGTATCTAGGGTTAGAATCTCATCGCACCTCTTTTTGCTGACAGAATAGTCGCTTGACCCGTGATGTTGAATCTAGCGTGTCATACTGTATGAATTTGCTGACCGGATGTACGGCAGTTTCTGGTATCTTACTGTTTCAGTCTGCATTGTGTATGTTACCCTGTTCCGTATAACATTGGTAATCGTTTGTACAACGCATTTCATTCGTGCTTATTCAAAACCCATAAAACCGTCACAAGTAACACTGTTCTAACTGTGTTCAGTGCTTCATTTCAGAGCGTTTTAACTGCGATTATCAACCAGCAGGTCAATGTAACAACGGTTCATCAATACGACTTTTTGTTTTATCAACTTCCTCCCTAATCTGCTCAGATCAAATCAGTTGAGCTGTCCCAATGTCATCATGATTTTGGTTAGCTGAAGCTGATCTAACTCGCTTATGTCAAGGAAGTCATTTCCGCCGTTTGACAGCTTCCGTACTAACTGTTTGCTATGGAATCGTTAAGTAAAGCAACATTGGAAACAAGTTCTTCGTTCAAACACAGTTTCACATTTACATGACCCAAGCAGTCTAAGTCATTGTTGTCAATATCCGTGGTGCGTGGTTTTCAAAAAGATTTATTCCAAAGGCACTATAAATCGATTGAAGTCGTGGATCAGATGGCTTGAAAAGAAATCTGTCCAATGACATTCGGATTTTTTTATCCGATAGAAATATATACAATGGAGGTCTGATTACACCCTACAATTATAAGGAAAACGGACTCATCAGCCTTCAAGCAGACGTTACACACGACATCCTAGTTTTCAGCTCTTATAATTACTGTACGTCAAGGTTCTGACAAAATGGTGTGAAATCCGGTTTTTGAATTATTGCCCCAATTTGTGTGGGATCCGTAAAAGAAGTGTTAGGATAGGTTGCGAAACGCTACACACAGCCTGGTCGGGAGACGGAGGCTGTTTAGTTGGAATGGGAAAATAAGGTTCACTTTGTGACGACGTACTGAAAAGCCTACGGTCTGAACTACAGATATGTAATCACGTGTTAAGGTGCACGTGTAATCAGGTGTTTCATGTTAAATATATTCCACACATGCATGGTGAGAAATATGGATGAGCATGAAAATTGGACAAGCAATATTCTCTGGAAGTGTCACAGGAAAACCTTTTGTTGACCAGAACGAAGATATAAAAACCACCCTATGATTGGGTAACTCTCGTCCGATTTCTCTTGGTCAACAAACGCAATAAAACGTTTTTTAACGTTTGGCACCTCATGCGTGCGAAACTAACAATCGCCAGTCTGTAGTCACATTTTCAGATAAAATTTACTACCTCACGCCTCCAAGTGTTTCCCGTTCGACAAGACTGCTCCTACTTACACAAAGAGCT
This sequence comes from Paragonimus westermani, assembly GCA_008508345.1. Lineage (NCBI taxonomy): Eukaryota > Metazoa > Platyhelminthes > Trematoda > Plagiorchiida > Troglotrematidae > Paragonimus > Paragonimus westermani. The sequence goes on along the minus strand of QNGE01000012.1, from coordinate 602,418 downwards.
TTTAGAATCGTGAAAGGAACAATTGGATTACGTACATTTCATCATGAATAGTCAATTGGCTAATTGCAAACAAATGCGGGGCACAGTGTACATAAGTCAAACACAAAGCAGTTATCGTTACGGCACGCCGCTTAATTATCGGTTGTAGGCCACATGCGCAATTAAGGTATCATGGGAAAAGAGTGAACGTATTGGTTATCTCAGGGGCATCGCATGGTTGAAAGTGTTGTGGGGGTTGCTGTAAGGACAAGGGGAACACGTACAAACTGTTCCCACTAATCAGGCCTCCCTCACCTTCATTAGTGTCTAAGTGGACAAAGTAGGCGGACCGAAACAAAAGAACGGCAAAAAGTATTTTGGTTTGCTATTTTATGTTGGCGGACAAGTCAACTAATGATGTGTGATTACTTTATACTCGGACAATAACACTGATTCTATAATGTGCGCGAAGTCAACATAAATCTGCGCATTTCTTCCTGTATTAATTTGGTGGACTTCCAAACCATAACGTTCACCTTCTATAGGAGTGTGTGTAAACACAAAAACAGTGCTTGTTGTGCAGTTTTCCGTTTGATACAAAACACTATAGAAAATGTAACAATGTGGTACTAAACTATTAGGTCACTTAATACTATTGATGTTCAAGCGTTTCAGCAACGATTCTGACCTCGTTAGTTCGTGCCGAGGTTCGGGTGAGTGGTGCTCACTATGCGATCAGTAGTGAGAATATTGTTCACGCAGTGGACTAGACCAGTACACATTACCAAGTGGCCTATACCCAGGACCATCAACCGACATTTCGTCATGCCAAGCATGCCACGTGGAATGCAGCTCACAGATCGTAATTAAGAGACACCACCGTTATGCAGATGAGAATGATTGAAAACAAGATTGTTTGGCTTCCAAACATATTGAAGATAGATGCCTTGGAGATATGAGACTCGTATTATATAACTAAAGGAGTGGAAAGCAAAGGACCTTCTCGAAATGGAACAGAAGAAGCTTTGTTCGTTGTGCTCCGAATACCTTCCTAAGTTTAAAACACTACGTTCCCTCTACCCGTTTCCTCAGATAAGATAGATAAGACATATTGTAGCGAGAAGGCGTCCAACAAAGCACAATCTTTATTGTCCAAATCGCTAGTCACATGCAACGCGCGCTCTCTCGTTTATGAGTCGTAATTCCAACCCGCAGCACCCCCCGGTTTCCGTTCACACGTCGTGTGCACTTCTAACCGGTTTACGTGTGTGACCGGTGCCTTCTATCGGAGGGTTTTCCGCTTGCCATTCCTCGTCTGTTTGTCCGATTTCGTTGCGCGATGGCTCGTCCGGCTGCTCGTGCTGTCCGCCATCCACCCAGTGTTGGCCTTGACCGTATTCCAACATCGTGTCGAGATGTTCTTCTAAATGTTGGAAAAACCACGCCTCCGATCTGGCCGTCTGTCGTATTTCGCCTGCCCTGCCTCGCCCGTTAGTCCGATCCAGTCGGGCGATGACTCATCCGGTCGCGCACGTTGTCCTTGATCCGATCGCGGCAGGTTTTCGAACGTAACTCCCCTCCACGTTGAGGTATTCGGCCGAGCGTTCGAAAACTCGCACCCCCGACCTGGCAATCCACCACAATATGTGTTGCGAGGAGATAACACCTCGTAGAATTCATCCTTTCTGTTTTGCTGTTATCAAGCATTTTTCAGTTAAAGGGGTCATTGAAGTTGTAAATACCTTTAGAGCCGGTAGTGCGACTACTAACAGAGTGCCAGAATTGTGAAATAGTTGATCGCTAAAAAACGACAGTTATTTTTCCCTCAACTCGTAGTCTCGTTTTTAAATGCTTACTTGAGTTCCAGGCTGACATCTGATTTTGGTGCAGACAGCAGTTGTTGGCGTGGATCTCGTGAGTGGTTGTGTTAGCATGTGGCCTTACCGAATCTGTTTGTGGAACAAGATTATCATTGCGACAGACTGAGTCTTGTTTGTCTTACTAATTCATACCTTATTTTTGTAACACAATAAAAATTCTAGGATAATGGCTAATTTTAAAGCAACGTGCAAATTGGCGATCAGACGTGAACCATAATAAGGTTTGACATATTGAAGGCTGATACTTGCACCATACTAATCGGGGCTCACGTACAAAATCAAATGAAGTCCGTTGAACACCATATTAATTTCAATGAACCTCTGGACTGTATGGTCTTTATCGTTAAAAAGGGGTTCACTTTTGTTGACACTAGCAACAAAAGGGACAGAAAAATCTCGTCCCTCCTTCGAAGCTATAGTAGTGTCTTGCTGATAACTCAGAGGTGGATAACAATTTAACTGACAATAGATTTGACGCATCTTTTGCCACTTTGTGTTTGGATGCAGAAGAAAATTATTTGTCAACAATATAGTCCCCCCCATATGTTTTTGTTATCCCTGTAGACCAGAGTCGACAACCAGTGTCCCAACTGACCAAGTATGATCAACAAACCTAGGTATCCGGTACACCAGCAAATTCATTCAACCGATGATCTCAGGATAAAGTAAAAACGTGGTTCGACGATATCAGCGCTCCGCAAAAGTAGAATATGTGAAAAGCAAGGTATGTACTCAGTCGATAAATCAACAGTCATCAAAGTTTGAGCGACTACGATTTAATAAATAACACCATATTGGGTCGGTCCACTTGCAATCACAAGATGGAAATATTATCTCGATAACCTATACATTGTGCTCAGGTTTTGTGTTGTTTTGATATTGATTTCGTTCATCAGTCATAAGTAGGTGTTTCTGTAGGTGGACGATGTGACGATATATGGCGTCGATAATAGGTAACTCGACAAACTGGGGGAACTTCAGATTTGAAAACATTTATGAATTTTCGATATGACCGACAACTTGTCGCTGATAGGCTGCACCATATTCAATCAACAAACAGGCTTTTACATTAGTGTAGCAGTAGACCGGGTTATAAAAATACGATGTACTTAGTTGGCATTATTGTGATTTACTGTTTACATTTTGCTTGCGGAAGAAGGTGGGTAATGAACTGGTGATAGAGAAAGTAAAGAGAAATTGATTGAAACATTGTAAAAACCGCTGCCATAAAGAAAGTTGACCAGCAACCTGCTCAGTAACATAATATCCGGCTCTCTTTCAGAAAGAGATGAACGACCTGTGCCCGACACTCTGGTACTTTCACGCCGAAAAAGGTCAACTGTTTAGGTTTGCCTATATGAAGCTCTGCCATAAACCACATGGAAAATGGTCGAAATTTTTTGACGAAACAAACAAAACTTTCATCACCAGCAGCTGAAAGAGGTTCCCCTGAAAAACAGTGTGCAAGAATGATTTAACTCAGTGTGAATGAATTCAAACATTTTGGACATCGCGTTCAACCTTTTATTGATAAGTGGTTGGAGAATATCGCAACTTTTTGAGCAAGTTGTGACACCCTACGTTTTACCTATCCCGGGTGGCCTCCCTCAGGAAATCACACCAAATAGATTTAATTCATTTTAAAAATAGAGTGAAGACAGCGCGAGGTTCAGACCTTGCGAGTTTAGATCTAGAATGCCGTTTTCCAAATTAGCCCCAGCACAGTTTGCACCTGCTTTTGCGTTCTTCGAGAATCGCTACTTGAAATGGCTACTTGAATATCCGCGAACATGAAATGAAAAACAAAGTTCGAGAGGACACGGTGATCGCGACAAGTTTTCATCCGTGACTGGGAAAATTATAGAACATTAGTTGTTAGGCCAGACAGTCACTACTCAGTAATGAGTAATGAACGGATGGTTGGCGCTACTTCGATGTCGTTAGTAGCATGTGAGAAGTAATCGACCCGCATCGGACTAGCCCAGCGGAACGGGGACAAACCGCTTCAGAGGTCGAGAGGTCGTATCTGGCCCAATTGTATATTATTAAAGAAAACCTGTCATCGCTTATGTCTCGTGTTTGTGTAGATTTTCTTGGATAAAAGAGCATCACAGATTAGGACTTGATCAGGACGGTTCAGTAAAGTGCGTGACCTTGTTATTATTCTACGCATTGTTTGCATTTGGTTGATGCAGTCAGGCAAGGAAATGACATGCTAACTTTTGAGACGCATGCAATGAACTTGGTCAGTAGTCATATTATCACATTAACTAGTTACAAGCGAATTCACATTTGATCTTTGTTAGAACTGCGGTTACCGTCAGGATAGGGGTAGTGTTGAAATTCAGTTTTCGACTGACCAACATACATTCGTTCACAGTAGTGTAGCGATTCTTGTCTTGACGAAGAGTTGACTAGCCGCACTATTATGGACTGCTGGGATTGATTTGGTGCGTGCTGTTAAGTATGTGGGTCATTGTACAAATGTTTTCCCGCTGTCAGACAGCTTGTTCTGAGTACGTGCATAAAATCACTAAGGCCTTGGTATATGTAGCAGCCAGAGTTCTCCTGGACAATGTTACGCAATAGGGCGAATATCTCGCTAATTAGCTTTCATACATCTTACGTGTTAAGGCATCGAAATGACGAATGTTACGTGCAACACTGGGACGTGAGACAGCGTACGGAATATGACATATAATGTTTTTGACAAAAACACAAAATCGCCTAAGGGTCTCACTTACTTCAGTCTGTGATTCTGGTTAGCAGGGCCTTCCTGCATGGAACCGGGATATTCTGCGTATCGAGCTGGGTTTTTTACACACTACCATTCAGAAAAGGGCCCGATGAAACACAACCCGTGTTAAACCAACTTTCAATTGTTTTTCCCTCATTCAAGCGGTTTCGCACCTGTTACACCGAGCTGTTCTCCCGATGGTGTATTGTAAGCACGGAAATGATTCAAAAGATCTCATTTGATATGGAACATGACCATCAGCTAGTTTTTTCAAGGGATTCGGGATTATTGTCGTTATTTTGGAACTCAGGAAAATTTGCTCAGTTGTTCTTCAGTTAGTGAAGATAGGGGTGTATTGATAAACTGAAACTCCGCCTCATAGTAGTGACCTTATTTTAAGAAATGGCCGGCAACTTGGTGAAAGTCAATTTACCCCCCAAATAGTCCAGTTTATCCCTCCTTGCATATCAATACCTAGTTAGTCTACATTTGGGGCACAGTGGAATAGATGAACGAAGTTTACGTGTAAAAGCCAATGAGGTGCAACGCATCAATCACGCGGGCGGCTGGAACCAAGAGGTAAACAACAATGAATTTTTGCATTCCGGGTTTTTGCATGAGTACCATGTTCGGTTGACCGTGACAAAGTGTTAGGCTTATAAGTTTTTGCGACAGAGGCGGGTGGCTCACAAAACCTTCAAGCAACACAGACAGGGCAAGAGAAGCTGAAACTAGTTGGAATTGCTGGTTAGCTCAATTCTTTGACAGATACCTCGCGGAAAATATTGTTGAGACAAAGCGGGCAGATGGCGTGCATTCACTGGTCGGTTTCTATTGTGGATTGTTTGGTTGGTTCATTATGGTCCACCAGCAAACGAATTTGGTAAACCACACTTAGTGTCCACCTTTTCAATCAAATTACTGTAGTGCCGCCGACTAAGGATGAGCTCTTCTCAATCGTGCTGTTCTGTTGGCCCAATGGCAGCCAGTTCCTTTCACTACCCATAGGGATTGGCCTGCCTCGCCTGAGTCACACCTAGACCACCCAAATCTGAAGCGGGCTTGCAGTAACTTACCACCTACCCGGATGTTAGTAGCCCAGGCCTGAAGAACGTGATCGATCGGTTACCAAGGTTGTTTCATTTTTTGCTTCAGAAGTCAAGACCGTCGCTAGATTGTTGCTCGGATGGGTACTGTTCCACCACAAGAGGCATGGCTCTTCTGATCTACCTAAGAGCTCGGACGACCAGAGCCTGCGCTGATCTAAGTAGGTTACTAACGGACCCACAGACGGCCGACCAGTTCGTCAGAGGTGTCCGTGTACGTCGTACAAACATACCCGAGCGCTCAGTGCTCATTGTGTGTGTGTGTGTGTGTGTGTTAGCCTGCCCTTGGCGTGGTGGTCAGGCTTGCGTGCTGTTTTGATCCGGAGGGCTGTGCTGACTAGGACTTGGGTCCTTGCGGGTTCAACCTTGTCAGATTGGCCGATGGGGAGCAGCCAGACAAAAAGCAGATGCGTGCGTTTGTTGTGCGTGGAGACTGTGTGTTGTGGCTTCGTTGTGCCTGGACTGACTGCGTTTCTGGTTGCTGGGATCGTGTGTACAGTGGTGTTTGATGCGTCGCGTGTGTGTGTGTGTGTGTGTGTGTGTG
>QNGE01000012.1:574177-593230 GCA_008508345.1 Paragonimus westermani | reverse complement strand
TATACTGCAACGCTTCTTGTATTACACTTCAAAAATCTTTCTTCTCAGTGTAGATCTCGTCATTGCAGCCCCTCTCTGTTTAGTTTCCGAGAGATGGGGGTTTCCTTTCCTTATTAGCCAATCAAGTGGCTAACCAGCATTGGCCGGCTGGACACAAAGGCCCCACTGGCACACCTCCCAGTCTTATTCCTTCGGGTTTACACTGGATATGTGGTGTGTTGGTGGAACTGCAATTGGTGTAGCGCAAGCCAATTGCAGTTATGGCTAAGCTCAGGCGTCCTTTGGCTTCGGTCACTGTGACAGGTTAATCCGAATCGGATGCCGCCAACCAACCGTGTTAGCCTGCCTCATCGGCCTGGCAACTGGGTATAGGCGCGCTGGCTTTCTTTACTCCTCGCCAATCAGTGTCCTCTCACTTCGCAAGGTTTAACCACTCCCTGTGTTCGCCAGCCCACTCATGTGCACATTGGCTGCGCGACCCAGTTCGCCGCTAATACCCCAAGGATCTACGTGGTACATCTTAACTTAATATCGAGACCAGCAAAAGTGATAATGGTTATGGTATATACGGCCAAACTTTTCCGTGAACATGTGGGACTCAGATTTAACTGTCTACCCTGCCAAGAATTCACAATGCCATATGAATTTTTTCGCTCTGCTACGACGATAATAGATCCTGTGTAGATATTTCTGGTAGCTTCAGTTGACTTATTTGTCACATTCTTTCTAATACTCTTGAAAAGCCTGTGAATGCTTCTAAGCCACTCATCAGGCGGCCTGGCCTCATGGTTAGGAAAATTTGCACACAGAATAAGTGACTTAAGTGGCTCTTAGAACGTCTTCGGCGTGTTACTTATTTGACCGAAGTAGGTTTGCTGTTGTTGTGTTACTGTTTTTCTGAGCTCCTTTATCTTCAGCGAAACGACTCACTGGGAGAGCCTATGGGTGTTCAACGATCTCTGCAGCATTTCAAGTCTTTTGTACTCGACCGAAACTCTTCAGTTTCAAGTTACATTTGCTTTTGTTTCCAGTATGTCGCAGCAGGTGACAATGTTGAGAGGGTTGGTGGAGCGTGATACGTTTTAAAATCCATCTCTATTTTCCCAAACATTTACACTACGGCCAGATTCCCCCATAACCTTTCGATCATAGAAATACTAGGACAGTATGAAACAGCACACAGATCATCAGCCAACGTGAAGAGCACCACATTTTTCACCACCATCCGCTTATACGACATAAAAAGTGTCCTCCTTAGAAATTCGAATCATCAATGATCTCACGTCTTTCGTGCACGAAGTTTTCGACACTGTATGAAGAGTAACCTCTTCACACAATATGTTTTCTTTCGCAAGGATCCTTTGAGATTTCCTCTGAATGCAAACCATCCCTTTACATTGTGTGGACAGTTGACAAACTCGAAAGGTAAGGAATCTCTTGACCTTAAGACCTGGCCGTTTAAGTGTTCGTTAGCGTAGATTGGGTCAACATTATTTTGTCCTTCCAATTTGCTCCTAACCGTCGCAATTATGTACTTGTCTGACGAGTTTGCTACAGAAATATAACGTCATGCTCAGACCGATATTGCGTTGCATCCAAACTAAACTAAGTACTTCGTGAAGCAGTGGCGGCCATTTTGACGTGGGAAGTACGTATTGTGGCAGTGTTTCTTCGGATGATAAGAATTTTTCCGCTCTTACTGCTATTTAGTATATTTTCTTAAGAAAGCACACTTTTCTCAACGCTCAGAATACCCATTACATTGAAGAGCCTTTTGAGGTACACTACGAACCACCACTGATGTCCTGTCATCGGACACCCTGCCCAACACACCCCAGTTTTTGGAAAGCCACATGTACGAGACTATATATCTTTCCAGCATGGAATGAAGACATTCGCGCTACCAAATTTTTGTTTTTGTTGAACGGTTCAACTAATGAGTCCTTGATCTTTCTGTATGACACCGGATTTGTTCATGAATGGTGAAGACCGACCTTTTTATCGTTGGATAATTAAGCTCAGAGCAATCATTTGGCGGTCTTTAAATGGTGTCTAGCGCAAGCTCTGGATTTAACTTCTGGAAGTAGTGGCACTCAAATGAACGATCCCACTTTAGTCTCGGCTATAATACAGTAAGTGATATTAGGGAAAGACGTGACAACAAACTGTGAAATCTCGTGTCCAGGTACCCAAGATTAAAAACAAAAACATCTGTCAATTCAAAACTCACCGGGGGCTACATCTGATGGAGTGATGCCGTTAGAAAACCTCCACCTTTACCGGTCGCATCCATTTTGAGAAAAAGTTGGTTGCACATTCACCCGTGAGTTATCGATCCATCAGTGCTGCAACCACGAGCCAGCTTGTTTAGGCTGATTAGTGGACAAGAGTTTTTGAAAATCCCACTTGTTTGAAAACGTGATAGATACGAGCACCTTGTCAAGAAACATAAGTCACGCTCAAGTGAGACGTCTGATAAAATACAATGAATCATGTATTACTTACGTTCAGGGTATCAAAAGAGAGACAGTCTTGAATAAATACAACACAACTGCTTAATTTATGTCGCTGAGAGATCAGTCCGTTAGACGGATTTGTTCAATGGTGATGTATGCAGTCTCCATGTTTAACGATAGAGGGTTATTGCAATATTTTGGAGAAGGGCAACTAGAAGAACGGTGAAAAAAGGATAAATGTAAAGTAGCATCTCGAGAGTCGTATTTAGTTTTCTCCAAGTTGGTTGTGGTGTTCATTCTGTACGAGCCACAAATGATCTTATCAGCAATCAACGTGGCATCTTCCTTGAAGATAAAGATATCCGGCTTAAGAATGGAGCTGATATATTGAAACGAAACCACGAAATCAGTGAGAGGTTTTCCCTCATAAATTTTCCAACGATTTGCTGTGTTTTAGTGACACAATAGTGACAGACTGGGTAAGACGGTATAATTTGAGTGAGTGGTGAGGAGTCGTGACTTGTGTCACGTCGATGCTTTAGTTTTGGTCGACTTCGTGGATCACGGCAATCTGTAGTCACCGCACTGGAACGTAAAACGGACAGATTATTGAAGGACTGTGTAGCTATCTGCGCCACCCACTGCGAATCAATCATACACTGTCGTGGATTGTGAGGCGATCAGGTTGGGGTTGATGCTTTCTGGTTTGCAATGATGTTCTTGGTTAGTGGAATCGGCTTGTGGACAGGATGATGAAATTATTCAGAGAAATGAGATGTCGAGTTGAAAAGAGGGTGCGAGTGCCCAATTTCTTTTATTTCATCCTAATTACTGGATCCGGAAATCTAAGCGTCTTTTTATTAACGGCACTTAGACCCAGTTGATTGATTGGCCGCAGTAACTGGTGCATCTGAAAAATTGCTATTCATTCTCGCCCGTTTAGCTGCGTCACTGTTATTTCCTATGATGGTTTAATGCTTATCTGTAGCTGTTCGCAGGATCCCTCTCCAAATGGTCGATATCGGCACACCATTCATCCAAGGATAGATAATCGACAATGATGGTACTCTTGAGTTCTCCTGTTTATACACAGATACACCCTGCTCTACTGTAATTCGTGATCAAATGCAATCTGGATAAATGTTGCGGAAGTTCCAGCCTGATTGCTCATGAAACTTGTTACTTTCCAAAATGAAATCAAAAGCAGAACTTTTGACACCACTCAAATCTCCATGTCTTTGTGTTCCCATGATTTATTTCACAAACAAGAAGCATTGGTAAACTGAAGAAACACAAGTGATGTCGAAGCCTCGGCTCGGGTTGTGGTTTGTTTGTTTCGGCGTGCGACACACTTAAATAAACTGTTTCACTTTAACGCTGGTTACAAAAAATCCGGCGCAACGCCAGATTTACATCTGGGTTGGTCGCCAAGTTAATATGCAGGTTTGCTTGAGTTAATGCCAATGGCTGGCCGTAGTTTTCCGTGAATCATTGGTTGAGCTCGTATCGATGAGTTTGTCCAATTCAATCCCATTACGGTTACCAGCCTGTCTGTTGAAGACGCCGAGAGGATGACCCCTTTCACATTCACAAACTCATCCAAGGGCTCACCAGGTGTGCTGGTGACAGTCTGAAATCAAAGCTAGACCAACAGAAGTAAACCCTCACAATAAGTACAATGAGAATGGCTGAATAAGTTATGTAAAATCGCGATCAAGCGTAACGTTCCTTTGTAGGAGACAAGGTTGCAATCTCCGGATGAAATCGTGGGGTTCTGCCAAATGAGCAGACACGAAAAAAAGCACCATGTCACCACTGAACAGGCAGAAAGTGAACGGAAGTCAAACTGTGTAGAGCCGACGAAACTTTGGTTTTAGCTTGATGGGGCTGTGGACAACTTTGTTTCTAACTCAATAGTAGCCTGCAAATCCATGCTATTGACTTCTGCTCTCAACCGAGCTGCGTCAGTAAGTATGAAACCTGACCGCTTATTCAGTGTAGTACTAACTCACGCGTCATGTGCATACCTATTTCGGTAATAAAATTGCATCTCGAAGTCGTGATGTTTTCGAGTCAGTGATTGTGACCCGCTTGTTTAATTTAGTAAGCATAAGCGAGTAATGATAACTACCCACTAATACCACGTACATCCATCACAGTTAGTGTAACAAAAAAAATGACGATTTTGTGACTTACTGGTAAAAAGTCTCCTGGAGAATAATTGACGACCATGCTTCTTCCTCTAGGTTTACCAGGTTCAGGTGTGCGCGGAATTTAGAGTGACTAGCCTTCCCCTAAGCATTCGCATTTTTGGAGACTCACATACCAACACGGTGTTCTACCATTCCTGTTGTTTCGGTTGTAGACGATTACTCACTGATATATCGGTCAAGTGGTGTTCAAATTTGTTTCCTCAAGAGAAAACCGGACTTACTAACTCGGGTGTTTGAGTGTGGGATTCACTATATCCCAGCAAGCAGATGTGCGCATAAATTTTGAAGCCTATCTCCCAATTTTTCTCAGTACCATTTTTCTTATGAATGGAGTAGTTTTTTGAATGCAGGTGTTTATCAAAAGGAGATTGTATTTTGATACAATGTGACAGCCTGAGCATCTCGATGGCCTGTTAAGGTAAACTGGATGGTGTGATACTAATGTCAACAGAGTCACTCATGCAAAGCTAGTCAACAGGCAGAGGTGTGAAGAAATCACAGTCATCCGGTTCCTCAGATTGAGAGTGGAAAGAAAGTTGGCACCTATTTTCCGAAAAAACAAAACCAATTCCGGTACCCTGTAGCCCACCGGCTGCCTTGCGGTACAGGCTTTTGAGCCAAAGACTTTAATTAAAAACCCCAATCATTGTACTGTCTAGGTGTGGGCCTCCTGGCAAGATTTCGATCTGCATACAGCCATGAATACTCACAGTGTCAGTAATTCCACACGGTATCGGTCAGTTTGCGGTACCAACTGTTCGCCACATTTGTTGCATAAAGTAGGGTGGATGGGTAAAAACATGCTAATGTTCACCACACACACACACACACACACTGTCCTGTACAACAAAGCTCTCAGGCCCGCCCCGATCCCTATTTCTCAAGCAGATCCCAAAGCAGGTAGGGCCAATCATAGTGACACTGTCCCAATAGCTCCCAACTTCTATCACTCACCTTCAGACCTGTCTTAACTCTAGTTTAAGCCCAGAGTGAGAAATAATTTAGATGTTTTCAACGTTCGCACTCCAAAACAGATAGGACGAAAGTCACTCTCACACGGACGTTAGACTCGTTGAATATCGATATCGGTCACCCTTCAGAGACTAGAATCCAGGACAGCAGTCGGCGTATTAGACTGACAGCACCCCCATTGTCTACCCACTACCGGTTACAGAAGTCGGGTAACCACGTGGCCTTCAATATCGGTCAGGCCAGAGTGATTGTAGTCCTTAGCAGGAAGATTGCATTCCTGTTAGCAGTAGATTCTGTGTCGTCCGTTTGACAGATCCCGTATTATGATCACAGTAAGAGAAACGGGGGCAGAACACAGACAGGCTGTTCAAACTTATCGGTACCGCTGGTCCAACCAGGCAGAGAGTCAATCCATAATAGATCCAAAGGATGAGTGCGGTGAGGCAGAACACTTCGAGAGCCGAGTTAGCTGACTTGCTTTTGCTGCGTTATTACCACAAAGTTGTAGTGTATCGTGTTTAGTGGATTTAGAATTACTCGGTAATACCGAGATGCGCAACTGTATTTCTGCTCCTAAAAGTAATAGAGATATTGGCCAAATGTCCTCGTGCTGGTACAATTCAGAGAAGGTAGGAAGGCACTGGTAGAGGCCTTGACTCAATTGTTTTAATTGGAGTGGAAGACAACGAACAGTCTCCTCTACTGGGTTCACTCAACAGTAGTTCCCATATTCAAAGATAGAGTTTTGGGCCCTTGCGAGAACCACAGGGGTGTCAGTTTAACCTTAGTCATTACTAAGGCTGCGGCTGGTGTTTTACTTCGGTAATTCACTGCAGTTCAAGATACAGATGTTAGAGAAGAACAGTCAGGTTTTCATCCTGGACGAGTAGATGTTGATCAATTTTTCATTCTTCGTCAAATACTGGAGTAACGTCATGTGTGTCACCAACCACCGACTATCACATTTCTGCATTACCAGGGTGCGTTCAATTCAGTAGGTAGATCCACACTTTTGGAATCGTTTAAACGTATGGGTTTAGCGCCAAAGTATGTGAACATATTGTCGGCGCTTCATGATCATGTTTTAGCTCAGGTCAAGGTTCACGGTGAACTGTCTGAGAGTTTCAGCACCATCAGCTATGAACGTCACATTTGGTTTTGTCATGGACGAAATATTAGAAGATTGTCTGCCACGCTTACAAGATGCCGGCCTGTGTCTTCTACCTGGTGGAAGACTGAATGATCTTAATTAAACCAACGATAAGACGTTGCTGGTCACTTTACAGACAGAGCAGATAATGTTAGACGCATTTTCGCTTTCTACTAAGTAAGGTGCAGTGCGCTTCGTGGCTTCAAAGTGTGAGGAAATACTGAAGGACTGATGCGGTTACGTAAGTCCAATGTTGAAAAATAAATTTATGGAGGTCGTTGACGGGTTTGTTTACTTTGGAAGCCACATCACTGTCAACAAAGGTACGAGGTATGAATTAAAAACTTGTGTCTATAGGGCTCTGGTGGTATTCGGTGATCTAGGACACATGCGGAGACAGAGAGGCATATCTTTGAAGCTCAGGAGTCGCATGCATAAGGCAACTGTGACGACATTCTGCATAACGGCTGCAAAATGTGGCCACTCAGCTTGAAAGATCTGTACCAACTTCGGGTGTTTGACAAATTTGGCCATGTTTGGGTTTGATCGCTCACATTGGGCGACACCACTGAGTTAACAAACAGAAATTTAGAAAGCAGATAGTTGATAGTGACCACCAAGTACGTTGCTTTTCAATCTTTATGTACACATGGACGTACTTGGTTAGGCCACTCGCCCAGGATGCCAGCTACTAGGCCGCCACACCGAACAGCCTTCGATAATGTTGCAAGCGATCGAAGTAGAGTGAGGTGGACAGCTGATGACCTGCTGTAGAAAAGTGAGATCGTTTACCAAGAGGTTGGACACCGTACATCAAGTTCTCCCGGTCTTAGATTACCGCGACCCACTGAACTGGTGGCGTGAGTGTTGATGTTGTTTTAATGGGTTGCTTGCGCATTATTTGCAACTAAAGATGCAGGTCAGTGAGGAACGTAAGGATGCTTTTTGCGAAAGGTGCCTCAATCTCACTTGTAGTTAGGCTGATTGTTTGTAAGTTGTAGGTACCTTGATGTTCAGTGTACGACCATTGACATAGTTACTTTTTTGCAGTTATGTTCTTAGTCTCTTCTGGATCGTTTACTGGTCATACAGCAACTGAATATTATGGAGAAACAATGATTTTTCGCTTTCTGTGATGATTAAAATATAGCCAATGAGGTAACCTTATTCAGTCTTGGCTAACGTTAAGACTAGTGGTGGCCACTGGCGAAGTGACCTCCCAGGCAAAACCAAAATTTGAGACGAATGACTCCTGTTGAACGCGTACATCACAAACTCCAATGGGCTGCTACACACCCAAGTTTTGTAAGTTTCCCCAGACAAAAAGCAGCTGACTGGTCCCAAGACAAACAGGGCAGTAATTTGTTGCCTGTCTGTTTGGAACTAGACATATTTATCAAGAACCTAGCAACTACGTCATCCTTAAAGTCTGTTTTGACTTGCATCCAACCGGTTTTGTTGACCTATTTGTCTTCCTTCATATTGCTTTGAAAGATAAACGGGCATGTGAAAGAAATATGTAAGCAGGCTACCAACACACACGCAGTCGGTGAGATAAACTTATCATTCACACGTAATTTTAAGTTCCGGCAGAGACAAAGTAAACGGTTGCAAAAAACCGTACGATTCCACTGACATATTACGGGTGGCAGAAAATCCATCAATTACTTAACTGATGAGTGTGCAGACAGAACCCATGAAAGCATTCACCCTAGTTTTGTTAGACATGTCTTCAGCGTCAGCTATTCAAAAACCCACCGAAACAGTTTCTTACACGACATTCAAGACCGGTAATTTCTTCAACCCCTTGGTTGCCGAGGGAATTAGGTACCATCACTGTTTTCAGTTCATGGAAGCGGCATCAAAAACTATTTTGGGGTTTTCGAATAAAGTACATATCAAGATTGCACTCCAGAAATTGACGACTACCTACCATCACTCAAGAATCACTTGTCAGCTGGGACCATGAGTAAATGCGTCCGTGGAATGAAATGCAACCGCTTTATCCGTCTTTATTCTGGGCAGAGTGCATAGGAACTCACAATTTAAGTAAATGCTCTCTAAGAAGACAGTGGAAAAACATTGCAAGTCAGTCTGAATAAAAAGTGTAGTCAGAGATTCCGTAGTCGCTGGTCACGCGTCCACAAAATTGATGTGGAAATTATCAAAGTATTTGGACGAGGATATAAATCTGCACAGGAGTGCTGTCATCAAAATTACAAAGGTAACAATAGTCTGATTTCGAATCGAGGACTGCGTACTTTGTACATCACGACGTCTGTCTTACGGCGTACAGACTGAATTACACTGATGTTTGGGATGGCTCATCGTCACAACGGATGATGGCTATAATAACCACCTCTGCTTTGGTCGAAATCGGTGAGCCTATCTGACAAGTTCTGTTGATTACATTTTTAGTACGATTACTACAAGCTGAACACTATCGTACTCAACAATTTGAAGTTGCCACTGACCAACTGTCTATGTGAAGTTGTCCACTACTCATATACTTCCAGATTCTCTTAGTAATTCCAGCCTAACCTGTTTTCAATGACGTCAGGTTCGTAGCCAGTTGATTTGTCGTGTTGTATCTGTGTCGAGGACGAAACTTCGCCGATAAACACACTGAGCAGCTGCACAATGTTTATCTGTAATTATAGAGCCATTGACGGTTTCAACCACACTCCCAGCAATCTCATAACATCATCTTGACTGCACAATTTCATTCAAGAATTGAAAGCCATGATCACTTGTGAGTTTGTGTAAACGTGGTTTAAAATTTTGGGGTTTAAAAACTAACCATTTTGACCTGTTGCATTTCATTTCAACAGTGGGCTATTGCTACTCATATTTTGATATCATGTCGACATCTCAGTCAACCGACTTTGGAAAAAGACTGACTTTTCTATTGAGGTATGAGAAATCAGTGTCCTCCTTCGGATGCAAATCGATGGTGTTTCAAAAGGAATTCAAAGTATGTTAACATTCCTTTTCGCTTATCAGCACTAAGAATAGTGGAGTTTTGTATGGTTGCACATGACACTCAATGTAATCCGAATATCCGTCATAAGCATTAAGGTTTTTTAATGCCAACTGAGATAGCCATGTTCAACAGCATGGTTTGATCTAAGCGTCCAGAAGATGCATAGAAAACATAGTTTGATTGGTACATTATTGCCTCTTCAAGAAGAGAACATACATTGTGAGATGCTCGTGTTTAATTTTATCACATCTGACATATAGTGAGAACAACCCTGATTGTACAAGATGCTTAAGCATATCAAGCGAGTTAATCAGTTTTTAAAAATCAGCTGGTTAATTTAAGGTTAAGAACATGGTTTTCTTAACAACATTTACCCGCTTTATGTAGGTCGATATTTTCCCATGAACATAGCCCCACCGATGGTTGGAAAATTCCGATTGATTAACGTGATTCAATACTGTGACACGTTAACTGAATGGGTTGGGTGGTTGATGAAGTCAGACAACTCAGATACTGTGGCCTTTGTGCACAAGATTACGTCAAACCTTTTGAAATGTCCTTCCACGTGTTATCGTGTACGTCTGTTACTTCTGGTTAAGTGGATGGCACAGTAACTACATGTGAACAGCTAGACAAACTTGAGATACACTAAAGTGTTATTCACGATGTTGGAGTATTTTAAACACCCAGAAATTTACCAGAATTCGATCACCCTGTCGCCGTATTAGATATTTGCCTTACCCACAAAGACAATGCTGTAAACATACTACTTTTCGAAAACTAGTAGCCATTGTTATTAAGATCACTTTGCCGGTGAGAGTGCGTGGATTCAATATTTTAAAACTATCCATATTCGGGCACTTTGTTTAATTTTCATCATATCACCAAGCCATTTCCATGTGACATATCGCGAACCATCTGCCACCAATTAGGCAGGTTGTACTTGCTGTCGGAAGGATTATTTTAGTGGCTTAGATGAATTGTAAGCCAGGATCTGGGTACTAGCAGCGTTTTATTCTGTCGCTTGTTAAAATACTACACTAGGTAATGGGTGACCATAATAAACAGAAGGAATAGGCACAGCAGCGTAATCTTACCGTTTAAATATTCACTTACTATTGTAAAATGTATTAATTTAATCAATAATTGTTAGGCTGACAACTGTAAGTAAACTCACAGTTGCCAGAAAAGTAGGGCCTTATAGGTTTAGGTGCAGTTATGCTACCCTTCTTTTCGCCTGAAAACCTAGTATGCAACTGAAAACAAATGGGCTAAAGGTAAAATGTTGTACTCTCGCTTTTTTATGTAAGTGTGTTGACACACGATAGCGCAAACGTACACATCATAATAACCAGACCTGGATGCATATATACATTCACACATGCATGTCACTAAGGACTTGATTATGGATGTATAGTTGTTTCTACAGCGCAATGCAGTTTGAAGTGGCAACTGTCACAGCCAATATGGACGAAACTATTATATCCACAAAATGCAATATGTGTGTATCGAACGAGTTGCGTCAATCATGAAAACAGCCGTCGTTCCGGTCATCGACCAACAATGTCAATCGATTTTGATGAGGTTGTCAATCTATTGACATGTTTCCAAATGATTGACCAGTCGACCGCAGGGACGGCCAGTAAGACCTGTGAGCTCGATGTTTTTATGTTGAGGGGTAAGAAAGCATAGAAGCGAAAAAAAATCGGGCCATTTTCGACCTCACCCAAGATGGTTCTGCCTCTGTTGATCAGAAACGTGACCTATGTAGACAGAACTTGTCGTTCAATCAGCTCTGACTGAATTCTAACAAGAAATTTAGAGGCATAGTGGTAAACTGAACACAATTCTTTGATCTGAAATTTCAAGGGATTTCACGGTGTGCCATACGGAACTCCTCTAGTTACCCACCTCGGATATCCTTCGACTGAAGAGTTCTGCTTGAATTTCAACTGACGGAAGCTGCATAAAGTGAATGGTTTATAGGATAATATACCAAGCCAAAACAACCATGTTGGTTAGAATGAAACGAGATCCAGTGCCCGAGTTTGCTGACTTCGCCCACGCTGCTTGATGTGTACATATGAAATGTTAGACGTATAAAATACTTCCGTTTCTCATTAATCGTGTTCTGTCGTGAATGTTAACTTCAAAATTTTCGATTCAACACTCCAGTTATTAATGAAACCGAGTTGAACTGATTGGAAAAGTTAAATTTCATCAGTTATTTCGAATCGTTTGGATAGATCATCTCCATCTGCTGTCTGTAAAGATTTTGACGCTTGTGTGGTGAACAAGGTTCAAGATGATCTTTTCTCTGTGGGTTTGGTAAACAAAGCTCATTGATGGCAAGCAAAATAATGAGATCGGTGTCACAAAAACTGCCTCGTGTTCCCTCGAACTCGAAGGCAACAACCTCGAAACTAGCACAACGCACACCTGTTCAGTTTTCATCAGCTATTTACCAAGAAACTGCATACATTTATTAGACAGAGCTAACGTGTTTTGGGCCATGTTTGCTGTTAAACAACATCCATGCTATCCAAGTTTCCTGAAATTGGAGTACAATATGTTTACACAGCCGCGTCCTAATTGTGGTTCTGTAATGATCCGATTAGGCGACAGGTTTTTCTCGGTATCCACAGACCTATCTTGATGAATACGATTTGTAGAGAGAAATAAGCCTACCGGTTATAGTGTAGTTTTATTCTAATATGATTTCCGTACAAAAGGAACACGATAAATCAGGTGCAGAAGGCTGGTTGCGTACACGACTGAAATGGTTTAATGCAGTGAACAAGACCAGAATACGCCTACATTTGTACGTGTCAGCACGATAGACTTCTGTTGAATTTCGTTGTTTTATTCACTCGGATATATCGTATTTGGCATAAAACTGTAAGATTACAAATAAGTGAACATGGGTAGAAGCTACTGTATCTTAAACTGTACAGAATAGTGGGGTAAACGGAAACACTGGTAATGTGTAACCTAGGAGAGCAAATAAATATTGAAGGCTCAGATCAGCAGGAACCAATGGTCAAGGACTTAGCTATGACAGTCGGTAAACCATAGATTTAGGTGTTAATATAGTTTACATATGAAACGAATACCTTACGTTTATACGTACATTTGGTTAAAGACACTGTTGTCCGGAGTTGCCGGCTCAACTCCACGAGACTCTATCTGCCTGAGGTCACCATAGGTAAATTCTATACTTCCATTCAAGCACTCCCTGTCTTGTAGGAACCCTGATAAAACGGAGCTTTTGGACAGAGATCTTTGTAACTCAGGTGGTCCTGGCTGATGGGATACGATAAGCCACATTAAACGTTCTATTCTCAGGAGAAGAAGCTGTTCAAACCCTATCTACAAAGCGACAACACTACTCAACTAGTCAAGTCAAAAAGAATTCAGAATTGTAACTATGGTCAAGCATACAGTGAAGTTTATGCGGGTTACAAAAGAGGACAGATTAAGTCTATGGGACTGTAGGTTGAGGAACAAAGAAGGGGGTGTGCGACCAGGTTACTAAACTTGAAGCAGTTGGTTCAGAAAACCTACCAGGTGCCATTGTTCTGTATAAGCGTCAGGAACGATCCGACCTTCCTACATCAAACAGGCTTTGTTTCTTATGGTTGGGAATAGTGGTGTTGTTGTTTGTTTCATGAGTGATGGCTCGTCCATCTTATTTGGTAATCTTAAATGGGTAGCACAAACTTGGCCGGACTTGGTTGTGCTTTGTGCGGTTAGTTGCTTGCGACCCGTGAAGGCGAACGTTTCCCTAGCTATCGCTCGTTTTAATTTGAAGAACTGATGATTATAATACTTGAGAACACCTGGCCGAATCTCACGTCTCCAGTTGGTTGGATTGAGGGCTGTGTTCCGTCGTAAATAGAGACAAATATCACCATTTCAAAGAATTGACTGAATAAAAATCTTGAATTGCAACTTCTGGTAAACAGGACTTCTTGCGAAAGATTAAAACTGGCCATCGAGCAGCCCCTCCGGAATCTATTTTTTGCTCGTTCGGCACATGAACCTTAACCAACGAAGCTAATTAAGCTATTACATAGCCTCGACTTTATGCTGCCTGCCGGGCTACCTACCACAATGTTCAAAGTTATTTTGGACTACCAGAGACTCGGGAGATGCCGTACTTGTTGTGGGTGACATCACAAGTTTCGGAGATGCATAGTTCATATTCCTGTTCCGTATGAGCTATGAGCGTCGCAAACAACCTGCAGAAAGCAGACTGGTTTCTACCTTTAGATTATGGTTCCTATGAAAGCATATTCTGAGGCGTTCGGTGACAGCTTGAATTATGTCCATGTGAACTAACGAATCACACTTCAAGGACATACTGGCCGGTAACTTGTTACGCTGTGGTAATCAGCACATTCAACATTCAACACCCCTTTTATTTCATGGAAATCAGATGTCTGTGTACAGCTGAGTAAATGCGTTTCTTTTGTTGCTACTAAGTTCTCGTTCAGTGGGTGAGGTAACGAAACCCAAGGTCGTTTGCCGTTTTACTTCTTCATATTGCCCGGACAGAACACAGCTGCTGAACAACAGCAGGCGGTTATTTGAACTCCGTAAAAGGCTTTCAGCAACGAAATTTTGAGTAGTAAACATAAAGCTCCAAGTGTAGCATTTGAATTCAGTTTTTCCTCCAACTGACATTGGGCGTCTACATGCAATTCAGCCATCTGATGAACATACACGAATGGGTTACAGGCATAACCTCACTTCTCAACAGTGGAACTACCAAAGTTTTCAGGTATCTTTCTGTAAGTTTACACTATTGCTTTCGTTCTCGCTGACATACAGATAGTCAAACTGTTAAGCACATATTCACGATTTCTACTGCCGCACCAACCCACAGTTGTGTCAGTCCTCCTAAGGGGCTTCTGCGTTCCAAAAAGTTGACCCAACCAGGTGTTTCATTGAACAATTCATGAACATTACTGATGAGTAGTCGGGGATTCGGTTTAATTTCAAGTTGGACATCACTCACATTTGATCGCAGCGTTCGCATTCAGATAGACTTTCCAGCCAGATTCGTTCGAAAAGAAACACTAGACACGAGTTTCGTTCTAGTTGGAGCTCGTCAGTAGTGCATATCCTTGCTACGGCTGCGATTTGAACTCCGGCCATTGCAATCATGAGGCAACCGTGTTCACCACTGCGCCATTGACCTCACATTAGGCACGACCGAATGATCATATCTGAACGCTCAACCTAATGTGAGGTCAATGGCACGGTGGTGAACACGGTTGCCTCATGATTGCAATGGCCGGAGTTCAAATCGCAGCCGTAGCAAGGATATGCACTACTGACGAGCTCCAACTAGAACGAAACTCGTGTCTAGTGTTTCTTTTCGAACGAAGCTGGCTGGAAAGTCTATCTGAATGCGAACGCTGCGATCAAATGTGAATGATGTTCAACTTGAGAATTCATGAACAGCCGATCAGATCACCACCGCTTACGACATAAACGTTTACGCCTAACATAGCATGTTGCATAAGGCACTACCCCACCTCAGGTCATACGTCAGTTGCAAGTCGAGCACAGTGATTTATGAACGTGATCTGATCTATCAACATCCCATTCCGCCTAGAAAGTGCCAATCTGGTTAATTGGTAGTTGAATGATTCGGAGTAATACAAAGTATATTTTATGTCTGAAATGGGTCTGTTAAAGCCAATCTGCAATCAATAAATGATATTTTCCTTTCAAATAGAACTCTATGACCACGACGATATCATGGATACCAACTATGTGCACGCTTGAATGCTCAAGTTTGTTGTACGCGACTCACTTTTCCATCTATCCAAATTACTCAGGTCTTGTTAGCAATCATTCCTTGCGTGTGAAGTGTTGGCTAATCATCCATCTCAGACGAGAACCTAATGGCAAGAAAATGTTTTGCACCGTTTGGTTAGCATCAGCTGAGAAAGAAACTGTTGAAACCAAGAATGTTTGTTGTTTAAATTGGAAATGGATAGGTTGTAAGCAAACTTGTGAAAAATTTCCCAACACTTTAGTTGACTGATATGTGTGAACACCCATTCATACACAACCGATTGCATACACACGGGCGAAAACACGATGTTTACGTGTTAGCTGCAAACCGCCCAGGAAGATCTGACAGAATCCCAAACGGAATATACCACTTCCTCACATGTTCACACAGACATACGCACACTAGTCGGTTGCGAATGCTCACTAAAACAACTTTCTGTGCTCACGCAAACATAACGACGACAACGATGCCGACGATAACAACAAAATCAGCAACAACAAACGTTAAAGGAGTCTAAACCACGAGCTTGGCTAATTAGACAATCTCTTTCCCGTTCGTGACCGAGTCTATTAAAACTCGAGTTAGGACCACAAAGTGACCTTTGTGAATTCTGTACAGCCCCGTCCAGACACCCTATCTCACCCCCATTCAATCCACAGGATGCCAGTAACAAACAGGGACCGTGAAACTGTTTCAATGAAACGGGAATTCGTTGAGAGAGCATTATTCACTGTTATTTTCTGTTTGACCCTACGGTTAGTGTTTGAATGTTGAGGTGAAGATGAATCAAGTGACAATCAACTAGATAAACATCAGATAGTGAACAGCAGAAAAGTAAAGAAAGAAGAAGCCTTGAAGATTACTTGGACAGTTTGTTTTTGTTGTTGTTGTCGTCGTAAAAAGTGCTCCGACGGTACACAAATGAAAATGGATGAAGAGGCAATGTATAGCACTAGTTTTGTGGGCCATATATAGTAGACAAAAGGTTTTGTATTTTGTGGAGTAACACCCTCAAATCTGGGTGGAATGCTTACTTCCCCTACAGGTTACGATCCGATCCTCGTTTCAATGCATATCTGAACAAACCGCGTTTGCTGACCTGATAACGGGTCAGGTGGCCTGATTCCGATAGCCTTGGTAGTACAAAGTGTTTGCAATCATGGTAGGCCATAAGTCCACCGGATTGGTGGCCAACCTGCACGGTCAAGCCAGTGAATGAGTGTAACGTAACAGACCAATCAGGTCATCGTCAGTTGATTGACGCGTGACATAGTTTCTCTGGCTTAAGTCCGGCCGAAGTATCGATCTGTCCCTATTAACTCTCTGTATAATTGTGCCGGCCTGAAGAGGAATAAACTAAAACGTATGTTCTGTCGGGATGTCTATTCTCCTTAACGTAATGAGCACATTCGAAACGCTCTGTCCCTGTTGTTAAAAAATTCCACTGCGTAGTCGTTTTTTGTTACAGCGATCTGTCAACCTAGCAAGCTTTCAATCAGTCCGTTATCGTCTGTTTTGTACAGCATTTTGTACAATATCACGATGAAGCTATACCAGACGGAACCAAAGCTAGGGCCTTTACGGAGACCTCAATAAACCACCGCACACTTCGTTT
This sequence comes from Paragonimus westermani, assembly GCA_008508345.1. Classification (NCBI taxonomy): domain Eukaryota; kingdom Metazoa; phylum Platyhelminthes; class Trematoda; order Plagiorchiida; family Troglotrematidae; genus Paragonimus; species Paragonimus westermani. The sequence continues at coordinate 576,032 of QNGE01000012.1, read as the reverse complement.
GTGGTCTTGGCAATCTCCCGGAACCCAGTAGCGGAAAATTAGCCCTGAAAACGAAAGTATAGTCACTTATAAGTAATGCCGTTTAAACGATGAATGGTTGTGAAAGGTACTAATGACTAATCCATCTGTAGTGTAGTATTTTATAAATGAACATTTCTTGCCGCCTCATCGTAAAAGGGAACCTGAAAGACTTGGGCAAGTGACCGTCGCACGAATTGACGGACGGTCAGCGACTGAGACCTCTGCTGTCTGTTTGCGCCTGACCATTAAAATCAGCTAGAACCTGTTCTTGAAAGAAAATGGGAGATGTGGCCGGAAATGGAGTTATTTTTCTAATAAGTCATTTAGTAATGTGCCTAGGAATTTGATGGTAAATCGCGTGTGTTGTCAAGTGTACATGAAGTAGTTCAACTCTTCTACACTGCCCTACTACACGCGCCATAAACCATCATTACGAACTTGATCAAGTAACAAATTCTGGCTGCAACCCTTTTAATCAGCAGACTGTTTATCGGCCATTTCTCTTTATTCACACTTGCAGTTACCTTGGACCCAGGTGGATTCAAGTAAGCAAGTTTGTGAAGGAATTTACAACGTTTTTACTCATCGAAATTTATATCAATACAAGTGATTGACTCTTATGAAAACTGTTCTAAATGAATGATGCTCACTTTGAAAACATGTTGTTTTCCTCACTTGTAAATTCAGTAGTCGTTGGCGCTATAAATCAGTAACGGGTTACTGATACTGCAGTGTATCTGGAATAGTAAGAAGATATATAAAAGTTGGTAAGACTCAGTCAGTTATCTAGCCAGTTGGTTGCTCAGTCAATTAGATGTTTGTTGTAGTAAATTGATGGTTTTCAGCCATACGTAACTATCCAGTAGACGGAAAACAAAACTGCTAGTAAAAACAGTTGTTTCCCGAACTAAACTTCTAAACAGAAGTCAAAACAGCAGACCGCATGATTGCTTGGCGGATTTTGTTCCATCTCATCAAGTACATAGTGCAGTGTTGGTGTTCATAGAGCAGAGTCAAACAAGACTAGTGAACAGAAATGCATGACGATATGCACACAGCTCATACACGCTCATACACCTCACACACACACACGAGCAATGCAATTGCTAATTTACTACGACGGTTTCAGGATGGCGATCATGTCCCAACAGAAATTGGCGTTGAACTGCAACAGTCTCAGCAAACTGAGGCAGTCGTCAACCGTTGGTCGCGTAAATGTCTTTGAAAGCATGACCAGTGGTGACCTTATGCCCAGAGTTCAGCAACTGACGTGCGATCGACGATGGATGTTTTCATTGAGCTGGCGATGCAGCAACAGTTGCTAGGGTTGATCCATACCATCTTCAACCCAAATGGGAACACGCTCGGCTAGTCGATTGTGCAACTGTCGTTCCATCCTGTCCACGTAGATTCAAGGTAATTTCAAGGTAATTCAAGGTTTTAATGGTATAAGAAGCAATCAGCTTTACAATTACCACAGGATGGAAGTATGTGATGTGCGTACAATGAAAAACAAGAATGCGTCTGTGAGTTTTTTTTACAGAATTTAAGCACTGTGTGGGGGTTCGATATTTGGTTGTGTAGATAAAAATGAGTCTAGATTAGTTTTGAAAATATTTAAGTTGGGTGAGTGAGCGACATCTTGGGGTAGAGAATTCCAGGCGAAACACACGCGGACTGCAAAGAAGTACCTCCGGCTGTTCCCTCGCGAGTGCGGTACTGCTAACAAATAATCGTGAGTCCTGCTAATTCGCGGTTCTCGCCGGACAAACAGTTTTTGGAGCGGGTGGTTCGGTGTGTGTAATATGTTGTATGTAAGGATCAAATCGCCTCT
>QNGE01000012.1:361327-571842 GCA_008508345.1 Paragonimus westermani | reverse complement strand
AATGTGAAGATTGATCGATGCCTGCTCTTATATAGGAGAGTCAGTTGACCTACTAGCCTGGATTCTGGTTGGTCGCTTTCCGTCGTATTTGACCTCTGGTCCGACCCACCATTGGTTGACTTTTTGTCTTATCAGTTCAAGTTGCTCTGTTTGGGTTTACAGGTAGTTGGGCTCGATGGCGTTCAGCTGTTTAACAAAGACCTGCTTTAGTTGAACAGCGTTCTGCCGCAATTATATTTAGGAAATCGACCTTATACACTGCTTCTAATGCGAAAATCGAGGGTCTAAATCAACAGCCTCAATGTGTTCATCGTATCCTGCTCCAACATGCAAGTGTAACGCAAGTGCAATGAAGGGAAAAAGTCCCTTCTGCACTCAACCAGTCAACATGTGGGCTAGAAACTCTCAAGAAGCAACCACTCAATTTTTTGTTAAATGCTGGTGTGTTTGCGGTATTCTCATAATACCGCGACAAATACTTCCTTCGAAAAGTTCAACTACACGTCACCGAATCACAACCATCGTGGGATTTCCATATGATACACAACGGGAACCACCTGGCTATCGCGTTTAGGTTCTCTATTTTTAGTTTAAAACAATGCTAATCCGTATGTAAATAGCCTAAGACATGGACAACCTGTATTACTTGAGTTGATTGAAAACGGATTCTTTTTTGACGTGTTATGCGTTGAGCATTTTGGGTGTGTGCGTTGGTGTAAGTTATACCACCCTCTGAGGTATGTACCCATGAACAAAAACCAGACAGGGTGGTTTACAGCACTTAACTCATATAGATCTTGTATGTACCATACACATCCGTAAACAAACTTAATGCTCACGGCCACTTAGCATCGGTTGGTCGGCTGTCACCAGCCACGAAAAGGCCACGGGTCTAACATTCGAATTATTACATGTGCGTACATCCACTCCTCACCATCCACCGATCAGGAGCTGTTTGCTGAATAGTCTTCATTATTCGACCATTGACGTTTCACAAGAAATCGTCGTGTATATCATCGCTCTTTTTGACCAGACACAATGTTTCGAGTGCGTTATACAGTTTGGCCGCGATGAACAACGCATTTAGGGTTGAGGACGGTACACCCGTTAAAAGAGAATTTAATGTCCAACACAGGACTATCTGGGCTGGTCAGGACATTATTATCTTGAAAGATCCTGTCATTTTGGACGGAAAACAGTTAAAGTATATATTAGTACCGTGAGTTCAAACCATTGGCAGTGTGCTTCAGATAGAATAACTCACTGCTTTCAAACAGCCAGATAACAGCTTATGATTGGACTGAATCACTATCATCTTGCACTACGGGAAAGTCCATACTGTAGTCTGACCGCCCACCTTTGAGACTCCACTCACACGCACTTCGATCCAGGTTGCTGTGGCAGCCACCCTGACCCATCACTTCGTTTTCCACATTCATACTGTGGTCAACAACCGTTGAGATATCGGGATTTAGGAAGTTGTGCTTGGTCAAATGGAATGCCGACTGATCAGATAAGTCTTATTTAACATGTGGCAAATGAATACCTGATAGTTCATAGCAAGCAATAGTATTAACAGCATTAGAATGGACGTGAAATTATAACATTATCCAGAACACATTGTTGAGCAATACCGGAAATCCATCTGTAACTATACTGTCACATTTGTCAACAGTGCAATTGTGCAGCACGCGGGAGAGAGAGTGAACACACAGCTGAAATTTAACAAACCTTATCGACGATGTTTAAAATACTGCCGATATCTAATGCAAACCTCAGAAAGACAACTTCATCCACGACAAAACTGATCAGTATACGTCCTCTAATACCGGATCTGTTCAATCAACCGAAGCCTACCTAATCCTAACAGTTTTTATAATACACAATCTTAACATTATCCTGGCTTAATTTCTTGCGATTTTACGAATTTCCCAGTGAGCTATATTACAAACCAACTAGCCAGCTGATTTACATCATGAACGTAGTGATTTGTTATGCAAATATTTGCTTACATTCTGCTTGTTCGGTTATTCGGCTTATGTATTCCATCGTCCTTGTTTGATGGCTTATTTGTTGTCATTCCCGTTACATTCAATGTCACTGAGTACGAGTCGGTTGGAATGGAGTTGATATTTAGTTTTGAATTGGATTGTGAGTTAAAAACCAGTAGGCTGCAATAAAGGCGGTTCACAAAGATAGATTGATCAGATTACGGCTTGCGTATGCAGAACCTGATGGCAGCTTAACGACACAACCCTTATTAAAGTACGGATATTTATGGTTTCATTTTCAACTGTACAACTGCTATTACACTAAGCGCCTCGCGCACATTCGACCGAACAAACTGTTTACGGAATGGCACCTACGGTTCAAGAATTTTGTCGTACCATTCTCTCGGTCAGTCAATCATAGGACACGATACCAATAGACTGATTTCAGTAGGATGACTGTTTGTCGGAAACTGTGACTGGGCTTCTTACTCAAGACAAGCACAGTCGTTTGACCTAATTATTTAAGGTCAGCCATTCTCATTACCATCGGCAAGCTTAATACCACCAGCTCCATCAGTTCAACAGCCCTGTGACGTCAGTTGAAAACAGCTTTGTGTGAACTGAGAGACGATATGCAACACACATTCATCAACAAAATGGGCACTTTGTTATCCGCGATGATTTCTTTTGTCATTCCTGGCTTTAGGACTGGCCTGTAACCAGCGCAGTGACCGTTATCATTGACCTTGACGTCAGCTGAGGCAGTGGAGTCTCAGTCTTTCTCCATGAACAATGTCACCAACTTTCCGAACTAAAACCCAGTCCTAAATGTTCTCACGTGTGTAATTCATTTTCGGACAAGCCCTTGTCTTCTGTCACCGGTTCTCACAGACCGACTATGCTATCAGCCTGATTAATGGAAATGAACGTTCGCCGCCCATTCCACCCCAGCACCGTCATTCCAGATGTTCCTGTTTTTGTTCACTTCGGTTTACAATCCGGGCGACACCATAAGTTTGCGCAAGAGCTTTCATGGTAAAGACAGTCTGAACAGAGTTGAAATAGGGGACACGAGTATGTAAACAGCACACAAAGACCCGGATCGGATTTGCTGTCCCCACTGATTTGCTAGCGTTCAAACAAGGGAAACTAAAACACTACCTGCTGCTGGAGTTCGTGGAACCGCACGGAGTTTATCTGTGGGTGTATGTATGCAAGCCGTTTGCACAGCACCGATTGGTGAGTGACCACCTAGCTCAAGCGTGGTGTTCGTGTGCAGACGGTTAACATGTTGAGCTTCCAATTGCGGAATCTAGGGTGTCACCAAAGTGGGTTTAATGACCATAAGGCGAACAAAGATAGGCAAACAAACCTGACGTGCGTGTCTAGTCGCCCGCTTTTCTAGATAAATGAAGGAGGGGACAGGAGTTTAACAGGAAATGTGCTTTCCTTTGTCCTGCTTTTTAACCTACATTTAACCTAACAGAGTATTACAGTGTTGTGATTCAGACGAACCACAATAAGAGCTTACGAGAATGGTTTCCTCTAAGGCGAATAGTGACCAAATACTGTGCGGCATACGGGATTGAAACTTACCGGATTCTGATTTTACAAAATGCACCAGAAATGTGCCTGTACGTTTAAAATACTACAGCTGAGAATTATCTTCTTGTATACTGTGAAACTTGTTGCTAGTATCGTTGTGATAGTTTGATCTGTCAGACCCTAGGCTTCTAGGCTATAATGGTGAATGCTGTTTATGTTGATTTCACGTAGCTTTGTTAGCCCAAGTTATCAATAGTTCAGTCCACATCAGTTGTCAACATTTATCCCACTCCGTCTGATTTTTGTGCAGAACTTAGCTAAGGGACATCTTCAGATAGAACTTGGACATGGAAAAGCAGGTTGACAAACGATTGGTCCTTTTGGTGTGTGCTGCACAAGATAATTTTCCAATCATTTTCAGCCACGACAGATTTTGACAAGCGTCTGGAGGCCATACGATATAATGGGACCTCAGATCTGCAATGTGAGGACGCACAAGACGGTTGACAATCGTTCACTTCAAGTTCTTGGGGTTATTAGTGGTTAGTAAAGTCCCATCTTTGTTACTTAATCCGTTTGGATCAAGAAAAGAATACCATATTTACATATTTTGAGTTCACTTGTAGTCAGCGGGGGCTGAACAGCTAGACAAGATTAGGTGCTTATTAACACCAGGAATGTTGGGCTGCATGATACGAGAAGAACGTTTCTGTATGCATTAGCTGCAACCTGTGTTCAACCCCCCACTTGCATCTTTGTGTTCTCAGTGATTTGCTTCATTTGATACACTCTGTGGCTCAATGTGCTATTTGGAGTGTATAAAGCGTCACAACCACAATGAAGTGTGCTCCACCAGGATCACAGTGTGTAGCCACATCTGGAGTCGTGGGATCATCCTGAGTTCGTAACACTTTATTTTTCAACAAGTGAGAAGGATGTCATTGGTAAATTTTGCGTGTGTTTGAAGGTTTACCGAACGTAATTATCTTCCAGACCACAGCACAGAAAGATTGCCCAGGGACTAAGGATAAGTAAAATGATAGTTTAACATGGACGATAAATACGTCAGTGTAAGATGTGTCACCTGGGCCACACAGCCTTTGGTCAGAAATGACTTATAACCAAGACCACTACCACTACATTAGTAAGTAGCAGTCGTGAAGTACGAGTGATCGAAGTTTGATATTCAGTATACGAAGCACCAGCGATAGAGGATGCACATTTTTTGTCACCCTTCAGATACTGTTGACGTTAAACTGAAAGTCTCCGTGTTGTTGGTTATTTACTATTGGTAAGCTAACATGAACTGTCGGTTTTCACTCTCTGGCTAGTGTGTTCAAATTAATAAAGGGATTCAACTTCACAAGCAGAAACAAATCGAAAGACTTGCAGTGCGCGCCTGTTTGTTTCAGTGGCGATACAGAATATGTATAAGACTGAGAAAAGAGACTAACGCGTTGAATAGAGTTATTGTTCCGAATAAACTGCTACCAAGGAGCTAAGTTAGTGATGGTAAACTTGACAGTAACGCGTGTGGTCTGTTGTACAAGCGTTTTAGTTGAACAGTATCGGTCTGTTATTGACTTGAGCGACCTGAAGTCACAGCAGTTGCATTAAGTGAACAAGAAAACCACTTTAGCAATATAGATTATTTTCATTCAAATGACTTTTGCGCAGTTGAGTGGCACGCAGTAGGCTGATAAAAATGAATGGATTAAAGCTTGGTTCTAGTTTCCTTTCAACCAGAGAGGCGAAGATAGCATCGTTAACCAATCCTTTTTCACTGTGCTCAACAAATTGAGTGATGTTCTTTGATTAACTTCGACTGATTTCTATGTGCTTATTCAGTATAGAATGCCCCACGTTTCACTAAGACACATACACAGAGGTTACCTCTGAATCAACAGTTTTTTAGTGTAAGCAGTTCGATTTGAAGGTTTGATGAGGTTGACCTGGAGTTTAGCCTTAACATTATTCTCACCGATTAGATCTGTATGTTATCCGGTTGGCGGCACTTGGATCAACAGCATTTTCCTTCTAGTCTCTCGCATCTTAAAGTTTTGTTGTATGTTCACCAGGTTTAACAAGAGAGATTCTTCCTAGTTAGTCATAGTCACAAAAATTAGTTACAGTTATTCGTCTTCTTATCTGGAGGCTGAATAATGTTTTCTGTAAAACTTTTGAAATACCGCGCAAAAACCATATTCTGTTTTGAAGACTGCGTGGGAAAGTTGTACGTTGGTTCGTACGAGGATTCATCATCATCGTCGTCATCATCATCATAGACAACAACACATCAGTGGTTCACATTGACGCTTAACTGCCACATAGTCACGAAGAAGAAAAAACAAACCCTTTTGAGGAAGAGAGAAGGAAAAGAAAGGGATGGGAAGGAACCTAACTAATAAAAGTAGCTACCTCGATATTCAGACACTCAAAGTCAAGGTGCCTACACCTTGCAAACAAACAACCGACCTGTAAATGAAAGTAAAACGTCATCAGCATGACAACTTCCTCACGTCTTTCAATGAATCGCATCATCGAGTGCACCCACATCACAGACAACTCGGCTAAACAACGACAATCGTGGCTTTATATGGGCTGAGGTGCTGCCAGGATGCCCAGACCTAGACAGGAAAACAGTTAGGGTTCTCAAACAAAGCCTTTGACTCAAAAGCCTGTAACGCAAGAGAGCCGGTTGGTGGCAATATACCAGAACTGGTATATATTTGGGAAAAAGATGCCAACCATCTTCTAACCTCCAACCGGAAGAAGAAGAAGGCGTCTATGGTTTATCAGACCTCTGTCTGAGAATTCTTACTGTGAATAGTATGTTGAATGATGCTGCCGATTGGTCGGTGTGGACGAACACTTGTGAGATCGATTCCAGAAATAATCTGCTTCTCTTTAAAGTCAAGAGAATGATGGACATTGTTGTACATGTGAAGCACTGAGTACAGTTCTGTAGCAGAGCCAAAGTCGACATGTACACAATCCATGTACCTGAAGTCAGAGGCGGGGACTAAGGCAAGCTGTGTCTTGATGGAGATGTGATCAAGTGGGGGTTTCACTGGAAAGCGAGTATTCAGGACACCGATGTTTCGAAGTAGCATGGATAGCAGGAGTATATCGATAATGTTCCAGCGTGCAGTCTGTTGTGGTCTCGATATTGATACACAAAGAGACATACCTTAGACATTTAGCCACAGAAAAATATCAGTTGGAGAGATCACGCAGCAGTTTGCATTATGCAAATGAAAGCGAATACTTGGAGTTCATCCTGATGTCTGATATATAGCTTCCCGTGTCAAGTTTGCTCCAAAGTGAATCGCATTTTCCAGGAGTTCAAACAGTTCAGTCCTCGAATGGAAAATGAAATTCATCCTACCAGGTATGCGCCGAACCAATAAACCAGGTTTCATAAGTTATGCGCAAAACATTCGTGTTAATTTCACCAGAACCTGATGTTTTCGTTTGTTCATTCTTCAAGGTGGAAATTAAGCGTTTAATTATTAGTGATTTAAGAACCAGAATAATCGGTTGTTTTATGTAAGGGATTTTGTTCTACGTCGACCACTTTAATAAAAATTTTCAGAACTTAATGAATACTGTTTGGTTTGCTGTTGAGTAGTAGAGGATTTGGGTAATGTCAAGTTGAACACCACTCATATTTGCTCCCAGCCTCCACAGTACCATACACTTTCCAGTCAACCTCCTCCGCAAATAAATACTAAACTCCAGCTTCGCTCTCATCTGACCGCGCCAGTAGTGCATATCCTTACCACGACCGGGATTAGAACTCCGACCACGCCTTCATCAGGTAATCGCGTTGACCACTGCCCCACTGACATCACGCTAAGCGCAACCGAATTAGCATCTGTGAACGCCCAATCACTCTCGTTCGTGAGTAACCATCCGGCTTCCCAATCTTCTCCAGAGAAGACAGTGACTGTTCTCTTGACCCCGATCGATAATCCTGCGATCGGAACTTTCGAGATGGGTGGAAATCTGCAATTTCATTGCTATGGTAATGGAAGGCATGTGCACTACTGACGAGCTCTAATGAGGGCGACACTCGAGTCTAGTGTCTCTTTTAGAAAGAGGCTGGCTGGAAAGTCTATTTGAATGCGAAGTCCGCGATCAAATGTGAGCGACTGTTTGGTTCCTCAACACATCCGCCCTATCTGCAATAACAGTTGCAGCCCTCCTTGTGTTGTTATTGTTACTGCTTTTATATGCCTAAGTCTGTCGGAGGCAAACGCATTCTCTATCCTGCTGTACGTGTATTGTGTAGCTGGCAGAAATTGACCTAATGGGCTTTGAATATTTCAAGTTTCTCTGTCAAACTTAAACCCGAAACCGTTCACATTTCTGACACAGCATCCATCTCAGACGAATAAAGAAAAACTTTGTACTTGGAGTCAGTGTTGCACAACAGGCAATCAAGAACATCAGTACTCTCTCCAGGAAAGAATACTGCTATCTCAGTAGCACTCATAAAGGCTACAAATGCTTGCGTTAGGTGAATCTGTAAATGCCGAAAATCTCTTGGGATCCCAAATGAAACACATTTTTGGGACTGAAGTAACTCGAATCCTCCGGGGGAAAGAGTATGACAGCTTTTTCGGGTTCAGTTTAGTTCGCTTACTTATTGAATTCAGAATGGTTCATCAGGATCAATGTAACGGTCAGTAAACACTTGTGCCGTCCTCACAGATGAAGTCTTGTCTGTGGTTAACGCAGGTATCTAATCTAATAGTTGTCAAGCTATCTGAAAAAATTAGCTTGTTTAAAAAAAATTGTTCTAAGAGCAAAATGAACGCCGGTTCTGCTGATTTTACTGTGTGGTTGTGCGAAAGCATTTTTTCGTAGATGCAAGTTACTAGACTACGCACCAAGAAGACGTTCAACGGCTGAAAGTTGAAAAATCTAAACGGTGTTTTTAAAAGATGACTGACTACTTGTACTTGTGAGTAGGGCGGTCACAACTACTCCGGCATACTAAGAAAAAAGATGTTTCATCTGCACGAAGAATCTTAATGGGATCTCAGAAAAACCAAAACAATCGATATGTTACAAAATATACATACCTACGTGATGCAATATTTAACGTCAGTCTGGCCAAATATAAAGATGTTTGTGATACTGCTGCGTTGGTAGAGAGTGGCTGGCCTTTTCAGTTACTAAGGGAGTCTGATTACATTTTTGTCCCAAGTGATTTCGGTGATGTATGTTTGAAGACGGCGAATAGCGCAGAGACGGATAGTTTGTTCTCCGGCTCCTATCTAGTTAAAAAATATCCATCAACCCCATGGGAAAATCAGTGTAACTCTCAGGACTTACATTCCATGTTTGAGTACGGAACCAATTATACATAAAAACAATAACCGGAGTGAGTAAAAAATCGGGTAGTAGAGATCACAGAGTGTTTGTCTATTAAACGTTACATAGTCAGTGCTCTAAGCTGTGAGTTTGACTGTTCAGAGACCAGGAAATTTCAGTTGTCCACAACACCGTACTCTGGACTTAGAGGTCAGGAATACGTCACTGGATACTAACAGTCTCGGTCATCGCCAACATTCGGAACCTCATTATGGACGCTTGGTAGAGTAGCCCTAAATCATCTGCTTAGAGTCAGGAGTCGGTCATATGAGTGACTGTCACACTTGAAACCGTCCTAGTCATATCACTGCCCAAACAAAAACGGTTGATGATCAGATGTCCTGTTCTCTTAGAACGGACGCAACAGTAGACGAGTGGGCCTTCCCAAGGATAGGTTAGAAGAACTTTCGCTGCTACTTACGAAATTTTTCATTTACAATGAAATCTATAGTCAGACTGATGAAACCCTCTCTTAGTTGATACTTTATTCAAATAAGCATGATCCTTGAAGACTTTACACTTTACAAACGTTATCTAATTATATGTTTTGCGTTATTTGAAATTGAGAAATAAGTGGTGTAATGTTAACGTACGATTCAACCCAGAACGGAACTTGACGCTCAGAAGCCACACAACAATAGTGACACAAGTTTTCCAGATGCTGGTTTTTGAATGACAGCGGGTGGATATGATTCAACAGAAGTGTACAAGAACTAGCTTTGAAGTTGTGAGCATAGTCAACATGATAGTTTCCTCCCGATGAACCAAATGCAGCATCCTATAAGTTGCTTGAATAGCTATGTTTATCACGGGTCATTTCAAGGCCAACATAGACTTTCCACAAGTACTGTTCATGCGCAATGAGTATCCGGTAAATTTTGTTCTGAAATCGACGCTGGAACTCGACTCGAAATACGTCCCGCTCTACAGATAAGAAGTGTCGCTTTATTAGTCTTCTCTTCAAAGCAAAATCGACGAGTGAGGTTACTGCATGAAATCTCAGAAACACTCGAAACAGCCTATCTTACAGATCACATGTGTGATTTCATCATATCATGACTCAAAGACAAACTTCTACACTCTACTAACAGACTTTCACACACTTAACTGGTTGATTCGTTGCAACGTTGCTTCCGTTTTCCACTTCGACACTCCGGAATGCCCTGTTATTCGTTTTAGTGTCTTTATCACTACTACTGAGTATATGGGACATGTAGCCCCCCGTCACATTTGACACTTAAACGTTCCTCATAATGATCTGCACGCGAAACACATTCGACTGAATACTTCCTTTCGCTGTGCACTGCACTTCTTCTTTACTAGTTGTCATGATAAAAAGACTTTTATTCGTCTGTGCGCTTTTGGTTTATGGTTTCGAAAAATTAATCCTTGAGTTCACTGCTACAAAAGCACGAACAGTTCCGGATCCCGGCTATGTAGTTACACTTGAAACGAGTTGTCTGGGTCCACATTGTGGCCTGGTTCCATAATGTACCTTGTGACTGGCACAGTAAAATTTCGATTCACTGATTCCGTTGCTCTGCTCGTAGCATTTCTGTGTGCACCCACCACTTATTCATATATTCAGTCACCTTCGTTATGAATATTGATCGTCTGTGCTGATAGTATCAACACTGTGAATAGAATGAGCAAAAATTTAACGCTTCGCGACGTCATCTACCATTATGGATGAACTATTTTAGATTTAGAACGCTGTACCACTTACACCATTCCAATGCGATTGATTTTTATAACAGTAGTTTACTGACAATTGCTCCCTTTTTGTGGTAACAGTTGGCACTACAATGGGGCCCATATGTAAGCAGTTTCAAATCTTTCGCGCAATTCAACCAGTCGCTTGATTTAGATTGTATGTGGTTAACAACCTCAGAATTCTGGATTGCGTAGAATCGTCTAAACATTTTAAAGTGCACACAGGCTGTGGTATGGGTGTTGACCATTTTAAGGTGATTAACTTCCGATTATTAACCAAACTCGACAAAATAAGTTGTTCAAAGGTTATTATTAATCACTTGCAAGTGATTTGAATCTGATGCCAAATCTGGTAGTGGTTTGCTGCTGAATGCGGCTCAGTCATCCGCAATTTTTCAAGTGAGCATGCGAACAAAACAAGCTGACAAACACTCCCCATCTTAGACATTTGTGTTACCATAACATCCGTGTCAGCAAAAACCATGGTTTGCTTATATTTTGAATTTTTATAACGTGGTTGCTCGACTGCCGAGAATCAGGTACTTGCCACAACAAATTTGGATTGCTCTTGTTTGTTGGAACGTCTGTTGTTCGGTGTTGGAACACTGTAAGGTTCTTTGTAAAATTGGAAAGCATGCAACATCTTTCTCTATGACTGATGTCTAGGGAAATAATATTCAGTTTGCCGGATTCATTAGATAACGGATATCACAACGTTGTACCGTTAATTTCAGCAACTGATACCAGTAAGATTTCTCAACCAAGTGAGTATTCCAAGTCTATTAAATATGATGAATAATGTGTCATCGATAGCATTTGTTTTTCACATGCGACTATGGCCAATCTTTTGTGTACAATTGCTTCATCATGTCTGGCTAGAGGACGGCATTTTTTGACTGTAAAAGCCGCCTGGCCTATGGAGCTGCTGACTGTAAGACACTCATTACGAGGTACGAAAATACACAGAAAACGTAATCACGTGACTGCATACCTGTTGTCAGTAGTGTTGCACCATTATCTGTGTTAGGAACCTCACAAGCAATATATGAATATATATATATATATATGTATAAACATATCCAAGTATGCAGCCAGGTTCCGATCTTCTTGAAACTAGAAAATTCTGTGAATTTCAGCACAGGAATAGATTGTTTCAGGTCATACCGTAACACTCACTAACGTAGCCGTGCATTAAACAGTAATGAGTGAGTTGCTTTTTACCACATTTGCCTCAAAGCAGCTGGAGAACTTATCTCCTCCCAGAAAAGCTCTAAAACGAACAGGACTATGGTTCATCAGTCCTATCGGAAGTAAGCTTACCAGTGAGCGCATATGATCGTAAAACCTGCAGCAAAACCTGAGTGGTGTTCCATCTGTTAGTTCCAGTGCCCACGACTACTCATGAGGAAGTAGCAAGCTGGGACTAAGAATGACAGGTCGGTCCAGTCATTTCCATCAAACGAGTTGCACCAATCAGCAGACTATATGTGTTGTACGTCCTTCAGAAACGATGATGAAGTGTTGCGCTATCAGACACTGTTCTGATAGAAGGGATACTGGTATCGAAGCTGAGACTTATGTAAACTTAAAGCCTATAGAGTTCAGACACTTTTTGAGCCCCAAACGTGAATCTCTAACGTTCTGTAGTCGAAGTTTGAACACGAGTGTTGTATACATTTTTGGTAAAAATATTTACCTCCGCCCTCTAACATATTGCACTTACTACTCCAATTGAGACACACCTTGCCGTGTTGACTCACAGACAAAGTGTTATCGGTAAAAACAAACTATGCCAATTTCTGATAAACATATTGAGAATAATAGAACGTTATGAGCAAGCTGTAATACTCTACGTTTCAACCACCTCGTGTGGCCTTCCTCAGGAGTGCGGCCAATTTCCTTTTAAATCATTTTCAAGGCGGAAACTCGTTAACTACTGTCAATCAACCGCTGACTGAATGAACATCCGGTCCAACAGAATCGACCGACTTTAACGGATGACGATAAATTGGTTAGTGGTAGCGTGTTAATGGCTGCGCTACTTGCAAGCTGGTATGTACGTTTGTTGTGGACTCCATTTGACTGAATCCACACAACACATCACTTTCTCGGTTAAAATACTCCCAGTAACTTGAAATCACTTCTATCATTCCATAGAGGACACATACCAGTTTGAACTGGACATAAGTGTTCATCGTGAAAATCGACTGTTTAACAGAACGTAGCTAACTTAAGTAGACTTGCTTGGTGTGCGTTTTACCCGTCTGTCCAGGAACACCTGCCTCTTCGCCTTAATGCTCAGCCCAGCATCCGCCTGGCAGTTCGACCCGTCTGCTGACTGAGCATAACGGCCATGCACGGAAAAATCTTTTTTTTTTCTGTCGAAGTGACTGACACCGTGTTCGTCCTACAAACTATGAGCAAAGTGAAAGATTATGGCGGGCCTACTAAACGTAACCGATAGCGCACATGAGTCACGCGTTAGCGAACACCGTTCGGGCAATAGAAACATGAACGAGTTGTTGTTGTCCCCATTTCTACACAACCACAGCAAGCTGCCAGTCTGAGTCGAATAAGCTCGTCTGCACATCGCATGAATGCATGTGAATTTTGTAAGCATGTGTGTCTATTGTCTGGCTCACTTTCGAGCAAGGCCCACAACTCAGACCACGCAGCTTCTGCTCTCCTCTTGTTGTGTAGAGAACTATTGAAGTGAGACGAAGCGAGGCGAGATGATAATCGAGACGAGTGAACGGGTGACTAGCCGTCTGCCCGACAGTCTGGTTTACTGGCTGTCTGTCTGAATGAGTAGGATTAAATGTGAAACGGAAGGTGATGACGAGCAAGACTTGAGTAGATAATTTGTTGTGCATCGTTTCCAAAACAGTACTGCTCGGTGCTCTCATTCATTTGTACATTTTAGCCTTCAAGTTTTGTTCAGAGAGGTTGCTCAGGTGTCCTACGAGCAAACGATTCTGCCCATCAGGCAGTATCAACAACCTGTGCCTAATTTCGTCTTTATTAAGTAGCAGTAATCTATGAAACGTGAGTTACAGACCATTTCTACGGACATTTAGGTTTTACTGCTTCCACAATATAAACCGAGGTAACTGTTCTAGTCTGTTCTGATAGTGAGGTAACTGCCGAGTTTTGAAATTAACCGAAAAATGGAATAATTAGAGAGTCACGATAACTTGCATAAGTTATTAGATTAAAATAGTGCTGATCATTTCAGGAGCTCTTTCACAATGTCGTTCACGTGCGGCTTTAGTCGATTTAAAGGATTTTATGTCAACATGACCGCTGACTATGCTGAGTGGTTGTTACAAGACATTAAGATTTCAACTCCGATGTTGTACCTTAGTAGTTGATTAAATGATAAAGTTGATTCCACATGGTGTTACTTCGCTGTTAACATTTAATATGGGGATAGAAAGAACTCGACTCGTCATACAGTTCTCAACACTAAAAGTGTGTATGAAGTGAGCATCATTCATCATTAACTGCAGCTTTCATAATCAAATTCAACATTGCGCTGGCTCTCTGGAAACCGGGCTTCGAAGCACAGTTTAACCGTTTATGAAGTTTATAAGTACACGATAATGCGGGACTGGATCAAAGTTCCTGGAAAAATAGGGCTTTCTCTCTGGAAATGATAAGTCGGTCATGCCGATAGTTGACAACACTAGCAGAATAGTCAACCTGGTTATCTAAGAGCAACGTGAAACACAGATCATCCACTGATCCCAGCAAATGTATGCATTGCTGGTGAGATATACTGAGCGAAATTCCAATTTAATGCTTCATTCCGAAAGTGGGCAGTCAAAATGTCCACTTGAATGTAGGATTTACGGTCAAATGTGGATGATTTACATTTTGTATCAGTTAGAATCGTCGACCACTCTTTTGTATTTGTAGTGTTCGTCTAATGTAACGGGTGAAAACTGGCCTGATGGTTGAACACATTAAGGTTAGCGATAGTCTTTACAAGAGACTTCGGCAATTAGTAAATCTTCAAGGCCTAACATTGCTGCCAAGAAAATCCTGATGCAAAATTCCGTAAAACTGACAGTCACTAAAGTGAAAGTCAAACTGAATTCGACAGTTGAAGCCAATGGTGAGTGAAGCTCGGCTGAAACTTACCAAATAAGCTGCTGCTCACCAACAGTATACAAATAATGCTAATTAAGGATCTAGGATGAACGATTCAAAAGTACATAAGGTACCAACGCATGTGGACTTCCAGTAGTTATTGCTCACGAATGATACTGGAATTTTAAGACGCACAAATGATCGCCATGCAGCTTCGTTAATTTTCTTCAGGGATTTCCCCACTGAACTGGTTCAAACATGACTTACGGATAAACTGTGGATTGAAAGTAAAACATCGTACAACACTCCTCTGGTTCATTAGAATCAAAACTTGACTCGTTTTCAGTGTGGTACTATCAAGCCAGATATAATATGAAAAATGAAACTGGTAGTCAGAAAGGACTGGTTGATCCTTATTGAAGTGTGAATCTGAATTAAATTTGGTATCTCAGATATAGTTGATGTGATGTAACGTCACATTTTGCAGTAACAGAAAGCAAATTGAGAACTTGAACAGGAGGAATGTCATGTACACTGACTCGAACAATCCAGTCAAATTCCAATATCGCCCACTAGTTTCCATGCTTGAATGTCCAATGGTTGACGGTTATTCAATTTTTGAGATGTTCATTGCAGATTTAGCCCTTAGATTATCATGTACTGCTTGTCTAACAGTTATATATCCGATTTTTCATTCGTGTTGAACCTCTGCTCTTTGTGAATATAAGGCCCTCGTTCACCTAGTTTGGTGATACCAGTGTGTCTGTCTGTACACATTTCAAATGTTGCGCCGATCCTCGTTTATAGGCAAATCAATCTACATTCTGTCGTTCCGTAGGTTCCGTTAGAGGACTTGCCATATTCCTACATCGTAAAAGATGGCTACAGATTGAAAATGGACTCTATCTATATGTGATACACGTTCAAGTTGGCCGCATTGTAGCGATAACATTTATAAAGAGGTTTTCCACTTCAATGACGCATAACTTGCTCAAAAATTTTGGTACGGATGAACACAGACCAACTCGACTTGGCGGTTTAGAATGGATAAGGTCAATTGGAATAGAAATTGTGTTCATAATGTTTCATGATGATAGAGTCTGAAGGCAACCAATGCAAAATACTTGAAGATGACCATTGAAAAATATTCCCTACACTACTGCCGACACACCTGATGAACGTATTGCAAGATTAGAACTATCATATTTGGGCATGCTGAATATCAAACCGCATTTCACGTTATTTCCGTAGAATAGGCAGACCGAACTGGACGGATGATCTAGTGCTTATTACTATTGAAAGTTTACTTACGTTTCGGTGGAGCGCGAATTCATGTGTACTTGTAATAAGGTAAAGTTATAGATGTTACGAAGCTGGTTCACTTGCACTTGAATCTCAAGGATAGGATATTTGTCCACGACCAGTCGATGCTTGTGTACTCATTTTCACAGTACAACATACCAGAGTGCATAGGTCTTACTACAAGGTATCCAGGCAAACAGATCAGGGAACATCATCCAGCTGAGTGTGATTGTGTAATCTGTACAACAATCAGGAAAGCAATTGCGTTGCACCGGGTTGATTCCCACCATCACTTCGTCACTAAGGGTGTTTTTCACATTGTTTACAAGGTCTTATCACGCCAACCAAACTCAGTCCAACAAAACGTACTCGCCATAGGAGAATCGGTCACCACTCGGTTTCGCAATCCGGTTCTATATCGCCAAGGGTAGTGTTTGCAAAGCTTGTGACTCCCATGGCCAACGTTCTATCATTATCTATCATTATCTTTTAAAAGATTACGGCACTGATCCAAATCCGGTGAAGTGATACGCCAGCCGAATTTGAACTAGTTTACAACGACGTAACGTTGTGTTTGTAGTTATTCCTACTCTGTTTCGGAACTTATGGACAATTCGTTTTTAATTTCACTGTCTGCCTGACAAATGTGCACCCGATGACTTGTATGACTTGTATAGTGGTCTGCCGAAGAAAAACTAAAGTATATTACCCGTCAAATCGGTTATTCTGTGATCCAAAGGTGTTTCTCCGAATTATTATAAAGTGTAAAACAAGTTTTCGCTGGAATCTCACGTGTTCGTTTGCGCCTATTAGCAAACATTTAATGGGAAGTAAGGCTCTCACCGTTAAACGCCAGGACATAAATCGTGAAGCACTGATCAGTCTTTTTAGAATTATGCGGGCGTGCAAACTATTCTTTGCCGTCTGGCGGCCAAAGTTGGATTAACTTTTATCACCGTTTGTTTAAGCTTAAAGTAGGCAGCCTGCTACGTGGGAAGACTAGCGTGTAATTTGGCAACATTTTAACCAGCATTTTGTGCAACGAAAAATGGTCGTTGTTTATCAGTTTACTCCGTAACATTTCTCCGCCTAGTTTCGTGATTACTTTTTGCTATCATCAATGTAAGGGGAAGAAAAAAGTATAGACCTTCAAAACTTGTTTTGCGCTGACCTTATTTATTGAAAGCTCCTACTAAATTGTATCTATATGTAGGTAAATACTACCTAATACCTTCGAACATTTTGATGGACTGAAACGGCATGCGGTCAGGTGTCGTGTGCTCACACAAATGAAAACAAACCTGGATGGCTTAGTTCATTCAGTTAATATTTAATACTGAACCGAGCTGTAAACCATTCTTTACTGTAAACTTGAGTTTCCACTTGTTGAGATAAAAAAGGACAAAATTGTTCCCCGAATGTATCGTAGAGTATCTTACGGGCAAATAACATTTGTAAACCAAATTAAAGCTGGAGCTAACAAAAACCCCAAATCCCTGACTACTCATCAGTAATCTGAATTATCGCCTTGCACGTTTAATGAGTTCAGTGATCTCGACCTGTNTGTGAGGTCAATGGTGCAGTGGTTAACACGGTTGCCTCATGATTGGAATGGCCGAAGTTCAAATCGCGGCCGTGGCGAGGATATGCACTACTGATGAGCCCTAACGACAGCGAACCTCGAGTCTAGTGCTTCTCTTCGAAAGAGGCTGGCGGGAAAGTTTGTCTGAATGTGAAGTCTGCGATCAAGTGTGTGATGTTCAACTTGAAAAAAACTGACAAAATTGGTCAACAGCTATTGGAAAGTTTTTGGGGACAGAGACACTCCACATAGTGTTAATCAGGTATGTAAATGGAATATGACTGTTATTCCCAGTTCATGGTTTTTAGATAGTCTGACTAATACGCACATCTACGATGAATGTTTTTGTTCGCAATAATCTGTTGGAAGGGTTTGCTGGGCCTTGGAACTATGGCTATGTGTCAGTGATATTCGGGGCTAAAAACCGAATAACCACTTGTTAATCGGAAGAAATTGTCCATCATTCTACACTACATGTGAAATTTATTTGCTCGTGAGCATGTGATAAAATTAAAAAGAAACCGGATTGTGTCCAAAATGTTAGAAAGTCGAATGTCAGTTTTCCCATGCAAACCACTGCTTGTCAAGTAGTCTGAGTCATTAATCAGCAAGCGTTAATTTGCGGTTGTCATAACAAACACTGTGTCCTCCAGTGTTGGTAACCGAAGCGGCAATTAACTGTCGACCGTACACTCTAACATCCGCTTTGAAAACCGTCAATTGTTAACTGACTTCCGTCCAACAGCTCCGTACAATGTGCGCATAAGATCGTCAGTTCGGATAATTTGTTATGGAGTTTGGTTAATTGTAGACTCACTGGAGCTGCCGATAGGTTGGGGTCAGATACTGATGAAATTTTTCCGAGTTCAGTACTTGTTACAATTTACTGACAAATGTCTGACACCAAGGATTTACCAGACGCAGTCATTCGGGTTATAAATGCATACTGTTTTGATAAAACCTGAAATGCCGTGACGTGAACTAGAAATTTAAAACACAACAAAACAGCTTGGTCTACCAAATTTGGGGTGTCTTTAGAGAAAACGTCGTACTAATTAAAAACCTCAAATGTCCATTCAGATCGGGGAAAATGCAGGATTTATGGACATCAGATGACGAATTTTCACTCTCACACATACTTAGGTTTTATACCAACAAAGTTGACCAACTCTACCAGCTTGATTCACGAAGTATTATCAGTAAACCTCCTGATAAATTAGCAATCATATATTGTGAAGGCCAATCTTATTTAAGTGACAGATTCAAGTTCTTAACTAATTCAAGAACAGGATGACAGGATTGGTGTAGGAATTGAGCTAAGTAATAATTTTTAAAAAAGAGTAAAACCAAATGCGTCCAAATAAATATATGTAGTTGGACTAGGGTAAGCGGACAGAGAGATATTGAAACAGACTCTAAGTAAGCGAAGTTGTCTGATAGAACTGCGGTTTCTATTATGTAAAATGGTGAGGAGCATGGAGAACGATAAGCTGAGGAACACTGTGTGAACAGTATGGGGCTCAAACTAATGGCTATAGTTTGACTTAACAGATTTTACTGAGACGGGAGGGACTTTGGAAGCAAGACGCGGAAGAATAGCCTTCTGAAATCAGTGGAAAGCTCATTGTTAGTTAAAATACTCCTGATTATTTTCAAGCTGAACTTGGTTGCATACTCGGAATTCAGAGAGAATTTCCAGCCAGCCTCTTTCTAAAAGAGACACTAGACTCGAGTGTCGCCCTCATTAGAGCTCGTCAGTAGTTCACATGCCTTCCATTACCATAGCAATGAAATTGCAGATTTCCACCCATCTCGAAAGTTCCGATCGCAGGATTATCGATCGGGGTCAAGAGAACAGTCACTGTCTTCTCTGGAGAAGATTGGGAAGCCGGATGGTTACTCACGAACGAGAGTGATTGGGCGTTCACAGATGCTAATTCGGTTGCGCTTAGCGTGATGTCAGTGGGGCAGTGGTCAACGCGATTACCTGATGAAGGCGTGGTCGGAGTTCTAATCCCGGTCGTGGTAAGGATATGCACTACTGGCGCGGTCTGATGAGAGCGAAGCTGGAGTTTAGTATTTATTTGCGCAGGAGGTTGACTGGAAAGTGTATGGTACTGTGGAGGTTGGGATCAAATATCAGTTGTGTTCACTATGAAACCAACCGAATCCCTGACTACTCATCAATGCGTTCTGACTACGTAGCATATTAATCTGATTATTATTTCGTTATTTTTATGCAGTAATTAGCAGTCGCTCTGGTGCTCAAAGTTCATAATAATACTTTGTTACAAACAGTTTTACATCTTTTCCTTATTCTTGTACAATTCGGGACTGTCATTCCAACTATACGTGAACATCATCAAGGCAGAAAGAAGTTAAAACATCTTTCACTCTCGTCAGTCGCGCATGTAAAACACACCAATTGTACACATCATATATACATCACACTGATTAGTAGATACCGAGGCTAGAAACGCCCACAAACAAAGTATGATGTGATCACAACCGTGGCAACCTGGTAATTTGCCTCGACCACTTACGTGCACACAACGCCGGCTCATAAGTTGGAATACACAATGCTTCTTAGAGGGCCAGCAGATTTGTGTTTCGGTTTGAATGAAGTCAGTGGATCAACCTGGTGATCTGTTGTCACGGTGTGTTTACTAATCGATGAAGATGGATTTCGAGCGATCAGTTCACCAAGTTGGGGCTGTTGAGCCATCAGTTTTAAAAGGCTTGAATGATCTAAATCGCATGTTGACAGACATCTCGTGAACGCTTTACCTTCAGTGTAGTGTAATAATGACTTTTTTGTAGTACAACACTCGTATGATTGAAACAAAATTTTCGCTGGAAGAGAAAAAGAGTATGAAGTTTTTTCACCAGGCTACTCGATGTACCTTAATATGAACCATTTATTTTGTTACACTCCATATTAAAGAGGACTGGTCCAAAACAACAATACAAGCAGTGTCCATATGGACTTACTTGAGTTCTCCATTCTACTGTCAAGTTTAATTTAAAAAGCTAAACGATTTCCAATAGGCCTTATGACGGTAGTAATTAATCGAGATGAAAACTCCAAACAGCTTCATAATCAAGAAGTTAAGGAGCTGGTTTGTTACCAGCTACCACTAATGTTCTAGGGTCCAGATTGCTACGGCTTATCGAAATTCAGGAAATCACACAACCTATTCATTGGCTTCAAATCAAGTAGGGAACTTGTTGAATTGCAACCGATCGTAAAATTTCCCACATGGATATGTAAGGAAGCACCATTATTTATTGGCTTTGGGAACCGCTGAGCTCTTTGTGCTTCTTGATACCAATCGCTTTAAGACTGGTTTTGTCTGCTGTTGCCTATGCCAAGAGTACGACTAACTCATCGTCATGATTATCATATATAGAACAATATAGCCGCCTGGAGGTTAACTGTGATATCTAAATTATTATCCTGATCAGGGAACACCACCAACACAATCTCAAGACGCCTCTAACTTTGTATGCTGTATAGAACAGTACTTCTAGTGAAACTTATACGCCATATTTGTTGTGCCGTCCAGTCTGGTGGAACTCTCACTACTAGCAAATCCCACTTCTCAATGCTAAGATCTAGAGAGAAAACCATTGTGTGTTGCCGTGCATTTCGGACTTTAAGGCTGCAAACCACAGTTGGAGTTCCTGAACCAGACCTCGCTTTACGTGGTAAATGCCCGTGAGGAACTTTAAACTTTAATCAGGATGTGTCTAGCTTTTTGGGTAATCCTGCGACTTTGTGATGTTAGGGTAGTAATAGCCGTAATTTCCTCCACTTCCGTTCGCTTCACTCGACTGCAGAAAAGGCTTTCGTGGTATGTACTGTCCCGGTATGTGCTGTAGTTCCGAAGTATTCTTTGACAACCTAGTGTTATTGCTTAGTTTAAATCATACTGAGCATTGTCACTGAGTCACAAAACCCTTTTTAGTGGACTGTGGTTTCTCAGTCAACCTGGCTTACGGCTTGCAGTGGGCTTTAAAATGGAGCAATGCTAGCTCAGACTAATCTCTGTACGCCTCCTGACTGAGTAGCTCGTCGAAATTGTATTGATAAAGTTAAAAAGACGTTGGTTAATCGTTACATCAAACAATACTCTCACAATCAACAGTTTGTTTATTAAGGGATTACACTGTGCTACCTAGTTTGTGTGTAAAGCACACTATACAATCAAACAACACATGTGGGCGGTAAAGTAGAGGGACGGCTTCACTGTCTAGTGCAAAGATGAAACGACTGGAGAGTATATTTAGGGATACCCATCTCACGAACTATGTGAAGTTAACACTCAGGTTTTAATAGAAAGGATGGCAATGTTTTGCACAAAATCCACTCATGCGAACAGGTCATAGATACTGATTATATGATGGTGAAATCTGGTTGCGAATTGTTAACACTTTTGAGATAGTCAATTGGACAAAGGCTGCTCCACTGTTCATAT
The DNA here is from genome assembly GCA_008508345.1 of Paragonimus westermani. Lineage (NCBI taxonomy): Eukaryota > Metazoa > Platyhelminthes > Trematoda > Plagiorchiida > Troglotrematidae > Paragonimus > Paragonimus westermani. The sequence goes on along the minus strand of QNGE01000012.1, from coordinate 549,757 downwards.
GTGTTCCTTCTGGTTGTTTACCCGGGTAAATGACTTATTTGAAACAGGCAAAGACTACAAAGAAGGCTGATCACGTTTCACGCTAAATCAGACTAAACAGTTTACATCACTGGTGCGATCCAGCCAAACACTAGCTAACATCTGTGAAAATTGAGTGAGTATAGTGTTTTACAGGTCACTTCTGGTGATAGCGGCGTCCCTCCAAGGCCTAAAAGTCGTGCACTTGAGGCGATTGTGACGGCTGTGTTACACTAAGGCTGCGAGACTCGGCCGCTCATGATTACGTATACGAACCGAATTCAGTTATGTGACCAAGGTTGGTTATTTTGGCTTCTGATTGCTCGCATCGGGTGACACCAACGAAGAGATTGTGTGGCAGGTACTTAGTAATGATTACTAAGGAAGTTATTTTCTACTCCTTAAGTACACACGGATACCAGCTAGTCTTCTGCCACACCAAACAATCTGTGCTAATGTTGCGGCCGATTGACGTAGGGTGGAAGACGGAAAGCTGATGACTTAGTGTCGAGAAATGAAGTTGGTTGCCAAGGTGTTGAGTATCGGTCGGAGATGCTCGTGGCCTAAAGAAGTGGTGGTTATTCGGGCTCAGTGGCGTCAGTGTTTTTGTTTGACTGAGGTGATGATAATCAACGTGATGATGGTGATGAGTATTGTATGCAAATGTCGATTACTCTCTCCTACTCTGAAAACCGTGGTTGCCTCACTAACTAAAGCGTCAACTTGAGCGCAGTCCACATACAGACAGCATTCGACACTTCATCAAAGTAGTTATTCAAAGAGTGCAAAGATTGTTTTTTTCCAGGAAACGCTCAAACGCCGCTTTCGCTTATTCCTTGCTGTGGGAGCCGCTCACTGAATATCACAGAGATTTTGTGAAAAGGTTGTATTGCAAACTCATAGCCAGTTAGAACTATGTGACGGGGTAGCCGAAGTCTCTAAATGCCAAGTTAAGTTATCTGACTTATCTGAAACCCCTGTTGAAGGTGGTTTGAGTCGGTTACTTTTACTGACTATAAGTTGTTGATGAACAATAAGGTTCCAGCCACGGACCTACCTTTATCAGGTTTTTCATTCATTGGTTGTAAAATACCAACTGAATTGATCATACTTTCCGATTGGAAAAGTCAAATGTCCATGGCCTACCAACAGTTCCTCCACCTCTTTGAAGCGAGTGGCACAAAATCATGTGACAACCACAGAAAAACCAGCAAGTCACAATACGGCGGTTCTTTGGACATTAAAAAAGAAAGAAGGAGAAAGTAACTTCTTGAATCGAATGTTTCATTCAAGTCTGCATTGTCCAGTGGAGGATGAAACACCTCTATACGTAGTCTGTAGGAGTGAATGTTGCTTTTAGCTCAAGCTTCCGAAACGTTTTGTGGATGCCGCTCTCGTAGAAGAGTTATGGTGAAATTTGTTAAGTTACTCAATTACTTTAGTTTCCGTTATGATGACCGTGAATGCATGATTGACCATTACTACCCAGCTTTGTTTACTGGCACTCTTTGGCCAGCACTTGTAGTTTTTAAGCAACGAGGTATCAGCCAGATAGTTACAGTTGCTTAGTACGCGGACGACTCCATCCTAGAGTGTCATTTGGGAACCACCTTACAGGAGTGGTTGACCTAGTCCAACAATAAAATTACTGATACCTACCCAGTACAAAATTTAGCTGAATGTAGTCAGGTTCGTTTTTGGAAAGCAAGCCAATTCTAGTTGCCTTTACATACGTTAATAAATCTACCTGCTAAATCTGCCATGTAAGTGCTGAGACGCAATAAAGTTTAGCGTATTCTTCAACCTTAATCCTGTACGACTTCGCAGTGGTCCACATGTATTGATTAAGCGTAAACTGAAACTATAAGCACTCCACTCACTCATTTAAATGACTAGGTGATCCGGTTCATTCGACCGAAAAGGACATCCTCCGTATGTTTGACCACCAGTTCCCACAGAACAAGTCTCATAGCCAGAACACTTCCCCTTATTTATACATCCCCAGCAAATGAAGGAAATTGCAAATTAGTTGGAAGAAGTCGTTACAAGTTATGAAGACATCAATTGTGTCGTTCCGTAATGCTAAGAGGTCGTAGTTGCATATGAGGAGCCCGACGATGTGCTTGCAACAAACTGCGTGTTAACTCATCACCATACTGTTGTCGATATTTTTGCCGATTAATGTGCTAGTTCTGGATTTCTATAAGACAAGACAGCCCGGATCACAATACTCATCGTATAACCGAAAGCCAGATACCCCTGTTTGTAAGTTATCACATCGTCATTATTAACATCGATGCTTTCTCCTTCAATATTTTCTTGCCGGGCTTTCCTTTTTGTTGTATTCCCCATGCCAAGCTATAGGTTATTGAACTCGAGTTCGTAATCTGACGGGTACCGGAAAAGTGGAGCATAATTGATGAAGTGAAAGACAACGGAAGTTTTCAATCTTATTATACCGTCGTGGGTGGCAGGTATTTCCGAACACATGAGGAAGACAGGCTTGTTTGTGTTGAACTAGGTGACATTCATTAGTAAATAGTTTATCACATCCACAGTGTGGGGCATTCAAGCGAGCATTTCTGACAGCAGTAGGACACCCAGGTCAAGCTGACAATAATTTATGCGTTGTTTGAACAAGGCCATTCGAACTACGACAGTTAATGTTGGTTTATAAAACGAGCTGGATGAACGATTGAGGTTTCATTCAATGAGGTGTGTTAATGTAAAACTTATGTGTATGGGAGAGACTGGGTCAAGCATTTCAAATTGAATCGACAAACTTCGCCTGGTTAGGAACAACATATATACGTAATTTATTAGAATACCCTAAAGTAACAAGTTAATAGACTGTATTTCCAACTGTTCGGTCAGACTCACAACCACACAGATAACCCATGGACTCATAAAACGCTATTTCTCACCAGTAAATGATTAATGGTTTGGAAGAATACTGTATAACGAACGAATTCGTTTTCAGTGATTCATCACTAGGCCGAATACATCACATTTTTATCACTAATTTTAGAGTGGAAACAGGTAATAAGTGGTTATTGAGGTCAGTCAATCCAAAGTCACACTGAAAAATCCACACGGTGTTTAAAATGGAGTAAAATTACTGATTTGGCTATATTTGAAAAATTTCTCCCCACTGGTAACATGATCCACAGGCTGAACGGGTGACCTAAGATTCACAAATTTGGGGTACAATTCAGACGAATTTTTAACATACGAATCTTTCCATACTACTCGCTAGCTAAATGGTCGTCACAAATACCATATCTCGTCAGGCGGAAACTTTCGACTGACAGCTTACGCGACTTCTTCGATCTTGTGAAGGCAGTGAAAGATCTCAATTTAATTATGCAATCAATGTTTTCTGTTGATATCATACCATTATTTGCCAACGTCCAGCTAAAACAGATATACGTGATTATATCGAGGATAGTGACATCGATATTCAGATACCATTGATCGAACTCAAGCAGTCCATTTGTCTGTGAAATTACAGCGAACAGTATAAATTCAACGAAAGAATTTACCAACAAAAGAACGGTGGCGCCATGAAATCGTCGTTGAGACCAATGTTTCACGACGGAATTGAAAAAGGGATATCCGAGTTCGGCGGTAGGCGAATGCAACTGTTATAAGAGGTACGTTGACGACTTTCTTTGAGTGCGCCACAGCAACGTAACTCCGACCGATATCTTAGTTAGATTCAACTCCACACACCAAAATTCGCAATTCTTGTTGAAGACGGGAATGAATAACCAACTAGACTTTCTGGATGCATGTTTGCACGCTGGTGGCTCAGTTCAACGTGTGACAAACAGAAAGGGCAAATAAAATCGTTAGTACGTTCGCTTTAATATTTTTTTACCACTGGCCCTGACAAGAAAGCTACTTAACTGCTTAACGGATAAGGCCTTCAAAATTTGCGAGATTGATACTATTGCTTAAGAACTGACAGTCATCCGTACACTATTTACACAAAATGATTACTCGGAAAGGTTGACAGACATAGCTATGCAACAGCGGATTGACCTGGTCCAGCTACATCTAGCGGAGAAGAAAACTGTACATATCGGGTTACCCTTCAAAGGCGATAAGCTAGTCATACTCATCAAACTTAGGTTCACGAGTGCAGTTAATGGAACATTTTACGTCGCTGAATTACGTGTCCACTGTACCTCCAATCCGGTTTTGTGTCCACGCCTAAAGAACAAAATACCTGTTCCTGCAACCTCGTTCTGTCTATACTCAATTACTTGTCTCTGTGGTATCAGTTATGTTGGTCGCACGACTAGACACTTGTCTGAATGGTTCCGTCAGCACCACTCACTTTGTTTCAAGGGTGGAATGTAATCACTCTGTTAAGTTAACGAATCAGTTGCACCCAATCTACCGAGTTAAGGCCACCCAGTCGAAGGCAATGAGAATTAGGAAGCTGAAGCTATTGGTGGTTGACTATACAAACCACACCTGTGCTTTCAGAAACATTTTACTCAGGTTTTGGACCTGCTCTGACCAACCCCTCATCATGTTGTCCCGTCAAGGCCCACTGTTCAATTGGATATTAGATTACAGTGTGACACTGAATTGATTGACCCCGTTAACCAGCCGTTCCCCGTTTCCTTCGTTAATGAGTCGACTGTAAATTTGGCAATATGTGACTTACTTTGCCTAACGACTAACCGCTGAAAAGGAGGTTGTTCGCTCTACAGTGCTTTGACTACGCTTGGAATTCTCACGCGTTTATCGGTGTTTGAAGAGCGTTTTAAGCATTGTGTATGCGTGAATACGCAAAGCTACTTCGCGAACACTAGAAAAGCACTGGGAATTATGTACATGATGTTCACTGCACATAACAGAACATCCGTTTGGGTTTTTGATTAAATTCCTATTTACGCTTAAATAACGGGGAACCGTATAACTTTGTTGAAGTAGCCAGTTCTGTTGAATTCATGTTGCCATCAAAATTATGTTCTGTAGAGTAGAAAATATCCCTTTAAATGAATAGGTGGGGAAGCTTTTACGGGAGGGGTAAAGATAATCACCTATGTGATCCTGTTTCCTTGTTAATTGGAAAAAATTGTGTTGGATGGCTTATGGGCATAGGGATGAAACACAATGGCGCCAATTCCACAAAAAATCTAGGAAATGGTTAGTTTATAATCACATCAACAGCGAAAACTGAAACTCAGTGAGACGGCACTACGTCAGATATTCTTAGTTAATGACCTGTAAGAGTGGGTTTGAATGACGGTTAGGAAACGTGTAGTGGGGCTTGTCTCTAGTGTGCGAGTCGTTCCAGTAATATTTCAAACTTAGCCAATTCATCCGTGATTACAGATTTGAACAGTGCGTTCTAGTATGAGCAGACACCAACGGCGGAACAGTCGTGCCTGTAAAGTCTTAAGCTCATTTTCACCCAATCGCCCGTCAAACATTCATCTAAATATAATGAGCGGCGTGCCAGTGAATGAGTGAGAGTATGTTGCATTTCTTAGGTAAGAATTAGGTGTGTCCTGAGGTATTTCTAGTGTATTCAGATTTGACCTGATTTTGCTGTTCCGTCTGCGTAAGAGTATTTGTCCGAACTTCATAATTTTTCTAGTGGCCCACCTCTGAACACCACTAATTTAAGCAATTCAAATTGTGCCGTAAGTCTGCATCACTATCCGGGCGCTATAAAACTCTACGTAGGTTTGTTTCAACGGCGTAGGGCAACATCGATGATCTGACTACACTAGGTAGTTCAAGGATGAAAAAACCAATAACAAGACTTAAGATTGTTTCTTGCGTAGTTCTGCTGCCAGCAAAAAATCACTCTGGCGGCCGTTCATTCACCTTGACAGTGAACCTACTTTCAGTCAGATACTTTCTAAACCATGCTAGTAAGCGTTCCTCAAGACCATAACTAATCACTTCTTGCAGTAAGATGGAATGACCACCCCTTTCAAAAGCTACAGAAGAATCAACATACAACACAACAATGACTATTGCTTTGTCGATGGTCTTCGTATAAACATCACGAACAGTCAGCAGATTCGCGAAGTGTGAATACCCCTAATGGGGGCCACGTCCTTCAAATTTGCTCAGTCATTTAGTGTGTTCTTCATTACTTTAGATGCCATCGAAAGCAAACCTATTAGTCGATAATCTAGTGGATCATCTCTACAACCAACTTTGAAGATAGGTGTGATTGTAAACTGGTTTCAGGCTTTCGGTAGGCAGCCGGTTTACAGGGAGCGATTAAAAGTACCGTAAACAGTTCTACTAATTCGGTGGCCTGACTTTTCAAGATGGGAAGTGTCAAATCTAGATTGGGTGATTTGTGAGTAACTAGGTTCACTAATTTGCTTCCGATTTGTTACATCGCAATCTGAATTCGTTCAGTTAAGACGCCCCCAAAGTCCTTGAATTGTGATCGTTTTGCAGTTGCGGACACTTACATGCTGTTCATCCAGAGAGTTGGTATCCTGTGCGTTTGTATTGGTGAGACAGTCTGAGGTGTAAATTTACGAAATGTGATTCTTGTGCGTGTTGTGACTTCGCCGTAGAAAGCTTAGAAGTCACCTACAGCTTTTGAACAGAAATAAGTTAGCGGTGAAATCCGTCCTGTCTGATATCAACAGTGGTACAATTACGTCGTATAACATACTTAAAAACGTAAGTTCAGTTTATTCTAGTTGATATCTGTCTCAGGCTGAAAGCAGTCAGACGTTCGGTACTAATACTGAGCTGCCTCAGCTCTCTACAGAGTCGGGGACACGGGTCCTACTGCGCCGAAGATTTTCTTAATGATGAGCTGCCGGTGATGATACAGGTTGTGTGTGGTAATGGAGCGAGACCATTCAAACTTACTGAGCTGTATCTTCATCCCTGCGAAATTCGCCTTGTGGCGGACCATTACGCTTAGAGTCTGGGAGAAGTGTTGTATAGTATTATGTAGATGGCTGAATTCAATGATCCCGCGTTCCCTATGGCCAAACAGAAGTGTGACTTTTAGATCAGGTTTCTCGTGAAGCTAACTGGTAAGAATGCAATCAATACCATACTCAACTCGACCCATTCACCACCTGGTATGGCTTTTGACTTGATGAAAATGTCCAGTTTACACCCCATCTTCGAAGAATTCCCCAAGGGAGGAATACGTTACAGTAGTAACTGTATGGATTGCAACATCTGATGACGTGTGATTACAATCTCCAATTAGCAAACGGTGGGTGTAACTCGGGGATGTTAACTTACGCGAAACCTTATTTTGGACCGTGCTACCATCATTGTGCTCAGAAAACGGTCTGCACTTAACACTAAACCAATAATTGAAGCTCCTAATCATGTAACTTACCAGCTTTATTCCGGGTGCTCCAGTAGCACCCTGTCACTAATAGTTGAGATCTTTAGGCGAGCTGCTGAATAAACAACTGAGCAACCTCTTTTACTGATGTTCCTACCACTGTGAGACACTGGAATGCCAGGAATGGACAATTAGTATTAGGTTTCCATGATACTTACAAGAAATAGGTTATGCCAGAAACGGAGGTCCCGAACTTCGTTCATTTTTTAAGCGGTGAACCTGCCTCTGTACAAAAACTACCAGGAGGCAGCTTCACTATGTACGAGAGATGAAACAGATGAATCTATTTGAGGATGGCGTTCTCGGATTCGTTTTGAAAGTTGTCTTGATGTCCGACAGTGACTGGGGCACGAGGAAACACGATCGGTCAATAGTGCTGTCCTTGCTCATCTGGCTGAAAGCGGACACCAGGTGGACACTGGCCAAGCCTTCTAAGCGGTATGGCGCGCGCCAGGCAGCTCATCAAATACCGTCCAATATAAAACACTTTATGCTGCTGAGGCTATCGGAATCAGGTTGCTTGACCCGGTGTTATGTCGTCAACAACGGTCTGTTAAGTTGCTGCATCTACCGTGGCCACAAATCCACCGGATCAATGGCCAACATTCACAGTCAAACCAGTGGACGAGGGTGATGTAATGGACCAGTCTAGTAACTAATTTCTTTGCGAATATCAACAACAGTGATCCGTTGTAATACAGGCCCCTGTAGTCAACTGGTTATGTAATCAGTTAATCCTCGTCGCAGGTATCAATCCGTTCTGTGATACGGGCGTCACCAGTGCTGCAAGTAAAACGACAGATTAACTAGAAAGCAGTTATCTGTAAGATACGGTTGTGAGCAAGATGGTTAATATTCCGGTCCTGGAGTTGAAACAGTCACGGCTAGCTGAGATGCGGAAATGGTTTGATTGACAGTCATGAAAACCTAGCCCCGATTTTTGATATTTCAAGCCATTAGTTACAATTAGACTTTTCACTTCTAGCATCTGTACAATCTGATGAGTCTTTGATCAATCAGAACCATCCACTTAGGTTTCGTTTCATAGGATATACTCGGAGACGTTCATCGCCGTCTAACTTAGTGAGTCACGTCTAGTAAGGTTATCCCCCGGCTAGTTAGGAAAGTTTTGAATATTTAAAGTGATTAAGTATGCTAACACGCGGTCGTTAGAGTAATATCACCAAACAGTTGGCTTACTTGCGATGCCAAATACACCCGAAACATCCGCTTAAGTTAAACCGTTTTATAAACCCAACCAATCCACCCGTTTCTTTGCTGGTCTCACTAACCAGGCTGGGTGACAGGCTAGTGGATGCAGTTAATGGCAACTTCACACCTAGCCATTACCTAGGTTTGTGTAGGAAAGACATTAGTAAGCACAATTCTCAACCTGGGCGCCGAGTTCCATCATATTTGTTCGTGTCCAAACTGGAACATGTAATTCTTGTTGTGATTTTCTTAAGCCCATCTTATGGACATGTAAGGTAAGTACCCCACTGCCGAGGTTCATTCACACCGATACCGATGTCCTTAAACAAGAAAAAATCAGTAGGCATCCACCACTCGGCACGCACCAGGTGTAGATTTCCTGTTTGATGACAGATATTTGGGTCACACATGTGTTCGGTTGTTAATATGCACACAGCTCATGGTAGCCAGGAGGATTCCACCGATTAAAATTGATGACTGAGAGACAGGTTGCGAATTGGCTGCAAATTTCTCGTCCTTATACAAATGTCGTCACCGTCCAATCAGTCATTCTGAGGGAATCAGCAGGATCGGGACCCTTTGTGAACCGATTAGGAAGGAAAACCGATTCATTTCAATTCATCCCAGTCATGTGGATTTCATCTGCGGCCTTGAATAGGAACAAAGAAAATGACAGTTGAATTTTTGGTGGCTTATCTGGCCTATGGGAGGGTGTGACCTTGACTAGCGAAACCTGCCGGCTTATTAGGACGCGTGGTAGATTTAGCAACACAATTCGATGGACGGTAATGTTGGAAAGAAAGCGGACTTATCTTATTATCGCCCTAAGCTCAAGAGCGTTATTTAGAATAATGATCAAATTTGGTAGCCCCATTAGTGTTGTGAAGTGGAAATTGGTAACAGGCTCATTTTCTTAAGGGTTATGTTAACCAGGCACTAGCCTACGTTCCAGTGGCATGCCTCGGATTAATCAGCCATCCGCTGAGTTGGCTTAATATCATAAATGACTTGTTATCGAGCATGCAGGCATCAATTTTAAATGAGATTGTCAACTTGAGCAGATGTAAACTTCTTCAGAAAACAACACAGTTTTATTATTGCAGACGATTCAAGCGGCAATTATATTCCGACGTTGAAATAGGAGGACTTGAGAGCTGATTTTCTCAGTTTAGTCGCTGCGAACGAGGCTTTCATTTTAGAATCCTGTTCACAATATTTTGTAAGTGTAGACATGATCCAAAATTGCACGTTTGCATGCTAATGTGCGTTTTTCACGATTCTGCAGCTCTACATTTGAGTTCCGCCTCGTCCAGTTGGCTTCTGTCCTACATCACTCATCACAAGTAGAATCCCTGTTCCTCTTCCATTTCCACTTATCAGCATCGTCACTGTCTATGTTAACAAGCAATCACCGCTTTCTGATTATTATTATTATTATTATTGGTATACCCTAAATAGAGTCTTAATAGGAGCCCGAATGGAAAGTAATCTCATCGTTGTACCACTGGGGAAAAGGAATTTCAGATAGCAAAGAAACTTTTACTAGATTCTCTTGCTATTAGATTGATTGAAATCGGGCAAGTCCTGATCATGGAATGTGTTCGGGTTTCATAGAGCCGTGCCTTTTTTTACAACCGTCAGATCTTATCAGAGACGGGTAGCAATAGCACGAGTCGCTTAGCTCATCAATGACAAAGAACTACCGAACAGATAAACCCTAAATCACACAGTTGCTTATTCTGTCTTGCGGTTCATTCTTAAAGCTGATGTTAGATTCCTCCGCTTTCAGATTATTCTCTGCATTGCGGTTCGGATGGCTTGTGAATAGAGCAGGTTGTTGCCACAATCCTTCTTCCAGCCAGAATCCTCTGCAGTCAAATCTGACAAGTGGGTTGCTCTCCAAAATTCACTTGACTCATCGAGTATGGGTCGTTCAGCTTCATCTACTCTCGTGTTTTCACTGCCTCCAAGAGTAATCTGATCAGTTTGTCCCTGATGGATTCAAGTACCGCAATTTCCACTGTTTTACTTCCACGCTTGCGAATGATTAATCTCCTGGTTAATAGCATATCGTTCCTGATGCAACAGGCCATGTTTTTAAGTCCGAACTTTGAAAGGAGACTCTTAAGGGCATGGATTTGTCCATAGTCATTGAGCTGTCCTTCGCTGTGTAATGGTATGCGTTACTATGTTGAATTTGAAAGAAATCTTCACTTGCCGTTCTCTTTAAATGCCTTGAGATTAGCAGAACCAGGATCATCTTCTGGCGTTTACAGCATTGTTGCAGCATAGAAACAAAATGCCGCTCGCAGACGATGACATCCGACGCTATATAACTGTGGTGTTCTTACCCTACTGAAACCTCGACAAAAAGTATTCACGGTAAGTGTATTTGAGGTTGTAACCATGATTTCTAACCATGATGATTGCAACTGAGTTGAAAACAGGATGGAAAGTTAACCATGAACCGATCCACAATAGTTTATAAGCAAACACTGGTGAAACGTTGTCTGGCTCGGCTGTCCAGCTGTTAGATCGCAATTTGATTTTGTGGTGTCATGAATCACAATTTTGAAATCTCTGAATGATAGGCTTTAATTCTTAGCTATAAGTATGTCAGCTCAAACTAGACAATACATGTCAATCCACTGTGAAGTCGTTTTGAGTTTTGCTTGACAACATAATTGAATGAACAGTAGACACTGATGGGCTAATTTTATTTGGGATCATCTTATTGATAAAGTACACGTGGTTCATCTCATGTCTGCTGTGCATTGGAAAAAGACGAGAAGGAACTGATGTTTACGGTCATTTGTTGGACGATAACCCACAAACCAATAAAATAAAAACCGGTTTACCAGCTAATGAAACCATTCAGCCAATAGGATTATTGTCACTGACATTTAGAATGTGGGAATCCCATCATTACAAGTTATGCTGCCCTGAATCTGTGCTGAGCTGTAGGCTTCAATTCAAGAATTCAGGCAGCAGTGAACGTATACATTTAGCACCACTCAGAACAGATCGTATCCTTCGCGTCCAGTAGCAGGCATTAAAGTTACTTGGAAGGCTGTCGCATTTTTTCCATACGTGATCGGGCGGCCTGAGCATTACTCACAGTCACATATGGCTCAGCCTGTACACATGGCGATTCTGTCCTGCTTAATGTGCGGCCGCTGGCAGAGTGGCCAACCCGGCTGATTTAAGAGAACATAGATGGGAGCCCAAAACCCGGGTGCGCATCACTGACGAACTTTGTAAGACAGAAACCGTAACCCACTTATCTACGGCTGGCAGAAATTCCTATGGGGATGGGAACAGTCATCATAGTTAAATTATGTTCGGCTAATTTCAGTTAAGTCCTTGAGCATTTATCGGTACGTTTGGGATTTATTTATCGTCTGTCTCAGTGTGAGATTTTCGCTTTGCCATATGCTTCAGACAAGAGGCAACCTATGGGGTGGGGCAAAATGTTTATTCGGTGGAGGTGACTCTTCTTGGCAGACGCCTTTTATTCTGATTGAATATGATCGACAAGATTACAACTCACTAAGGGGCACAGCCTCATCATATCACACTATCAGAACAAACATATGCCTATGTTTAGTAATGAGGTCTCATCAGGGATTTTCTTGGTACCTAAAAGCATCAAGAGCCTCTGGTAAGGGTTGTGCAGTCGAATGGCTTACGGCTACAACTGACTGTGAACATCAAAAAGCCATCTTATTGTTACGGAGGGCAAATTATCGGGATAGACAACATTGCGGCACTTATAATCCGTAGAAGCTAAAGGAGAAGAGCAATAAACTAAGTAGAATGTGTCACGTTATCCAGCCATTGTTGCCATGTTACACTATGGTTACAAGCCGGTTATGATAATTTTAAGCTGTGCATGCTTGACAAATGTTTCGTAATCATGCTTCGAATCTAGGTACTCTTGGTTGAAAGGAAAATACTGCAACCCATTTTGCGTTAGTCGAGGATCGAGTTTAGAATAGTAATGTAAAAAACATGATCTCCTAGAGACTGTTCTTCAGTTAATTCAGTTTATATTGAAACAAAAGGATCAGTCTTATGTTTTGCTTCATTCCACTCTGAGACGGGAGGATCCTTTGCCCATGTTTAAACTGTGTTAACTGCATCGGTTATTCTCATCGCTGCGATTCAGAAACAAAGTCAGTGTGTACTCCAGTCTGCAAGATGCCACTCCGTGATCTTGTTTTTTGACAGTTCAAAGCTATCACTTGACAAGCATTGGTTTGGCGCAATTCAGGGTAGAAAAAAAATATAGGTTCTCTAGACAGTCGTAGACTAAGTATTAGGTATACATAGCAATGCCTGTGTTATGCCCCTAACAGAAGCACGCAATCCAGTAATCATTTTGTCACTAGACAAACAAGTTAAGATTACCTATGAGTGATGAGGCAGAGTTGATCATTTAGATGAGATTCAGTTGCGAAAAACCTGGGTTTCGGTTGGATGCGAACCACTGACAAAATATCTTACCTAAAAGTGATAAACGCTGTGTCGGCCGAAGTATGGAGCCATGCCAGGCCATCAAAAATTTCACATTTGGACTCATTTACCTGCCCAATTCACTGTCATGTAGAAACCACCGAGTGCTCCGGCGGAATAACTGCCTAACCGACTTCTTAACAACTCACCCCGGAATCCACCAATACTACCGTTCGGCACTGAAGTTGATTTTAGACCCCCAGCGGCGATACTCCGACATACGGTTAATTTTCGAATGGGGCTGGCTGGAAAGTCTATGGGAGTGCACTAACGGCAATCACTTTTGACTGATGCTCAATTTATATTAATCAAAATGCTCAACTGTTCACCATCAAAAAAGACTGCTACATTGTTTCTTCTGTGATGGAGTTAGAATCACCTCATCCTCCTCTAAAAATTGATTTCTGCATAGTTCTGGAAAGGTTTTTAACCGAAATGTCTAGTGTCGAAAATGTCCTGCCCGTTTCTTGCATGAAAGTTTTTACTCGTAAGGGTCTTTATCGTGGGGGTAGATATTGCACTTTTCTGTGGGGGATTTGTGAGCTCAGTTTCCTACTGGGAGGATATCTTACGAACATCAGTTTGGGGATAGAGTGAACTTCGGTATCTCTGCAACTGTGTTACAATAAATATGATGGACAAAATTACCTGCATGAAAGAGAACAATTCCCGTGATTGGTAATGAGGATTACTATCTCTGATCAGAGTTTTCTACGGCCCACTTTTTTGAATACACCTGGAGATGGTGACCTGTGTCTGCCCACTTGTACCTCGAGGCGTATGTGGCCATGACTACGTAAATATTCCGTCTTTAAAGTTGCTAGTATTTTGTGTACAAATGCTGCTGTTTTTTTTACTAATTACTCTAAGCGGTCATTCTTTGTTTGTTTTCGCATTAAATCCAATGTTGTCTTAGCTGAATACCTAATCCATTCGTATCAACAACCGTGGCAAAACCCTTTCTTTGATGTTCTTACCTTTCCTACGCATTCCATTGTCATCGCTCGAAGAATAATACAGTGCGTTACACATGCCTTTTGGAATCAAAGTGGTCTTTGAAATCAATGGTAGGTTGAAGCATTCAGTCCTGAACCATCGATCACTTTACCAATCTTGGTCAGCTTGCCCATTTTGACTGTTAAAGGTAATCGCCATTCACCACTTCAAGATACGGTCCTCTACCACGATTGTTCCAAGTATGCGTAGCGTCAGTGCCAAACCATTATCACACCTACTTAATCGTACTATAAAGATGTGGCGCTGGATATCAAACGTACTAATGGTTTTTCTAACTTATCCCACTAAGCATCTTTTCAGAATAGTTCAATCGATCGTAGACGCTTATTTTTTAACGCCTTCACTTACACCACTATCAGTTTCGTGAGTGTAACTTAGATTGTGGAAAACTCTCGGAACATTGTCGTGTTCTCATGTGGAAGAAATATTTACCTAGTTTTATTTTTTAAATACCCTGGACCTTCTTCTGATAGCATTGAGGGACTGTCTCTTCAAGTCAGCCGTATTTCGAGCGCACATAGTCTCTCTTCATGCGGCGCCAGTAAACCAGACCATTTTTAAAGCATGCCTGCTCACTTATTGAACATACTGTAAACCAAGTGTTTCCGGTGATTAACTTTTAAAGATCACTATATTTTCACCAAAACTTTAGAGCTGTATTGAAGGTTTTATAAGAAATTTCGTTAATTTATCTAATCCCGAACACTTTGCATCGTGCACAACTTTCATTTCTACGACTCTGTTTGACCAAACTCAGGTTTTCAATTGTGGTTCTTCTTAATACGTGTCCCTCGTTCATCAGGCAGGCCAGAGTGGAGGCATTTTTGCATATAGCTGGCCGTATTATTTTCCTGGTCATCCTTAGTGAGTTCGGGTTTCAAATAAAGCCGCATTTCTTAGTCTAGAAGAAACCGTGAATCCCATCCAGTAGTTCTCTGAAATTGACTGTGACTGTATCCGTTTGCCAGACTATTCAAGAATTTCGTCTATTACTATCCTTGTTGAGTAACTCGTGCTAGTTTGGCAAGCCGTTTCTTATTGCCGAAGAAGCATTTACGTACAACTCTGAAAATTTGCCTGTTGAAGTGTGTAAAGCGTGTTGACCCGACTTTGTTTAATTAAAAATGATTTGACTTAATTGAAATCAGTAATTTTGCTAACGTATCACCACTCAGTGCGTAATTGTATAAACTTGTTCAGTAGAAATAACACGGAAATTCTTTTGGAATCAACGGATGGAAAGAGATTCTTTCAGCTGAAATATCATGTGCAAAATGCTGGCGGAACGCACTACGCACACGCCCCACGTCACTTCATTTTTGGTGAATCCCTGAATGTACATAACTACTGATCAGTTCACAGTAGCATAATTATGTTTTCAAAACTGCAGCAAATCTCGTATTCAATAAGCCTCTGTAAGTGACGTTGATAGTTTGTGCATGTTTTGCGTTCCACATCAATATCTTCTAAGGGTTTTCCACAACTCATTCTATAAGATTACCAAAGATGTCGATTAAGGCTACTTAATGTTGATATACCAAATAGCGGGTCTATGATGTAGCCACTGTACGCAACACTACACTACTATTCTTGCCGTGGATGATTCACCTTACCACAAACTTGCTCGATGGCTAGTTCAGCTCATTGACCCCATCCGCAAAACCCTCAGCTCCCGTTCTTTGAAGGATTCTTTTGAATATTGTGATATCTTGGAGAATATCTTGGTTAGTTTCGCACAAAAGATGTACTCCGTTGATGTTGAATCACTATTCACAAACGTTCCGTTACATTAAACAGTTGATTATCTATGTAATTTTATTTTGATTCATAATACTTCTTCATCCATTCCTGTTGACTACCTCAAAGAACTGATTCCTATTTGTACGGAAAACATTCGATTTGAGTTTGACGGATGTGCTTATAAGCAAGTTGACGGTGTGTCAATGGGTAGCCCGTTGGGTCCAACACTGGCTGATATTTTTCTTGGAATGGTTGAAGATGGACTGTCGGATTGTATTGATCGTTCTTTGCTTTATAAACGGTATGTCGACGATATCATAATATTCACCGGTTTTGATCATTTTATGACCCTTTTACATCAGTTTTACTCTGTCTATCGAAATCTCCATGTCACCTACGAACAAGAGTTAGATAACTCACTCCCTTTCCTAGACGTCCTTATATCTAGGCGCTCAGACGGTACACTCAGTAGGTCAGTTTATCGAAAAGCCACATGGAGTGGGCAGTACCTACAGTTCTCTTCACTAACGCCGGTGGCTTACAAACGTAATTTGGTACGAACTGTTTTTCACCGAGCAAGGAAACTGTGCATTGCTGGCAGCCTACAGTCTGAGGAGGAGCTCTTGAAGAATGTTCTGTTTGCGAATGGATATCCAGCCAAATTTATTGAAATTTATTGCAAGGAACGAGTGACTGGCTCCCAACCACAGTTAGTGCCGAAAAAGCAGGTTTTTATCAACCTTCCTTACACAGGTGACCACAACGTTACCGGTGTAAATCGAAAGTTGAAATCTGTCATTGATCGCACATATCCCGCGGCGGAATTGCGCTTGTTACTCTCCACCCGTTGGATGAGCCTCCACTGCCCCGATCGTTCTTCTTCGGAAAACTCTGTCTCTCACGTTATCTACCAGTTCACCTGCAGTTGAGGTGATTCATACATCGTTAGAACGAACCGAAATTTACGACAGGGGAAGGCGGAGCACATTTCCAAGTTGCTAGTGCAAACAATGTTTCAAGGCGTGTCAGCATACCAAAACTCGAACAGAAATCCGGTGTCCTCGATCGCCGAACACCTAATCGTTCACGGTTCTATTGCGCAATCGCGCCCCTAGATTGTTGGCGTTTTCCGGGGCAATGTTGATCAAGCGTCACGCACCGGCCCTTTGTTGGCAAAACGTACTGAAGCAATCAGTTTCGTTGCCGTGGCAGTGAAACCTGATTGCGACTAAGTGAAGTTCGTTTATTTCATTGTTTTGACGGTACGCGCTTAACCTATATAACCGAATGTTTTATGTAACCGACTGATGAGAATAAACGAAATGCTTGCACCTCGCAATGTATGTCTCCTTGCTGTCCTAATGAACTGGACAAAGGGAACTCAGTGTTTCAAATTAAGTGATAACCTATGTATTCAGCCAACTGGACTACCAGGAGCTGACATTCAAGAGAAGCAGACTTTTACGTTAATCTGAATGTACTCCCCATATGTAATTCGAAGACAGTTTTAAGAGGAATTAAGTGTCCATCAAACAAAATCCTCACCCTAATAACAGAGAAATCAGGAAAGAACGGATATTTACAAAAGTTGCAATGCGACAAATTCCGTGTGATAGTGCTGCCAATGTCGACTCACACCGAACGCATGCCTAACAGAACCGCAGTATGAATGAAGAAAGAAAATTCTTTAATTGCCATAAGGTGAGATGAAAATTGAAACCGTCTATTTAGCTGTAAGAGGAACAATGCAAAAATTGGTATAGATGATTTTGTTTATCGGGTCCCTGGAAATGATTATGAAAACCTCTTCGAATTCCAGGTGTTACAAGGTGGGACAAGGTACTAAGTATTTTAGAGCATCGTTACTCAACACATTAGCCAATGAAGCTATTGATTTTACGTTGAGAAAAATTCTGTCTTCAAATAATGGTGCCAGTGCACGGATAACTACTGTTAGGGAATATACGGACAAACGTTTAATTTGATCCAGCATTCACAGTGGCTGCTATCTTCCAAACAAAATAAAGCGAGACTAATTTTTCGCTCTACATACGGAATTACTTATGGTCATTTAAGTTTGGTTGCAATGGATTTCTTCAGTATAGTTGTCTTCAATAAGTCGATTTTGTGTCAACAACTTCAAGTTTCTCAAATCTACACAAGCGAAAGAAACAGGCAATTTGGTGGCCTTCATCTGATTTTGATTCTTATCAATAATACCACGCCGAAGCCATTGAGATACATTACCAGTTACTTATTAACTAGATAGAAAAAACAGAGAGCTTACAAATTTAATAGGCTGTTCCAAATTTATTAACCGTTATCTAATGTCCCTTCTGAATATCCCCGTTTCTTCGGTGTTTCAGCTGACATTCAAGCTTCAAGTCAGTTCAGTAGTTCCAACGTGCTAACCCTTGTTTTAGAAGTCTTCCGGAAATGCTTACTGAATCCACCCTATCAAGGAAAATCCATTTGTTTTTCCTTACTGTCCTAAGACTTTACAAGAGCACTTTAGACCTGGATTAACACAGGAATCCTACGAGCACACATTCAGTTTAACGTCAGTAAGACGAGTACAGAAAAATGACTATTGAATCGATTTTACCAGAGGTTTTCCCACGCGAATCCACCCTCACGTTGTAAAAGTGTCGTGGAAGCCAAAGAATTGATCAGCTCAACTTTTCACTGATCGAAAAGAGTGATATGAATATGCACGCGTCAGTTTGCGCTGAAAGGCGGGATAAACAAAAGGAAAGCTGCAAAGTAAACAAAACAACTTGCAACGTTTTAACATTATGTAACAGTTTTTTCAGGCAGATAGACAGCGAATGAAGACTATATTGTTCGATACTGCTCTGCTTCCTAAGTGCATACGGTGTCAAACCGGATTCAGTTGCACATTTACGGCGAATCTGGTATCCAGTGGAATTTACTTAGTGTACATAACGTTCACCTAACGTTCTATCACGAATTGCTGGCATGATCCGAGTATGAAATTTCTACCGTAAAAATATTCTGTAGTGCGTGAGTGTTTTTAATGTTGAATTGCAAAATCCTAAAGAAGTGATACCATTTAATTTGGATCGACCAAACTTCATATGAACTGTTCTACTCTACTAAGACTTCTACCCAGTATTAAACTGGGCGTTGCGCACATTTTTCTACAGCCCATAGCGTCATATAAATAAGAATTTACACGAGATGAAGGAAGGTCGAGTGGTAATTTGTTTCTGTTTATGTATTCGTCGGTTAATAAAGTTAGCGGAAAGATGGTAGATGTGAGGAAACCGTTCTAAGGCTTACGGATAGTGTTTGGAAATGAAGAACACCGGGATTCTGCATGCCTTTATTGAATACCTAAAAGATTAAAGACAGCAGGGCGATACAACCAAGAAACCTGGAGACAGACAGGACGTTGGTAGAAACCAAGCGTGCATATGCATAGGCACACAGTTACAAACACTGGGCAACTTGTGGGAATGCGGTAGAGGGAGATCAGTAAGAGTGCAGTTTCGACTGGTCCACGCATATATGCCTGCCAATTAACGGCTTCAGTATCTCCATTGAGTATGTACCGACCACAAAATTTGGTGCTGAAATACAGAGTATAAATACCCCGAACAATATGGATTTCAAATTATTAGTGCCTCAAGTTCAAGACAGCGGCTCTAGTACTGTCACTTCTGAAATATGGAGAGGGGTCTAGAAGTGAATGACTGGATATGTGCGGACGTTTAGAGAGTAGGATTATGCTTACTAACATACCTATAGTTAAGCGATATTTGACTCTCTACCTATATCTCTCGATGAGAGCTCATCACAAACTTCAGGACTCCACCAATAATAAGTCTTTGCGAACTTTTCGGGAATTATTGCTTGTCCGGACTGTATATCCCACCTGAGTTTTGTAACATTGCCATAGAAAGGCAGTCTGATAGAACAACATTGGATGATCCAAGTTGAACCGTTGTGGACCTCTGATATTTGCTGGAGACCGATCTAATAGTCTGTTGTTGACCTTGGTGTTGAGAGTAAGTCCGGTTATGCAAGCCTTGATGCACATATGTAATGATCCCGTAGAGGACATACTCGTTCGGACTTCTTATCAAAGTGATTCCTGAACGCTATCCAAAGCCATAATGATAACTCAGGGGTTATTTATTAGAGGTTTCGAACCAAATTCACAAGCCCAGGTAACTCCGAGATATCTGAGTCATACTTATGAAAACCACATCGTGCTTAGTCAGTGAAGTTCATGCACTTTACCCCCGTGCGCTCGCCCAGTGAACCTTCCAGTACTTTGAAGATATCGGAAAGGCAACAATCAATCCATGGCTCACTAAGTCATCTCTGTGTCTGCACATATTTTCTCCGTGCTTCCGGCGGATTGTTACTGAATGATAAAAACGACTCGTTAGGGGCTCAGCAAACTCAGAAGAACACTTCTGAAAATGATCGGGGTTGACCCTGCCGAGACGGTTTTATTTGAGTCATACTTACATGAAGATGTCCTTATTTGCCTCACACACTGTGGTGAAAACTGGCAACATCCAGGTGCTTCCGCTAATTCTCATCGACCTTTTACAATTTCACGGGAATATGTGTGGGTTGTATATGAATTGATGACAAGTTAAACAGGAACATTAGGATTAGAGAAATGGTACAGATCATAGTCTACTGGGGGAGGGTGTGGGTGTTTGGTGAATGTGTTCGGGTGCTATACGAGCCTGTCATGAGATATTTGTTCATCAATAGCAAGCGTTTTACGCTTGTTCGAGTTTCAAGTGGATGTGTAATGATTCGCCAGGGGAGATGGAGGGTTTGTTTTTGGGCACACAGGCAAGGATTGTGCAGTCTGATAGCAATAGTCTCAGCGGTTGATAACAATCGCATTCTGGCAGTTCTGGAGCCGGATTGACGAACATTGTAGATGATTCGGAATGCTTCATCCGGATTTATTCGATGGCCAGCGTCGATCAGGTGGGAGTCGATTGCACTGGAAATGGGGTTTATCGAACCGTTGCGAAGCCATTTCGGTAGGTGTTCACGAATCCTTTCCGATAGCCGCCTTGTGGTCCTCCAAACTTAACCGGCTTGACAACAACAGGTGAGAGAGTAGATACAGAAAGACGAAGAGAACTTTGGCAAACTATCCTTAGGGCGTGGCACCAATACCGGGCAGATGTCGAACGACACGATAAGTCTCGCTGCAGGGTAGGCAATCTCGACCACGTTTGAGAGTCTGCGGCTAATTATTTCACTATTAACTTCTTCTCTATATGAGAGACAAATGAAAACCGGCTTTTTCTCCGCCGACTGGACGAGTTGTAGCTTCATACCGGAATGCAGATTTTTATCTATGAATCTCTCAGGGTATCCATTTCTAGTGAGAGTTTCTCGAATATATCTTACCTCCTCCTGGAAAGTGTCGGGTGTACAGATCTTTTGCGCTCTGTTTAACCATGTTCTCCCTAACTCACTGCGTAATTCCATCTTTTTCGTTCTAAACTGTTTGGCGAAAACCAACGTATGCGTGGTAGTCTTAGGATCCATCAGATCTGTAAATTTCCTATAGGATATGTGTATCTAATTACTCGGAAACGATTGACAAACGTCTTGACGGCTCACTTCCCTCTGTACACAAACTGTTAACAGAAGCTACTGAAGAACCCGAGAGTTAATAACTCAAATGAATAGTGTCACCCGTTTAACACAACAGTGCTTTTGAAATATAAGCGAATTAGTTTGTAAGTATGACATTTCGCTCAACTTCTCCTCAGTCGCTACGTGTGGACTCTATTCGTTATGTGACAGTTCCCCCAGTTGAATGCACAAATGTACATGAAAACAATTCATCTGAAATTATACAATGCATTAGGGTCTGATGGATAGTCGCCTGTTATTTCCAAGCAGTATTTTGAGAATTTGATTGGGCCTTCTATGGATAAAGTTACGCAAACATCACGCAGAGTAAAATTGCCGAATGTTGGAGAACTTTGAAACACTGAGTTGCCTTCATTCAGTTCAGGAAGACGACATATACTGTGAACTTCAAACGTTTCGTTTGTCTTTGTCGAAGGAATACATCCTAGGCTTATCTTATTGTGGACCAGATGTTAGCAGATCGTCTAACGGTCCGCGTTATTTTCCCACCTCCAAGGTGGGTGGACCGTCTTCAAGTATTTGACCACCGATGTCTGCGTTCAATCGCTCGTATCGGGTGGCATCAGCGCGTAAGTAACGAGGAGGTTAGGAAGCGGGTGTTTGGTAGTGATTGTCAGGCGAGTTCTCTTGTCCAATCTCTACGTTTACACAGGCTTAGATGGTTAGGTCATGTATTAAGAATGCCAGTTAGTCGTCTTCCACACCGAGCACTATTCGCTGACACTGCGACCGACTGGTGTAAGGTGCGAGGTGGACAGACAATGACCTGGCGTAGGGAAATGAAGTTGTTCACCAAGGGGTTGGCCGCCGTGGGTCGTGTTCGTCTCCCGGGCTGGGGTCCTCGCGACTCACAGAGTCGGTGGTTGGAGACACTAGGTGAGATGGCGGCTAATCGAGCTCAGTGGCGTGAATGTTGTCGTTGTTTGGCCGAGCTGTCTGTGAAGTGAGTGCATTTAATGACGCGGTGCAGTGAAAGCCGTAAGGAAGCTGTATCGCTGATGACGCCTTACTCTCACTTGCAGCTCGGTTGTGTTGTTTGCAAGGTGTAGGCACCTTGATGCTGAACGTTTGAATAGGGACGTAGTCATTTTCAGTAGTTAGGTCCCTTCCCGTCCCCTTCTTTTTCGTTCTCTCTTTCTATATAGGGTTTGCTGTTTCTTCATGGTTGTGTGGCAGTTAAGCATTAGTGTGAACCACTGATGTATTGCTGTCTATGATGATGATGATGATGAGGTGGGTGAGAAAAATCAGAAACATTGAATTCTATTTGATGCTTACTTTAGGCTAAAAGATGTTGCGATATATTGACATTTCGCCTAATTTCATCAGTTACAAACAAATAAACCATTACATACATTAAGCAAAATGGGACAGCGATGAATAAATATGCTGAGAAACACACCATGTATTATGTACTCAGAATCAAGGCAACTCGGAGGATGATTCAGACGCTTTGTGCACACAGTACCGACTGGTGAATCGGATATGCAAGGATTTTCATAGCACCAGTGACTTCGGGTTTCGATTGGGCAAAATTGTCTTAGTCAACTTAGTAAACTGATGTTTAGCAGTCGGTGACGTGGGATCTAGAATAACGGATTCACCAGTTTAAGGTTGTTGCTATCAGTTGTCTTAACAATTTCGGTACGTATTCTACCTCTCAAAATGATAGCTGTCGATTAGCTCTGTAGTTGTACAGGTCAGTGCAGCTGCTGATGAACTGGTGCATAACATGAAAGACGTAACAGCTAGCGAACTGCTTTCGTGATTATGGAAAACTGATCCTCTAATGAGTATGACTGTGCGCGAACCTCCGGTCGCATACGTTCAATCTAAGACAGATCTTAATTTGTACCTGATATCCTTCTGATATCTATCTGCCCGATATCCTTTGAGTTGCAATAACAAAAATAGATCATTCTTCTGAACTGTTCGATTCAGCTCATTACCACCATTCACTTTGTTGTAAGCCTCAATGAATTTCTTGGGCTAATTGTTTGGAAGTATACTTTTTCTCAGCATCTCGTGTTGCGTTTGTAGCTTGAAAGAAGCGTATTTGCGTCCGACTTCATCTAATAAGGTTCTGAGAAAACCACGCTTGCATGTAACTGAAACGGAACTAGAAATCCGAAGAATTAATACGATGTATCTGCCATCTAGAATGCCTTGGCTAGGTGTCTTTTGCGTAGATCGTAACAAAGCTATCAGAAAATGGATTCGGGTATATGGTTAACATACATACGTGCCCCAGACACGTCAGATGCATAATCGGAATCGGAAAAATGCCGACAAATTGAAGTTGGTCTCGGTCTTTCACTCATGCAAGTATGGTGCTTGTTGGATGTTTTGATGATTTCACCTAGATGTCAATTTGCCATTCACTTATTCACTTACAGTAATCTAGAATTGCCTCAAATGATCAATTGCTTTTCAGCTTGCTTTTCTTTACCCACCCCATTACCTAACGCTTTTGTTTATTTCTAAACCGTCCATCAGAGTTCAAAATGCACCACATTGCTTTAGCTCCCGTCCGCTGTAAAATGTGCGACGTTACCAGTGAGTGGTATGACACGAGTTAAATGTACAGACATTTACGGACAGCTTGTAAGGTCAGAAAGATCTGGAGCTATGAGAGTTAGTCGGATAGGTGTACATACACTGTGTCGGAACTCTGAACAAAGGGATTTGTGGTTCATCATTACTGATGAATATGAGTACAAGTCGGCCAGATAGTGCGTATCTTCACGTGCCGTATACTGGAGATCTAGCAATTAATGAATTCCCAGATCAAGGGTTTCTTACGGTCACATCTGTTCTGACTGCAGCCGCTCGAGGGTGAAGGTCTCCAGGTGTTCTTGAAAGAGTTCGTGGGCATTGCCCACGTAGTAAACAACTACCACGGAAAGCCTGTTTTCTTGGTGACACTACTGAGGTTATGGCGTTGGTAAAGCTGGGTCCATTGCGTTGATGCGATGTGAAGGTAGAGTATACTGCTGCAAGTGATACGCTGACGGCTACATTAGACAGCCCAGCCGACAGACATGGCGATGTGGCGATTCAAGTTAGCCCTGTTTGGGCAAAGAGCAGACCTCACTGTATTCGCCGTCTCTCCGCAGGGATTTCTGAACAGGGCACTACCCGAAGTGGATCAACAGTCCGAGTGACGGCTGCTGACAGACCAGTTTAGTGAAGACCCTCCGGCATGTACATGTCCGCATTGCCCATATTATCTTACGAATGAACATCGATAAGCCCGCTAAAGTGACGAGGAGGTTCAGAGCTATGTCCCCGCCTCGGCAGATATCAACAGCAGCAAGGAAAAGACACTGAGAGAAATACAAAATGCAAGGAAACATCTGACAGAGGATATAATCGTTCCCATAACAACATTACGAACCAGCGCTAAACAAGAAAGCCTCTATAGCTGTGTTACAAAGTGACACTGGCAGAAGGAGTGCTAGGACCTGCGGCTTATGAGATCTGAATATAAGGTCTCCCATGGCTGTCTTTTCTGTTGGAATGGGATTTACTGAGAGTAGACCATGTGTTTAAGTTGTTGGAAAGAGAGGACTGTGCAGGTTTGGCATGACGACGCCAAGTCCCTGGTTGCTTGTGGAGGGGAGAAAAACGCAAGACCAACACCGATGTTGACCAGAACAGCGGGACGCCATAGCGTGCTAATCGACGATGGAAAAGAATCCCGGGTGCGCAGTGATATCTAAATGATGAAGCACCATTTGGTCCTGTCTTCAGAAAACAAAATGACGATTTTTGACAGTGATTTTCCAGGTGTTGCAGATACCCTACATGACATAAGACTGAAGAAGCTGTCCACCAAGTACGATTTCCTGTTACTTGCTGGACAGCAACAAAATAGCCTCAATCGGGAATACAAGTCCAGGGCCCTCGTTTGCACAACTTCATTACTGCAGTTTACAGTGGACAGAACAATACCATTTCGAGCGTTTGACTTAACTGCGCACAGTTGATCTGCCGGCGCTCGTTGGTTCAACTGATAAAACCGCTGGATGGTGTAGCAATATGCAGAAATACTGTAACATACAGAAACACTGAGGGGATCACCCTGTAGATCTAGACGCTGTCTTATCACCAATTCGGGACTATGATACTTCACAATTCAAACGGCTACTGCTGGTGTTGCGGGTTTTGTGAAAGTAACATCAGACCATTGCGTGAGAAAATAATTGAATCTACAGAGCAATTGGCAGGAAGTCCAGGCGCATGCTGAAACAACTTCTGAGTCGAGAGGAGTTGTTCAATCAAGTCACATAAGACTTTCGCTGATTAAGTAGTCCGATCACTAGAAAAAGGGAGTGGCGGCTGTTGGATCGACAGATGGATATCAAACTTTTGAAGTGAACTCGAACTTGGAAGGACCCGACGGATAAGTTAATTCGCGAGACATTACGTCCACAGTCATATGATTCTATAACCCATTACGTTCCGGGGTCAGGCGGCCGTTAATGACTTTCACTCTCGACTTCAGATAGACAAAGGAATTCCCGAGGCGATTTTCATAGTTAGCAGCCTAGTAATGGAGCAGGACCTGGGAACAATTGTGCGATCTTAGTGACAGCGCAAGGCCCTCCGGAAAGTATTTGACGTCATGGCAAGAGATGTGAGGATCCGAACAAACAGTGGCGTTTTTGAAAGAGGGTACCTAGAATGTCTGTGTGAACACGCAATCTGAGGTTAGCTGTGTGTCATTCAACTTTTTGATCGGTATTCCCTAATGCGCACCATATTCACGAGACCAGTAACCGTCCGGAGCATCCGTGTGCTAGCACAATACAGGTTCACACACGAAGGTGCCAAAACGTCCCTATATAGTGAGGTATCTGTGAGAAGGTGGCAACGATGAACTCCAAATTCCCGGCAAAAATGTGACGTACATCCTTAAAGACTCGGAAGTTTTCAGTAAACAAAGTTGATTCTTTGGATCCGACACCAATCCCAACTGAGTAAATGTACTTCAGGTAGAAGTGAGGATGCTTTTGAAGTAAGTGATGAACACATGTGTGTGGCAGACTGGGCCCATTCGGTGATCCCTGGGATAAGAGTTGATATAACGCGAGCATCGTGATAGCTGGACGCCTACTCTCGAGCCTTGTCAATCCGGGTGGGCTGGCTTCGATTGTACTCCAACAGGCTGATATCAGGTACAGATATTTTGTTCTCACGGCCGATCAAGTTGGACAACAATAACAAGGCTGGTTTTGATTTTCGCACCCTCTCAGACTGCCTGGCAGAGGTTGTCTAGTCGATTCATTAAGTTCCCAACCAAGTGGCTACGTTGAACACAACGCACATCACGCTCAATTCAACATAACTGAAGGTTGTGAGCAAGATTTTCAGGTTTACCACAGTTAATATGGCAGGAAACCGAGTGTTTACATAGGTTTTCGCGTGAATTTGAGGCTTTGGTAGCCAAGAAGCTCAGTAACGTTAACTCAGATCTTCGAAAACTACCACCTACTGAGAATTATAGGACAAGCCATGTCCCGAAGATTACCACTGTCCAATGTAGGAGAGTGTGCATTCGCGCCACATAGGAACCTTTCGTCTTCGTCACTGTCATGCCCTGAAGCTGTACCACCACCCCACTGTCCTTTGTGGTGGGGCTAAGTGAATCCTTTTTTGTCAGTATCCGCAAGATTGGACACTGACTGGAAAAAAGCTTATCAGCTTTCGATCTGTGCGAAATGAAAAGGGTGTTAGTTACACTCAAAATACTCAGTACACCAAAGATAACTACGCGTGGATGTAGCCTATTGAGGTGTATTCTGGAAGCTGAACATACTGTTGAACATAGTGATGGATTGTCTAACTCATATCTTGAAGGTATTTCCATGGGCTCGGTTGTAAACGAGGTACTTCTAAAATTCTACGTGGTATCATACGAAGCTGCAGTGGGTGATCAATCGATGGATTACCATTTCAAGTGAGTGAGAGACCTAAGCATATTACTGTATCAGAGACGTTAAATGAATAAATTGTATCCAGGACTACCTGGCTGGATTTCTCGGCAACAGCTTCGAATGACCATGGGTTTCGTTTTCCAAGTGTTGCTTTTCAGTCTAGCTAGCCCCAACAGACGAGTTAACTCTTTCGTCAGAATGATTAGTCCATTAACATTAGAAAACCGGTGAACATAGTGTTTTGGAACTGGTGATGAAAATCCGATCTCCATAGGGATAGCACTTTGTTACTGTTATGCTGAATAACAGGGAGGTTAACAGATTGCCCTGGCGAACCCCACGTGGAGGCCGAAGGACAAAGCGCTTGGGCGTTGTTAATGCATTTCTATGGTAATCAGCCATGTGGCTCACTTTAGGTGGAGGATCACTTGGTGCCTGGTTCAATCTAATGATCGATTCCCGTAAAATGAAATCAAGCCGTTTGCACACATCTGGCCCCTTACGGGCAAAGTGATGTCGTACAAGAGATCTTGAACAGCTCGTAATTCCACTGTCGCAGAGTATCTTGTTGGAACATTGTGACGATGTCGAAGATAGGCATTAGGCCCCAGATTGCTGACAGGGTGGCCTGTTCACTCTCGAATGGGCGTGATAAGTGTGGGTGAACTGAACAACCCTCTGTCAGCGGAAACAGACTGTAATATCTAGCCAAAACTTCTGCTCTCATGTGTACCAAATGTTTGGCAATAACTTGTTTAAACTTGAAGAACAGTTTTCATGCAATTTGGAGTGCAGGACATCTTTTCCCATTGATCCGATCGGCTTGCAATTAGTCCAAATACAGGATTTTGCGGGGTGGTCGTTCATCTGTGTACAGCTGGGAGCAGAACACCTCGAACTGAAAGAGTTGGTGTTGTTCGGGAGACCACGGTTTTCTTTTTTACATATTTATATGGCTTCCGACGAATTGTTGCAAAACTAGCACCTCTCTACCCCTGATGTTACCTAGTTGAGCATCCATGTTTCCTTCTCGATGATGTAATTTTTGGCTTTTTCAAGAACATTTTGCTGAGTGACCACTTGCCACATGTAAGAAAACAAGTGAAAAGCAGGCGTTTTCAGTGGCGAATATGACTCCACGATGCTGAATGTCTGCGATTAAACCTTCGGGAACTGTTAACAGTCCACGAATGCACAGAGAAGATTTGCTATTCGTTTCACTTTGCGTTAACATAGGTTATGACAAATTATTAAACTATTTGGAGTGTTCTGCTGTTTGGTATTTCGTATCGCACCTCGGATCCGGCTGCTAGTTGCGCTGATTGGGTGATCTGAATTTACCTTCTAACTTAGCAAGCTGAAACGCGTCCGAATTATCTCGAACAGGCAAACTGAGAGGTGCGAATGAAGCTGGTGATAGTGCTCACATCCACGTGAACATGGCGGCATCCGAACTCTGCTGGTGCTGATGACGTCTATGTTGTATAAGTCCAACTTTGAAATGACAGCTGCATTAACAGTTGGCTTAGTTAAAGATGGTGAATGATTGTGTAGGTGTTTTTTGGTCTTCTCCCTCTTTTTCCCGACACCTACTTATTTGTGTCGACAATTCGAAATTACACTGAAACATCTGGCCATACCAAGTATAGACTAAATCCACACGCTTCCCGTGCGCACTGGTAGATGACGGCTCAAATGTGCTGGTGGTATTGGGGCATCTGTGATCGATTGTATCCAATAGTTTGAAACCAAATAATGTGACTAACCCTATCTGACTTTGCCAAAAACAATTTCCAATTGCTGTGTGCACCAAGACCGCACAATCAAGGGTTGGTTCGAAGTGCAGGCAATAGTAACACTTGTTACTTACTCATTCGGTTTATTCACTGGCTGTATTTCAACAGCGATACCCTACTCAGCTTAATACCTAAGATTGCACTGCCATCTAATATCAATATTCAACTAGGGGAAGGTCGGAATTTGCAATAAGCTGCGGACAATATATCTGTCTGTTCTACCTAACTGATAAACGTTACAAACAAACAGGTTTCCTTAGAAATAGGAACCTGATACCAGAGTACAGCCTCTAGAACACTGTAATTACAACTCCTCTGCTCCAGCAGAGTAGAAAACTGAATTTCCTTCCAATCATCTCGTGCACTGTCGAACGAGACATGAACGAATATGTGATAGATTCGCTCCAGTTCACAGGCACTCGACCCCCGGGCGACTAAGCAGCTCCTTAGGTTAACAACAAAACAGGTGTCCATTAGGATAATCCTGACATAGTATCTCTATGACTCATCAGAAACAATATACTTCCAGCACTTGCGCTCACAAGACCAGAAAGGATGAACACGACAGAAGCACTATACACACCAGGTGGCGTTTCTCTATCCACTTGCAAAAGATGAAAATAAAAACAGAGAAACTAGAAAAACAAAGCACAGAAAACTCGTTTCATTATTAAATAGCTACTATTGCTTTAAGGCAGTCAGATAAAGGTGGCAAAAACCTGAGGCAACGAATCATACATATTGCGAAGTGATTCCCGACTCCCAACGACTCTGACTTTGGAAAAATATAGTATTGCTATCAGAACCAAATTAAAGGAAACTAGCAAGTTGACATACGTAAGGACGCCTTAATGAATTAATCCAGTCAAATTGGTGATAAAGCTCTACATCGATTGCTAGGGTGAAAATGTATCGGGTGGTGTCTTAATCGGTTGGAAATAATCACTATGATGTGCTCAAAACATTAAATATTTTCGCGCATTTCTTTCACGTGTTGTACAAAACACAAACGTTAGTACAGTTTGCAAGCGTTTTGCCGTCACGGTCACCCAGTGTTGTCTGTTTACAAAAGTGTTAGTAAATGAGCGGACGGTGCTCCAGACAAACTAAAAACAAACCATCGTGACAATACCTACTGTCACACATCAATATAAAATCTGCATTTGGGGATGGTTTAGGTAAATAAATATACGGTTGGCAGCAACCGTGTCCAAGTGGCCAAGTCCAGAACATGCATGCGGAGATAGCTTGCACTCTACACAATATAGTTTTATCAAAACCTACTGCATCACAGGTATATCACAAAAAGTAACCCCAGTTGAAACCTCACTAACTGCACGACCTTTCACGAAGACGTTGAGCAACGCGTAGCGATAAACCAATGATCCAAAATATTCAAAACAAGATTGGATCGTAATGCCACGGTGCTAGTGAACAAATTATCAAAGTGACTATTCAGACAACCTCAAAAGTTTCAATCGACAGAACGTTTCCGGGGAATGCATTAGAATTTGCTGCTGAACAGGCTAAGTATGAACTATAATCACACAATAAGGCATTCATACCCAAAAGAACTCTTCCGAGCAGTCAACAGGTTCAAAACAATGGGGATGAGCCGAGCTCCAAAAAAGGGGGTGCACGCACCACTCAAGTAAAGCAAAATGACCGACAACTGACTATTCGCACAACCATCAGATTGATGTGACAAAACAAAATCGTCTAGGTCAAGGTCCAAAAAACGTTCAGAAACAGGGGAGATTGAATGCAGAGGGGTGAATATTTAGGGGAATTGGGTTTGGTCGGATTTTCACATTATTGCAGTTCAAAAATTCGATACAGTAACTACAAACGAAGTCCCTTAGAGCTCACCGGATACTATGTTCTTATCTAGTGTGAGACCAGTGATAAGGTGGTCAGCCAGGTTACCTTGATAAAAATTGGCCCAAGTTCAAATTTTGGTCGTGACAAGGATATCAGCTGTGTCAGTATAGAACATAGAATCTAGTACTCTTTTCAGAAACGTTCAGCTAGAAAATCTGTCGAAATGCGAAAGCTGCCAACAGATGTGGATGACATCCAGTTTAGAAATTACCTATGTAAGACGAAGGCAGTTTGCGCGCAGGTATCAGATCGCATTTACCAATTGCTTTGAAAGCCGGTTGATGCATGTGAGTATAAATTAAGTTCATGAGGTAGGCTTACAAACATGTGTGTACATAAAAGCTTACTAAGAAAAGGAAAGTGAACTTTCGACAGAAAGTCGACGTCCACTAATGTGAAACTCAAGAACATCGAGTTAAGCAGAAACTATTCATAACGGTTTACAGAAGGTTCTGTGCTGTACGCGGTATCCGTAATAAAAAGGATCCGGAAGTTGATGACCTTGCTCATTACAAAATCAAACAGTCGTAACTTCAGTAGTCACCTCGCCTATTGCATGTCCACAATTGTAAAAGGGACTCTACATTTTTACGAATATTCCAGGCCAGCACACGTTCTCCGTAAAACTTTTCTCCGATATTGGACATTTTTACAGTCGAAGATCTAGTTTAGTTTCTTAGGGATACATTATGACAATTGTTTCAGCAACACACTTTCTGTCAGCCAGGTTTGTGTTTACGCACTTTAACCTGCCTATAGGGTAGTTTGTTTGATGTAATACTTTAGCCGACTCAGCAGATTCATGAGCAGCATGGTCTTGATTTCGTCAATATGACCTATGAATGCCCAAAACCAACCGTATATATCAGGTGCGAAATGGATGGGTTGTGCAGTGGTACACGTTCTTCATCTCACTACCGTACAATAGCTTGAACGATAACATCTCACCGTAGACCAGTAGTATTGCTTTCATGGTTTTACTGTGATTTACCATGTCAGCCTAGCACAGAAGTACAAAAACATTACGCTACACATCAGAAAGTGGTGCAGAACGTGGACAATAGGCAGAATTGTACTATCGCGATTCGAAGAGGAAAACATTTTAGTAATTTGCATTTACGCTTATGGTACTTTACCTTCCTGAATCCAGAGTACACATACGCGTACACGACTGGCCACAACTATTTTTGAACTAATCTACCATAATAATCAAACTCAAAATATTGACAGGTTGGAGTTACGCCGTTTGCGCACCCTTCCACAGACTCCGAATTGTACTGTAGCAGACGGTCCAGGCTAGTTATCCTCATGGGAGGTTTGAATAAAATCCTATTCCATCAGAGAAAAATAAGCATCATTCTCATGCCAGGAAGCCAGCAAATATTAACCACCCTGCTTAAGGAAGAAACGGAATGCATGGCATCACTGAATTCACCATGCATATTAAATGATATGGGCCTGCATAGGCATCTCTACGCTACAGGTGTAATGTACAAGCCGGCAATTTCTACTACGTATACGCATAATACCCGCGGACTAACTTTCGAGCAAAGTTATATAAGTAAATAAAATATTCAAATATAAAGACAGCTGTCAGATAAAGTGAAACAAAATGCTGAAGAAGAGAGAAATTCTTCAACAGTGCGCAGCTTTGCTGCGACCGGAAGTTGAAGTTCGGTCTATGTTCATATATGGCCATTAGTCTCACATTGGGCATGCCTGATTTCATCGCTCGGCCACACGCGCCTATAGGTAATGCCCACACCGTCCAGT
The DNA here is from genome assembly GCA_008508345.1 of Paragonimus westermani. Lineage (NCBI taxonomy): Eukaryota > Metazoa > Platyhelminthes > Trematoda > Plagiorchiida > Troglotrematidae > Paragonimus > Paragonimus westermani. Next base: position 516,839 of record QNGE01000012.1, on the reverse strand, counting down.
CACTTCGGACGAGCATGTAATAACTGTCTTGCTAGCTGTAAACGGTGACCACAAGGGTAGGACCTGTCAGTCACGTTGAGGTTACAAAAACCTTGCTGTGTGTTCTGTTTAATGAAAATTAGCTACGATGTGACATCACTCAGGCGGAAGACGTATCCGTCATCACAATTTCGTGATAGTGTATGGTTAGATCATTGCTACCAGAGGCACCGACAGGTCACTTGAGCAATACACGCCTGAAAACACGACGTGGAGTCATTGATCGGCGAACTTGTAGAGACTCTCCAGAACCTTCCAGTTCCAATGATCTGTCCTCCTACAACCTGAACAATATTTTCTTACGCCAGAGTGCTTGACAAAATTGCGGTCTAGTTGTACGGCATTTAGTGGCCAGGATTTCGCTTAGCTACTAAGGGTTGATGGTTCATTCACGCCGTACATCATGCTGGCCTTCGGAACAAATTAACAACAGCATGATTTCTGACTGAAAGCGTACATATCCACGCGTACATAAATGGCAGCAAGTCTTTTTTGTACACTGATCAGTAGTCGGACTAGTAAGCAGTTGTTTATCTATGTACAGTTGAAACTACCGCGTTCCAACCCTGGAACAAGCACTCTTGTCTAAGAAGCACTTTCATGAGAAACCGTTATACAAAAGCAAACATTCCAGTCTTACCGAAACAAGCTTCGATTGTTTACGCCCTCTCTGCTAGGTGGTTCAGTGAAATGTATAGGACCGCTCATGACCAGTATTTACACAGCAGTTAGATAAACTAGACGGTGACCTACACACCTACAGTTTGGCGGTTCAACAGATAGGTATATGAGCGATACATTTCACAGGTGATCTATTTTATGTGAGGATGATGCCTCCACGACTACATTGGCTTAACTAGAACGTGTAACACATAAGATTTGTAACTTGTCAGTGTTAAACCAGGGGGGCTTCAATGAGCAGAAGTAATGTTGTTATTGCCGTCATCACCCTTGTAGTTAGTCAACATCATGACTGATGAAAATTACGCACCAAGCAACAAATAAATACCCGTAGCAAAACAGAAAGAGGTCGAATAACTGTATCCACTCAGAAGGTAACTTAGGTTAATAGGAAAAATTTCTGATGAGTTCCTGGTATTAGTCGGGGATATGTGTCCATTCTGACAATTGCTACAAAACAAAACTTTCTTACTAGCTGTGGCCCTCCCAAGTCATTCTGGGTATTTGAAACTAAACACACTTGATTTTACCGGAGAGCTTCAATGATCACTTTGACAACGATAACTGATTCGATAATGGCGGTTCTGCACGTTCTTCAAAGCGTCTGTTGTTAGTATGATGATGTACGTCAGTTGTATGACAAGAGAATCTGTGGTTCAACAGTAAACAGGACTTTGCCGCCTTTATTCCACCAGCTAGCCACGACTGACTGTAAGACGGTTTGTATACTATTTTTACTGAATTGACCGCCAGCTGTTGTGTATTTCTTTTCTGTCATAACACAATACTTCAAGCACTCGTGTGAATTTCTTAACACACTTGACTGAGGCATTTTTTTTCTGGTTCCAACTGAAGTTCCTCATTTCGTAGAAATGTCGTTCGTGGAATTAAACTTCCAATTTATGAAGAAAGGTTTGTTGATAGGGCAGAATGGTTGAGCTTGAAAGAGCAGTGTCATGGTTAGATAAATTAGTTTGTGGTATCAGGGTAGTATAATAACTATTCAGTCTATTCATATGCATTTATTAAAAGAGAAAAGAGTACTGGCCTATCGGTATAAGCACACAGACAACTTCGGATAGCGTCGGATGATTAGACGATTCGTGTAAGGTGCTACAGCATTTCACATAAGCCGCTTTGATGGCTCAATTGATAAACACGGGGTATCAGGCGCTGTAACACTCGTGCCAGTAAATACCAACCAAAGCTCAGCTCTCAATACGCTTTCTGTACTTGAATGTGAACTTACCTAGTTATGAACAGTGTCACACTCCGGTTTATTTTAGGATCAAAAGTACATTCCTGTTTATGTTTTTCAGTCTGCTATTGTTCTGGGATCGCTCACATTTGCCTGAAAGTTTTGATTGAACAGCAGTTAGGCTTTTGTTTCATAAAAATACCAGGAAAATGGAACCACACAAAAATGTACTCCAAACAATATACCCTTTCCCGAATGATGACAAATGTACGTACTCAGATATAATATATAGTGCAGTTTTGAGCGTACGCTGAAACACTTACGCACTGATGATGTCACCTCGATTGGTGATGAAACGTTTGCAACCTAAATACCAAGCTCGGCGAACAAATCAATACCAAAACCATCAACCCGAGCTACGAACAACACCACCACTGTTCCCAACCATCATGACAGACGTTTAGTTACAATTTTTTCGCGGAATGAATGAAGTCTTCTTCTGTATTAATGACGAAGTAGCCTGAATCACAACACCCATCTTCACACAAATTGGTTGGTGATCATTTAAAACAGGCAATGATCAAGCACAAAGTGGTATCACTGAATTGAGACGAAAAGTGGAAATTAATAAAGGCACTTGGTAGCCTCAATGAACAAAACCCAACAGGGATCAGCAGAGCAAATTTATGGATTAACTACATCCAAGTGATCCATCAGCAAAATCCGAAGTAATCTGGCTTGAACGCGCAGCCTTCAGATACCTCCTTTTAGGGAACCCAGCCGGATATTTAGTGGAAGCTCATATCTTACACTCGTAGATAGTTAGCAGTATGAGTGTAATATTGTCGGCAAATCCACCTTAATTCGTAAGAGCTGTCAAACAAGATTTTCTTCTGATAGAAACCGGGGAGAAAAGAAGATTCTCCCTGATGTCCTAACGTGCTTTTCTAGACGAATTGCTGTCTCTGCCTTTCCTCATTCACGGCACATTTTAATAGACACAACATTAGTAACATGTTAATGGATCCAGTGGTGAGGTGAATAATTATATTTGCAAAATTTTCGGAATAATATTGCAAAACAGTTAGCACTACATTACCCTATAATTGCAGCCACGGAAATTTGTAGTTACAGTCCGAGTATAGTAGGGGTTATCTAATGAGTTCACAGGCCTGTAAACAGTGACACAGCAGAATAACATTACAGCCACCGTGTACTGTACACTCTGGACCGAGCGCAAAATTGCACCTTTAAGCAGTTATTTAGTCCTCGTATACTTCTGCTAATATCTTGGCTAAATGAGTTTTATGTCACAATGTAATGATGTCACTCGCTTCACTGGTCATTAGTATCCACGAGACTTTGTTCATTCTAGTCTTGTTTACTTTAAAACGTAATCCATCGGGTGGTTTAGCCAGCTTAAGTATGAACGGCTTTTCCGGTATCACACTCCAAACCCTAAGCTCACGGGGAAAATTTAGCCCTGGGACTCAATACTTTCGCTAATTTGAGGCGGCCACCTTAAAATGCGAACCCTAACTGAACCATTGTTGTTGTGAAGTCACTAAGCACATTTGCAAAAGCTCAGCAGAAGAAGGAACAGTTCACAGTAAATCGTTCATCTACTCTCCTAGTGTAACCTCAAGCTAATGCTGAAACACACTAGGTCCGTTTCCTTTCCAAAGGAGCACATCCATGTCAATCGCCAAAAAGTATATCGTACAGAACTGTGAGAGGTTTGTTTCCTCATGATGTAAAAAGCAGTATGGCTCTCGAAATCATTTCCAGGAGTAAACTGTTAATTACGTACTATCTTTCCAAGAAACACAGCAATGAATGAGCAAAAATTTATTGTCTGCATTTCACATATTCCCTTAAATGCAAAACGTGAACCGCCCAAACTCCTTTGCGTGTAAATTCGTTAGTTGTAACGCAACGGTACCGTCTGAACCTACTAGATTGACATAACGGTTCTTTGAAAAGAAGGCACCCAGCTTTTGCCTTCTCAGGGTTCGTGGTGAGAGATTCTCTGCACTTAGTGCCTCGCCACAATATGTGAAGGAATCATCCATTTCCAAAAAACAATTAAATTCAATCTGTCGGCTGTCTGTTAATTTACTGTACGCCATACGGTTGTTTTCCTCCCCATTCATAAGTACTAGCTAACAGCCCTAAGAAATCCTGAAGATAGCTGATTCGTGTACTGTTCTCTCAAAACCTACGAATTGCGTACGCGGTCTACAATTGAAAATTAAGTACCACAGCTTATTTTGTCTCTTGTTCCCCTTTCATACGACCGATGTCCCATGTGTCTCATTTGTGTCGGTAATTAGCTCATCGATTTTCAGTCAGTTGATGTTGTCCTGTGTGACCCAACTGCGGCATCCACAAGCCGGAAAGTTTATGTACAAATTGAAGCAGTAGATCTGAAATGAAAGAAGAAACTGTGTAGAACCTGGAAGATTTTCACTGTGTAAATTTTTTCAGAAATAGTAATCCGTCTAATCAAAATGGAACAAACGGGGTCATGAATCCGTTACAGCAACTTAAGATAAATAATTGTACAGACTAGCTTGAAACGATAAGTCAAACTGAAGGACTCCGAATAGACTGGATACTTTGATCCATAGAATGAATCAATTAAACTACTTAACCGAAAAAATGTTAGTTCAAGTGAGTGCTTGGTTTGTCACTCCTGTTTAAAAGCTCCGGATATGTGTGAAATCTTTAACCGATTCTGTGTTGCGTTGTTTGTTACAAGGTGAACAGTTAGGCATGTGGATAAAATGACCATACAATCGGGCCAAATGATACATATCGGTCGTGATGCAAAGTTGTCCACGCGCAAATAATTCAAGTCAAGACAAATCAAACTCGGTCCTAATGTACTCGAACAGGGGTGGGTGGATAAAAATGCATTCATATGAAAAGTAAAACGAAATAATACTGTTAGAAAAATAATGATGGTAATAAAAGTAAATTACACAATCAGTCGTCTATCGTATTTAAGGAAACTTTGTTTATTGATAAACAGTTAGGGGTTAGCTGAAATAAATTGAAGCTTACTGTTAAGTGACCATAGCCTACGCATTCATATAGAAATGTGGATTGGTCCTCCCGATAAGACTCATCATGGTGTAGTTTTGTGAAGGACGGAGTTTTAAAATAGTGTTCCAGTCAACTCCATCAAATCCTTTGCTAATCACCGGTATACCACACTGTCGCTCACTTGGCCCACTTAACTCGCGGATTTCGATGTAGTTGAGAGGCCCCAAGTAACGGTTTGTCGACTGGAGTTACTAGGATAGTCTGTGTCCCCAATGGGAGCAAACGAGTAACTATTTGCTCAAAAATGACAGTGGCGTTCGGGCTGGATTGCAAAGTTGTGTCCTATAGGAGACACATCTGTTTCACTAGAACTCGATAGAAATTCATTTTCTAGTTGTGGTGTGAAAATGTCCTGCTTAGGAACTCTAATGAGAGCAGAACCGGCGCCTTGCACCTCCCTCTGAAACAGACTGGCTAGAAAAACTTCACTGACTGAGAAAGGTGGTACTATCTGTAACTACTGTCTAGTTTTTAACCATTCGTTAGTTTACTGATGAGTAGTCGGGGATTTGGTTTATTTTCAAGTTGACNGTAACTGTGTCTCCTCTCGAGACGATCGGGCAACCTGATCATTGCTCACAAGCGAGAGTGGTTGAGCATTCAAATTTGATCATTCGGTCGTGCCTAATGTGAGGTCAATGGCGCAGTGGTTAATACGGTTGCCTCATGATTGGAACATTCGTTAGTTGTGGAAATGATGGAATAAATGAATGTGGACTACTTCTGGTGAGAGGTTCAATAACCGTTACAGAAATCTTCCACGATATCGCGACATATAGAAGTGAGTGGCATACTTGTTTGTAACCTGTTCAGAAAAATCCCAGGGCTCACAGAACAAACTAGGTCATGGTTCTCACACTGGTTCGACAGTAAGGATCTAGATAATTTCACCGAAAACCGTTATTTGGGTTAGGCTGAAGCATATTTTATGACGGGTGACGTGGTTGACGGAGAATCCCACATAATAGAGTTAGGTCTATTCTGAAGTATCAATTTTCTTCGAGAATGTCCCAACATGAAAACAAAGGAATTACTTACGAATGCCGAACATCTAAATTAACTGCATTCCTTTAGTGCAGACAATTTTTGGAATCACAGGTAGATTTTAGTTACAGTGAAAAGAAAATGAGGACAAGCATTTCACTTTGGATGACACTCTAATTCGTGATAGAAGTGGCAGTCCTAAGTTCCACTCTGAGAAGGCTTTGAGGAAAGCCTTTAAGAAAGGTAATACGACCACAAATGTAATAGGATCGCTTTCGTGAACTATGCAAAAAGAACTGTTCTATCCTATACAGTCCACAGAAATGAACATATGGAACGGGTTAGTGTGTCAACGGTGAACCAGGACCGACGGTGTTCAAGCTGGTACGGATCTGCAGACTTACTCTTGGCTATCGAAATTGCAGTTATGACGTTTACAAAGCATATCTTTAAGTAAAACAACTCAGCATCCTGAATGTGTTAGTTTTCAGATTACTTGTACCGGCAGTGAACAATGTTTTGTTGAAAATTTGAGTGATATGGTCTTCAAGCACGGTAATCAGCAGTTGCGTAGCTATTTTTCTGTGCGAACAGTACACTGCGCCCGATCTCCTTCTTTTGTGGACGCGCACGGCAGACATAGGCAGATTTGAATAATAACTCTCAAGTTTCTTGCTTTGATGGCTCTATGCTTCCGCCTTATTTGATCATCACCCAAATTGGAAATAAAGTCACTTGTGATGTTCTGGCACCTTCATTAGTACCAGCTTGAAAATATGATATGCTCAGCTGGGCAAACCAAACCAAGGAGAACATAGGATCAATAGACTGCGTAACCAAGTGGTCTTGTGACGAAATGCATTCAATTAACAATGGTACCATATGTTAAGTGAAATAGTGAGAGAGGACATACGCTGGGAGATGGTCGGATTTCTATACTTTGGTGATCTTAACTATTGTGTGCTTGACACTTTTGCACCTTATCATCAAACCAGTCCGCAACGGAGAATAGAACATCAGACGATTAGTAATCAACCACCATAAAAATTTCCGTTTCCAGACATTCGTATCAAAAATCGGCTTAGGGAGACGTGGAACGTCTGTCCATGCTACTGATACTCAAACAGTCCTGGTTGTCAACCCTTCGACTTTCCGAAAGCATCAGTAACACCGGCCTCGCTAGACGTGTATTACGTAAATGCCAACGCTGTGGTGGGGCACGGTTAACCAACCTCTTGTCATAGTTCATAAATACATAGAATTATCTCGGAAGCAGAAACATAATTCCATGTGTGTTTCCGTCCCTGTCCTAGTCAGGTAAAAAGCGTATCGAATGGTTTACTGATGTGAACGGAAAAGGAAGAGAAATGGACAAGGGAATAACTGGAAAGGGTTACGGATATGTAGACAAAATGGTAACCAGCACTAAAACAAACTGAGACAACAGTCCGATAGATATGCATATTTAGTAATATGTGGGAGTGGGATCGGGGGGTAGCCAAGAAGCTTGAGCTTCTCTCAGTTGTGTAAGGATGAATTGGGATTTAAGACCACAACGTATTCGACCGTGACCATAAAACTTAGGTGATATCTTCTATTTTGAACAGACCCCAAGTAAGAAGCAGGTGTGTTTACATAGTAGCCTATCAATCCGTAATTAATCTCCACCAAATGACCTGTTAGGGGTTCATACTTTTTTGTTGGGGGAGATCTGTCAATGGTTGATGTGGAGTATAGAGTAGTTTGTGGGACAGAATTAGGCCTCCTCTGAAATGCCTGTAAATCACCGTGAATCGGACGGCCTACGCCACTCTCTTCAGGAAAGAAGTTTCCTGCGATCCCTAACCCGTCCACCGTCCCGCTTCCGAACACATTCAAGATATTCCGAATCATTTTTGAAGATAATGACGACAGACCTATTTGCTGGTTTATAGGTGTGGACGAGTTGTAGGGACGAGCATAGTGGGAAAGACTTCAGGGTGGATTGCTCTGCGCGATCTTTTAAGAAAAGCAACATCATTTGTACTTTTTATGCTATAGTTGTACATTTTGTAGGCCAGCCTAAATTGTCCCATGTTTGCGTATGTACACACAAATTCGGGTAGCTTAGGGTCCCCAAAGTAGTGGGAATCACAAGTTCAATGGCAAACATTTGTTATTTTGCGAATGCTAGCACCGATCGGTACGTCATTCACTATGTATCACCGGTTTAGTTAGTTCATATCGTTCCTCAGAGTGTTTACTCTACGGCTCGTCGGCATGTCCTCTCGCTGGCGAAAGTGGCTTTTTTGCACTGACAAAGTCCGGTAGTTTTAGAGAGAAAAGTTATTTGAAGTATACTATGACTACTAACAAGTATTCGAGGATTTTCTCCCGCAAGTATATTAACTTCTCAGTCCTGTAAACTCGTCAATCAGCACTTTCTGTAAGGGATGATATCCTGGTGTCTCTTCTCGAAAATCGTTAGATAAAACGTTCAGCTGAATGCTCAACATGTTATAAGACGTGTTCAAAATGCAACACCACGTCTGTTAACAGTAGTGGCATGAACCGGTGATTTCACGCTAACCAAGTAGTACGGTTGAAATAAAGGACACGTTCCAACACTCCATTACATAAGATTATATTAACTAAAAGTTAAAAACCGGCCCGGAACATTTCTATACTGCAGGGGCCCTTTTACTAGTTAGCAAACAAAATTAATCAACTTGGTTATTGTGAGAGCTATTCATCTGCAATAACCCGATCGAAGTGAATGAGAAGTAGAGACAAGTCCGTGGCGAACAACTGTCTTTACAATGGCAGTTTGCACTAAACGTTACAGTTCAAATACTGTCGCAACGCATGTTTGTTGTAAGCTAGTCTTGCTGGTAATCGATATACCTGTTCCAATCGGTCTACTACTGCACGTTCTATGTAACAAGTTGACAGCCCGATAACGGTTTGAGTAATCTTTTACAGTGTCTGCTGTACTGGTGACGGTTTATTCGCCAACATACAAGGGTGCAGCATAGACGCTGGCCAGATCCACAATACATGACGGACTACATTCTAAGGGTAAGACCCAACGTTCGGTGTGACAGGTTTAGTTACAAGCTGAAAGAAAACAGCTGCGGATTTTGAGTTGGAGCAGGATTGGAACCAACGCATATGGATACCCAACCCGTTCAAGCCATCTAGCAGCTGTGTGACAAATTCCGAATTGGGTTGCAGAATCAAATGAACCTAAACAATATTCCGAAGGAAACCAACGTTCAAAAATGGAGATGCAGAAAGCTGTACATTTGGACAGAAAACGTGCTAACAAACACACAGACTGTGGTAGACTTGCGACGATAAGTTCCAGCATAATCATCTGAGAGTTTCTAACAGGGTGTGGAACTCTACGGCTAATTTTGTGGGTTTACTCAGTCGCAATCACCATAGTTGTGTGGATGGATTCAATGATAGACAGTTGAATCGTTTGGTTGCATTCACAACGATCAGTGTGTTGATAACCCACACGGTGAAGCCGAAGTATGACACACTGGGGCAGTCAGGAAAATGTGTGGACACTGTGGACTTGCCTAGAACCTAAATACTAATGATTGTAGAATGAGAACAAATAACATCACGAGACATTCGAAAGTGAGTTAGCGCGCTATCTGAATTAGAACCATTACTGATACCGTGGTTTTGTTTCTATCTTATGTACGACTGAAGAAGAAACAGAACAAGACTGCTAACTGTAAAGCAAACTTTGCCCTCCTCGATAGATTCTATGCTGTCTTACAGATGTACCGTGTATTGTACACAGTACGACCCTTGTTTCTCACTGAATGTCTTTGTGTTTATCTTACAACGTCAGTCAGATCTGTTCTTTACTTTGACGCCCCTGGTGTGACAGTTGAACGAGGCACTTACGCCCTCCCACTGAATCAATTGGGATAATTGGTTATTTTATGAAAACGATGTTACAAAGGATGATCAGATGAAGTATTCGATCAGTAATAAAACGAGACCTAGGAATAACATATTTGCCCAAGTAAAGAAATGACGGTAATCAGGTGGACGCTGTAATAACGAGTTGGTATAGAGGTCTTTTGTAAGTTGGTTAGTTTAATGCAGGGGTTGACTAGTTAACTGAGTTGGTGAAAGCTTACATATCTACTTTTGTAGCAAACACTGACTTGTGACAAGTGTTTCTGCTATGTACCGCTGGCCCGTTTGCTAACCACGATGTTTTCCATTCGTCGAGAGAAATTTTGTTTTAATATTCATTCACATCAACTTTTCCCCGGTGAAAACACTGGATCTTTACGTATCATTCAGAAACTTTGACACTCAACTCGAAGAGTGGCTGATAACACGAATTCCATTGTTTAGTTCCCCACTGTGATGGAAAAAGCCGTTTAGCGCATGCACACATTAGTTATTACTTTAACATGTCAGTCAGTAGTACGCTTACCAGACCATTGGTAAGATAAATGTGTAGGCCCTACGGCGTCGAAAATCGCAAAGTAACGTTTTAGGTTGCCACAGGTGTTTGCACAAGAGAACGGAAGCAGACGGATTGTTCCGCTTTGATGATCAACACTTCAGTAAATGGCAACACTTTTGTTACATGGCAGTGAGCTGGTATCTGTACAGTTTTGACCAGTTTGTCCAGATGATATGCTTTACTAATAATGAATTCCCTCGCATTTGGCTATCTTCTATAGATTATGGTGAAGCGGATGAGTTAATGTAAACCGAGGCTCTGCAGTCTTCCTCGTCGGGAATTTTGTGCCGCGAAATGACAGAAGTTCGTATGTTCTGCTTAGTTGCAAGCAAACCAGGTTTCTTTATCATTGCAGGGTCTAACACGTAAACTATTGTCCGGTATATTCAGGGGAGTGATATCTGAATTTGTGAGAGCGCTGTATTCTTCCTTCATGAGCTTCGGGTGGGTGGCGTACTAACATTTTTATCTACGTTTTCGAAAAATAGTTAAATGAATGTGCCATAATAGGGCTTTGATTTTGTCTATTTAACTAGACCGTAACTAAGCAGAACATCGTTAGTGTATATAGAAGACGTGGTGCGATATATTACCTGCAATTGCAGTAAATTTTTCATAGGCGATGCAGATCGACAGCTATGTCAGTGAGTGGCAGAACATGTCCAGAAAAGGTTGAAACAGGGAGTACGCTGTTGGAAATCTCGCATCACCAACTGCTAGATATCCCATGATAGCAGATCACCAAGTAAACTCACTCAGCTGGTCTAAAACAGTGTTGTACAATCAGAGCCCAAAGTCAAGCCATTTTGCACAGGTCTCACCAGCAGGCGCTATGTGCACAAAAGTAATTGAAGCAACACGCTGGATTACTGTGATGATGATGATGATTACTGAGCTCGGTGTAAGCATATGCCTATCAATATCCTGTCAATCTCTGTTTGCCCATCGTGGACAATCTGCATGTTTTGCTTTAGCGACCGATGGGGTTAGAAGAAATGTCAACGTGTCGCAACACGCTTCCTTTCTGCACTGCTAAAGTTGCTAGATGGGATCCGGTGTTACACGATGTGAATACAACGCATATACATCAGTGTCATATTTCAGAGGCTTTTCTTTTCGTGAAACTTTCGTTGCACAGCAGCATTTCGCCATTTTTGTCCACATATTCATTTTGACGGATTTCCTTTTTCTGTCACTGAACAAACTACGCTTTTCTCTGTTCCGAACAAGTGGCTGATACAGAGTAAAGCTGTGGGTTCTGTGGTAGACTAGTGACAGAAATATGCACAAGAATTTCATTTGTATCCTCAGTGGTGATTGAATGCTATTCGACTTGGACGTGGTAGCAAATCACCATTATCACACAACCATGTAAATGCATAGTCACTTCCTCCGCGCTCGCTTTACCGACCGCCAGCCGATGCACACATTGACCAATGATAATTTATTCGTCTATAGCGTTGAACACAGACGAACTGGGACAAGACCTATACACATATTTTGCCAGCTCCCATCGGTCACAGGGTGTTTTGTCGTGGACAGATCGTCATCTTTCGCCAGCCGACCGTAATTTACCACCCCAAGGCACGTGTGCCTCTTCTTCATGAGTCGCATGCACGCGATCGTGCGCAGTGGACTAGAAGAACCATAAAGCCCAAATGGCACGGGTGAAATGCGGGCAGACCAGTCCGTAACCATTAGCCTAAAAAGTACATGGATGCTTGTTGGTATCACTTCTTCCCGTGATCTACAGTACACGGCTAATTTATTGCTTGCCCCGTCAACAAGCAGTGCTAAATTTACCGCAGTTACCATGACCTGAGAAAATGTGAGAGATCGGTCTTTGATACAGTTGTATTCAATTGCTTCTGTGGAGGCCGATTTCGGAAGAAAGACTTTGATTAAGCTGATTTAAATGCTCACGGAAAATAACTGATAAGGTTCAAAGGTGTCAGATGGTTTATTGGTATTTTCCGTTAAAGAGTGTCGAACATTAAAGTTCTGGGGTCACCAAGTTAACTAGTAAGCTTTTGGAAATCCGAATACAATTCTTTTTCAGTGTGGTTTGAGCCAATGGTTATTGAATTTCCAGCCAAATGAATTTTTGGTTTTGACAGAATTTTGTGAATCAAACATTTATAATATGTATGACACACATAACGCGTATAACACGGATCGAGATAATAAGTGGAACGGCGTAAACCTACTTCTCAAGAAGATGCTTTGATAGGTACATCGTACAAGCACTGAACAAAACTCGGAATTATCGGAATAACTTTTGCAGTTCAGAGGATGAGCGTAATTGGAACCACAGTGCTGTGGAAACTCCCACAACCGAACTGTTGACGAACGGATGAATGCTGAAGTTTGAATGCTCATGCGTTGCAGTTCAATGCAAAATCGTTGTCATTTTTGCAGAACTAGTATAGTCAGGATAACCATATGTTCAAGTGCACGTATGTGTACGTAAGCATACTTGAGTGTGGGTTGTAAGTAAACGGTCACACACGTTGAACCTATCTGGGGATTTATAAATACATAAATCCGTTAAAACTCAAAGGCTAAAATTGGGACGGTAACCATATTATTAAAATAGGAAATAATTGTTGTAAACATCTGTAAGTCCCTTTGGGCCGATCCGTAGATTTTACGAGTGCGGATGGTCATTAGAGCCGTGCCTCTGCCTCATACTTTTCTGAGCGGAACACCAACCGGCAAAGATCTGCTTTTTGCCAGAGTCATTGGACGCAGGAACAACTTATCCATTTCAGTAGCAAACGCTGTTTCAAGTGCTCATAAATCTATTCACCCATAATATTTTGCTTCACTTCGTTTAAGTTTTAATTCTGCTAGGTAAACAGCTAAGACGAACCGAGATGTTCATACCCATCTGAGCCAAGAACAGGTTTTCGGGATGAATTATAAACACATGAAGCAATTGCTGCCTACGTTTATAACAAAGCGTCCCTAGAGGCTCTTCGATTTTCGACTATTGGTGGCATATGTTTTCCACTGTAAAGAACAAAAACCGTACATCCACATTGAAACCAATTTGAAAGTAACATCGAGAATGATTAGCGGAAGGTGGAATAAAGCTCAATTTCGACACACTCTCGTTGTCATAACCTGTGTATGCTTCAAGTTCGGACATAAGTTTGCTTAGGCAAACAACACCCATACGACGTTTGTGAACAAAAAATAGCCAAACCAACTTGTATCCTATCGATAAATTTTAGCTAGTAGTCAGCTTTTAAAGAGTTGGTAGTCCAATCTCGGAATCTCAGAAAGGCTTCTTAATCTCCGAACATAACAATAAGAGTTAGGCTATTGAATCTACGTTAACCCTGTGGATTGACAACACAATCCGTTTAACTTCTGGTTTCACGTATTCGCTACCGAGTGCCGGTTAGTGTGAAAATGTGGCAATCACCAGTGTGCACTTTTCGCTGTTGTAGTTGTTGAACATGGTATGTATGCATGGCCAATAGATGAGGAGTTTCATGACCTAACCGATTTCGGTTTGGATTGGTATACACGCTGATACACATAAGCTTGTTGGGGGTAGATGTGAAACGATTGTACTAAGTGTTAATTTTTTTGCTTCAACCAAGACGACCTGTTTGTAGATTCTGATCTCGTTGAGCTGATCCAAGCCAATGAATTCACACGGCCTGACTGTGTCGATACGATTTCTGATGAAGTTTAACAAGGGACCGAACGAATGTCACTGGTATGCTGATTGACTGCTTTGGCTTGAACCCAATTTGATCTGTAGGAACAGTTAGCCAAAAAATGTCTAAAATTATGGTTAGGTTGAATCTATTCACACTGTCATAATGGGATGGCCAACTGGCTCAGTTATCAAGGAGAAGAACTCTCTTCTCTCTCTCGATCTGCACAGTGTCGTGTGCAAACGAACATTTGGATCAGTCTGGCGTACACTTCCAGTTACAGTGACGCAAAGTACGAACCAAACACCATATCTTGACGGACTTTACAGTCAGTCGTCCCTAGACGCATGAAGGACATCGCTGTACTAAAGAAAATGTTGGTTAGAAACGAGGCTGGTTAGTACCCGTCTGCCCGATGTGCCCTCGCTCTCATCACCGAAGTCACGCGTTCAAAGCACATAGACTGATTAGATTTGAGGCGAGGGTGCTCGATGAGTGATTGTTGATTCCAACTGACTTCTTCAATTTTACTGATGAGTAGTCGGAGATTTGGTTTGTTTTCAAGTTGACCATCACTCACATTTGATCGCAGCGATCGCATCCAGATAGACTATCCAGCCAGCCTGTTTGGAAAAGAAGCACTAGACTCGAGTTTCGTTCTCAATAGAGCTCGTCAGTAATGCATATCCTTGCCACGTAGGGGATTTGAACTCCGACCACGCTTCTCATGAGGCAACCGTGTTGACCACAGCACCATTGACCTCACATTAGGTACGACCGAATTATCAAACCTGAACACTCGACCACTTTCGCTTATGAGTAATGGTCAGATTGCCCGATCGTCTCGAGAAAAGACACAGTAACTGTCCTGCTAACTCCAATCGATAACCCCGCGATCAGGACTTCCGAGACAGGTTGAGATCGCCGATCTCATTAAATTTGCAAGGCGATATTTTTGCTGATAGCTCGGGTGCAATGTATACAATGTTTGAGATTTATTCTACTGCAATAACAATTTGTCGTCTATGGTTGTGGTGCACTATTGCACCGTACTGGACTTTTCCGTAAGCGATGTCCCGCAATACTTTACTCGGCACCGTGACCCGCAAGACCAGGAGTATATACCAATACAACTTAGCAACACCGAGTATATGTCAGAGTTCACGTGAAATTTAAGGTTACCTTCAGCACTCTTTATCCTGGCACCTCCCAAAAACGTTTCAAAGCCGAGAAGAACACGAACATGTTCTTGCATAACTTTCGGAATCTCCTAGTTCACTGATGAAGCATGTAAGATCAGTGTATTTTGAAGCAATTTAGAGAGTTCTACATGAATTACTTGATCCCAATTCAGTCTTCCTTTTAGGCAACACCCACTGGACCCCACGGGACTGGTATGCTAAAACTCCATGAATGCGCTGTTAACAGAAATGATAGTGTGCTTTTTATTCTAAAACAAATCTACACTATCTTGTTGTGATAACAGGTTGCGTCTGATTTTTAAAACTTGATCCTCCTCATGATTAAACCACTAGACTTTCCAGAATCGATGTTGTGTTTAGGCTCGTTTTTTATACTACATTTCGACTTACGTGTTCCTCATGCGATTTTTTAAAGATGTCATGATGTGTATCAAAACTATTTTAGGATGTGTATGTTTATTTGAACCTATTCGTGATAGCTCATTACACGCCCCCATTTGAGCAACTTTTCTTACGTATCGCAGCTATGAACCTTCGTACTTTTGAACATCACTTCCTGTCTTGCCTGTGTGGCAAACAAAAGTGGTTTTCATCTCCAGTGCGCTGCGTCACCTGTCTAATGCTTTACCACTGGAAGTTTTGAAGAACTATCCTGTTTATTAGATTTGGCAGAATGTTATTAAAAGTATGTATCAGACCAACCGATGAATTGCGTTCGCTTTTGGAGTACTCTGTATCTAAAGCTTTCATAGTAGTTTGGTGAACACGTGCTACGAACAGAAGCTTTTTGTGATTTCCGACTGCGAAGGTCTTTTCACGTTAATTTTTCTCCAAACTAAATTTAAATGTGACTCTTGATGCCCTTCTATTAGACCCAGAACAACAAAATGAGTGACTGAGCGCTGCTGAGCTTGGTTATGCTCAACCCCAAAGAAGAACACTGAAAATCTGTTAGGGTATTACAAGATTACACAGATATCACCTTGGGATTCCTTTTGCGACATTTACCAATCAGGAAGCCTAGGATTTATCAACGCTTCCCAGTAATCGTTCATTGAAGCATTCACTGCAGTGATCTAGTTAGACAACGCTGTGCTGGCAGTAAATTCGTGACATTCGGCCTCACAGTACGAAATTTCTTCAGCTTGCAGGCTATTTATCCAGCTAAGTGGAATCCAAGAATGGTAGTGGTTCCAAAGGCTTACCGATTAACCTACTCCAAACAGTTCTTTTACATTCCAGCTCTGCTGTTATAAGCAACACCAATCACTTCCGCTGTTTATTAAAAATGGTTGGAAAAAATAACGAAATGCATATTCTCTCAGTTCTACCAAGAACGCCGAAAAGTTGGTTACATTGGACGGGCTATTGTTCACGAGTTATCGGACTGCTGTACCTCCATCACTATGATATGTCAATTTTGATCAACTGCACTCTGGTCAACTCCGTAGTGAACAGAGAAGAACTCTTTCACTCCTATGTCTGCGTGTTGGTTAGAAATTATCGATGATTTACTGCGACCTACTATGTGTCGTACTAACAGTGTCCACCAAAAGCAACTTCCAACTGAATTCTGCGACCTCCGTCTTATGATAAATGGCAACATGTGTACACAGGTTAACCTGGTCCACTGCGGACAACTTTTTTGCTGCGATAATTAACCACTCACTCTCGCGTTGACCTGGGGTTTAGTTTACTCTCTAAATGAATGCAATTTTCAGTAGTATGGTTCCATCGAGTGCGTTTAACCGTGAAGTGACTTCACTGAACTTGATGGTTACTTCACAACAAGGACGATTGGTGACTAGTCGGGTAACGTGGGTTATTGATATTTACCGACTAAACAGGAGCGTCCTCAATAAAACCGAACCGACAAGAAGCGTGTGAAAGTTCCAAAAGTTAGAAATGTATCCGATACTATTCGTGTATTGAGCCTCATAGGGCTGGCAACAATGTTACAATGCGATGCTGACATGGTCATATATCGCACTTTAAGCAATCTGCCAGAAACGTGGTCGGAAAACAGGTGTGCCTGTGTTGGACTCTCCTGAGGTCATGTTTTGCTATGTTAACGGAATAGTTTTGGACGACATTGCTGCTGTTGTGTGCCGCATACTATAACTGTCAAATGGATATGTACATTAAAGGCAAACTGACTACCTTGTGTGTTACCGACAACATTTCTTCGTTTTTTTGAAAGCATTCCAAATTTACAGAGCTGCAAGTAGACGCATTAACTTCTGATCTGGACGAATGACGGGCAAAAGGTGTGTTCGTATTAATAACCTGGGAACCTCACTGTTTGGCGGCGTGTTCAGTTCTACAGCTTTGATCGGGACATGGTTTGCAGGAGGAATATCTAGAAAGAGATAACCAATGGGCCAGCCTTATTAAGCGAACAACCATACTGACTTTTCCTAAAAAATCATGGTAAACTTTTTGCAAACATATCAAGCATAGCCCTTACCAAAATTGAAGAAAAGCGTTACCAGTTTGTTTGAAAACTAATCAACAATACCATTTATACACAGACCCAGGTTTAATGTTTCTGTCACCGATTAAAATACCCGAAACCAACAGGTTCTGGTGAGCCCAGTTAATTCGGTACCAAATTTGTTTATTTACCCAGTCAATGTCAGCGAACACCAATCTACCAGTCTTGCCTACTCTCGAAGGCTCTTATAATGGTATTGTAAAACTAGAGAAGGACAAATATTGCGAATTTAGATTAGGGCCCGGTGACAATACTACCTAATCGGGTGAATTAGATGGGAAAAATGCGTCAAAATTCATTTGAAGGATGGAAAGTCGCAATCTGTAGAGAAAAAATGAATGTCATAGAAATGAAGTAAACGATTTTACGGACCTTAAAAAAATTACATCATGCTGGTATCGTTTACAAGCAGGTCTTAACTCATCTGAACATAGAAAGGATCTGTGACTCCTGGAAACCATGACCCCCGGATGCATACAAGGCAAGCGTCCCTGTCAGACCGTTACGGTCTATGGTCAACTCGTCCTTTCCTTAACTTGCTGGTTGGTTAGTTAAGACATTTAGACCAGTGCTTTCTGGGGTGGATGCATTTGACTTCAGAGGTACGTCCCGATTATTCGAACTGGTCACAATTTAACCTTTTCCTGTTCCATTGCTGATTAAAAATGCCTGTATCAAGGAAATGATTGGTATTATTCATGACTGTATGGTTACAAACAAGCTGCAGCTTAGAATTCTTCCAGTCGGGTTAAGCAAACACCTAGTTTATGAAGTGCCTAGGTAAAGCTGTTGTTGGGTGTGATAAACTACATACAAGTAGGCAGAATTGTGAGAGACAGCCCATTAGGCCCTGTGTTAACAAATGTGTTCATCGACTACTTAGACCAACAGGCATTACACGAAGTACAGCAGATTCCGTTTAACAGAATTCATGCAGACGATATGCTACCTGTTAATTCACCCAAAGACGGATTGCTTTTGCTATACGGTAAACTGGATTTCTTGTACGGACTCAATGGACTTACGTTCGAAGCTCAGCTTGACGAACGAATGACACTTGTAGATGTCTTTTCGATTGAAAGATTACACCGCCCAGTATCCAGATGCATGCGCCAAAGAAACACCTGGTAGGGTCAGTACGTCTAGGTTAATAATTTTGCGCCCGTAGACAAGGAACTGTAAGTAAACTGCTCAGCAGAATGCGTCGGACTGTTACTTCTGGTAAATTAAAACAGGACGAATAATTAATGAAAGCAACACTTTTAGGTAACATTTATCCTCCGCACTTTATTGATATCTGTGTTAAGTCAGTTGATTCCAAATCTGTTATCCAAACCAGTTTAATTCTTTTTATACTCTCGAAGGGATAACATTTCGACCTCATCAGACACATTCCCGTCAGCCGCCAATCGAGCTTACAAAGCGAGATACCCGTACTCAATGAGGAGGCGCCACTGATACCATCATAATCTAGAAGCTACCGCAGTCCTAGCGACCGACTCCAAAGCGATCAAGGTGTTGCTTGTAACCCCAGAAGAAAAGATTTTGGACGCATGGGGAAGCCAATAAGACCACCCATCAGTGAGTATATCCTGGTATCTGTGACTTCGTGCGGATGCTAGTAATACATATTTGAAAAAAAATGGATGTGAGCTAGATGTACTCACTGCCTCTTGAATTGCTTACTGTCCAAAATTATGGTACATTTCAAAATCTGACAAGGCTGTGACAGTCCATCAAACAAACCCACTTCTTTATGTACTTCAAAGGAAGCTCACCCTTCTTGCTTACCTTGATAACGTTTACTATATTTTACCGTAATACACTTTGCCTATCCCATGGTTACTTGTGCCTTAACCATGCGCCAAACTATAAATCTAGCATAACCCTTGTCACGCTAGCCCTCGTCACCCACGTTATTCTGAACACTTACTTTCATCAGCTAACTTTTACCAGTATTTCTTGTGATTTCCACGCCAATACCAGTAGTAACAGCATCACGCCACTCTGTCTGGAACGTCATTGATATGTCGCCATCAGATATATTGTTTTTAACTTTAAAACTGCAACGGGGGCGGTTTCAATAGTTTGGTTCTTTGTCGATCGAACCTTTTACATACCTTAGAATTCGTTCCGATGTCAACTTATGTTTGTTGTCTATCAATGTGGCGCTGTTAGCCTTCTCAGAGTTACGTCCTAAATATTTTATTTCCCTACAGTTCGCAGCATCTGGTCCCAGAATGCTAAATAATGGGCCGAATTTTGTTGTTGAAGGCAATGAAATTAGTTAATGGAAAGGCAAACTGCACCACGGTCTTGTTAGTAATAGACTATTTCAACAGTGTGTCCTCATACTCTGACCTACACTACTCGTTTCGGAGGCTTGCAGCCACAAAGCAACAGTCTTTGCAACGCACCCGCCATCCCGAAGAGGATTGTGTTGAGCAGACGCCTGATGACGAGATGCAGCACACCTTCAGCTTTGAAGAGTAGAGAAATTCGAGTGGCATACCACTTATGTGCCTCGATCTCTATATTGAAAGCTGACCCGTTTTACTTTTAATTGGTTTCGGAAGGATGGTTCCAATTTCTGCTTAGCTTGGCGGGAAGTGCAACTACTGGGTGAAGTTTATGCGTAATGCTGGAAGAAAAGTATCCAGCATCACTACCGAAAGCGTGGACGAACAGTGAGCACGCTGTTCATCTGCCAGGCTACCTTGGTTGCTTTGGATGACCTTCTAATGAATTTTTAGCATTCAGGTATGAAGTCCGAATACCAGATAGGCGACGATGGTTTGGTACGGACGATGGTTATGGACGAGAAAGTGTGTACACAAAAAAGTGGTTAGGAGTCTGTACAACTTGTGGAGAGAAGCAAACTGACCAAAATAGGAACACTCAGTAACCTGTCTAAATTAAAAATGTAAGCTAAGCCACCGAAAGTGGATTTCAGCTTGCGGGGCACGTCACTGTCGGACATGCAAAAGATCCGCTTGGCTATTCCTTGAGTTGGATGTCAGAAGTTGATTCTGATCTAGCTCTCAATTTGTCATACTGTGCTCTCACGATGGGGCAAGTATTATTAATAGAGGTGACGAAAACTTCACCACTGTGTTCATATGTTAGGTGTGGCCTATCGAAGCAAGATTTAAGGCTTAAACGTGTGGAAACCAATATTATGTTATTACATTCAGCTATCTTCCTATGTGTTAGGTGTCCCTCTATTCCGGTTTTGACTCCAACTCAGCTATTTTGTTTTACTTCATTAATTTGCGAATAATCGTTTGCTTATTCGTTAACTTTGGCCTCGCTGTCCCAAGGTCAACTTTGTGTAGATCACTTGTTTTGTTTTGAAAAGGTACTTGGTGTCATAACTAATATGCTGTAACACGCTACCGAAACTAGTTAGCGCGCACAGATCGAATTTGAAGTGGTAATCGTTACACGGTTGTTTCGTTCACCTTTCAGACCGCTACGTCAACGTTGTGCACGAGGATCTCGAACCAACGGACAGTCAGACAGACAAGCAGGACACTTGTATTTAAACGTAACCCCCTTGTACGTTTGTACCCTCATCCTTTTTGATATTCAAGTATTGCCGAGTGTTGCGTAATACATCTTCGGTCATAATCTCCGTCTGCTCTTCTGGTTGCATGTTACACTAGCAAAGCCCTACTGTCTAATCGACTGTGACGACTTCGTTTTTGGATCAGCCTTCAGAGACACCAGATCTAGCGTAAAAAGTTACTCAGATATGATATCGTTCCATGTTTTCACATCTTTAAAATACAATAATATATTATATATTATATAAATTTTATATGTTATTACTTATATTATATAATATGTAATATAATAATACAATGTAATATAACAATATGCAGACTGTCCGTAGAGTTGCAACCGGTTTGTCAGGACCGATGAAACTTCTGAATCAGAAGTGAACAACCACTAATCAATAGTTTTATCTATTGCACACATATCCTGATATTATGCAGGTGATGATACAATACAGATTCCACGGGAACCAACCTGTATTCTTTATTCAAATGTTTCCACAATGATGTCAACATGTCGTAGCAAGTGGGCGTTCATTAAATCCCGTAACCCGTCTGAAGCTGCCTCGCCAAAGGGTGTTCACTCAACTCTCTGCAATGTCACTCGAGAAAACCAGGATGAAAATTACAAACGAGTCCACCGCTTTTTTCGTCTACACAGAAAATTAATGTGTCGAGTTTTTAAGTTCAATCGTGAAAATGCGAACCAATCCCACCCCCACCCCAAAATGTTTTTCCCGGTGCACTCCATCTCTCCCGTTTCCGACCGTTAACTCAACCTTGACCTAGACCAGTTTGTTTTATCGAGTAAATCTAATAGTGTAACGCGCAACCGAAACCAGCGAGCACGCACGAATCGAATTTGAGTTGTGTGACGGGGCGTGCTGCTGTGTTGACCGTGCCGTTTTAGTTTGCTTCTGTGTAAGTTGTGTGCATGAATTACTGGGCCTTCGGCTCATGCTTGTTCATATCGTTTCTCTTTTCAGAACTGTTGTTCGAACCCCTACTTCGGAAGAACGCTGTCTCCTCGTGCGTCCACGTTGCCCGGAGGTTGGTCCGCGAAATCACGGGCATTCAAAGTAGAGTCGGCTGGCCTGCATGTTACAGTGCTAATCGTGGTTATCGTGCTTGATATCGCCACAAATTTGTCGTGTTGAGAACCACCGCGCTTTTTGACCGGGAAATTTTTCAACTCATTCTCTGTTCTAACTTGCTCAGTATCGTCGTGAAATTTTGAACCAATTTTATTGCAAAACTAGGGTTTGTATGCTGGCGACAATATGCTTCTCGCAACATATATGTAAAATGCGAAGTCCAGATCATTGTGAGGGTGCACCGAATGCCAAGACCTGATTGACAGTCATTTGCACATGTCCTGACGAGAGGGTCAAGATACTCACCAACTTGACTAATTCGTGAGATTGAGCTCAACTACTCCTAGAGTTTTTAATAATGATCCCGGCGTTAGCTGTCGACGGGGTACAAAATGTGATCAGTTGATGCTGACACGCCATAGTACAGAAGACATACTGGATACAGATTGTATGTGGCGGGATGTTTTACATTAACCAAAATAGATCTTCACATAGGAGGAAGTCTCGGAGTCAGTGGATTAGTCAGTTTTTGAACGTTAGCCCACATTCTGTCGAACTCTTACAGTTGGTTTGTTGAAGGGTTGGTTAACACTGAATAAAAACCGTTTGATCTTCAAGTTTCGCATGTGACCGGTGATCCAGGTACTCACACAAGGCGTGCCAAGATAACCGATTTAGGATACCCAACTAGAAGTAACACCATCCGAAAGATGTTGCTTACATGGTTGTCGAAATTTGTGGCTGTCTTTGGAAGAAGCAATCACTCAGCGTTTAAACAAGTTAACACGTTATGCCTACTACTTATCGTGATACATAAGAACTTTTGGCAAATTTACCACACCAATAGTCTGGTTAGTCGACATTTGGGTTGACGCTCTCAGGAACGGTGCACTTGCATGTGTACGTTCTCTCATACCACTGCCATCCTCAGTCGATATTTCTGTGATCTAACTGGTCTCATTACTGGGTCTAATCTGAACTGGTCTCACCCAGTGTGACATGGTTTTAGAATAAACATATAAAGATGTTATCTTCTAGTCCATTTGAACTGTTGGTTTAATAAATTTCTGAGCAAAATTTCCCCTTTCGCTGTTCGAGGCTAGAGGATAATCTGATATGTACATCGAAAAACATGATGCCTCCGCTTATGCGTCCATCAGAAAATCGGAAGCAAATTGTCACCGGCAGGTGGCCTTCAGGCCTACCACTTCGACTAAAGCTAATTCGAATCATCTCCTCTACCATCATTGCAAACAACAGCAGAACGATTTGAGTAAGAAAAAATTGAAGTTCACGCACATTTCTCACCACAGTTTGTCATTCACTGTTGACCACCTTCTTTCGGTCTTCATTTAGTGTTATACCCGGTTCATGTAGGCTCTAAAAAATAGTTGATTACAAAGCAAAATAGCCCATTTTTAATGTATGGTGCACACTTTACAGTGAAGTTGATTGGTCAAAACACAGTTATGAACACCTCATGCACGCAACCAATGCGATATAGTAAACGTGTGAAGCTGGGATCGAATACTTCAAGCACACTGATCTGTACTTAATAAAGGATACATGTTCATACCAATTGTCATACGACGAAGCTCCGTAAATCTTGATCCAATTTTATTCGCACTAGTACTCAATCATACTAGTGGAGGCCAGAAGTAGCAAAACACGCGTTGATGCGTCCCGTTTGTGGCACAGCCCAGACTCGGATTGATAAGCTCCATATAAGCTTAGGAACAAATTTTAGTTCAGGTTTGTTGTCACTGTAGAGATAATTTCGTTTCAAAAACTCGAACACACACAAAGGCACTCCCAGCGAAAATTCGCGGGTCGTAGCAAAGAACTCGATAACCCATATGCAGGACCTTGGTAACCGAACTGAGGTAGATGAATATTACCTCCCCGAGAGGTCAACAGGCCCGCAGCCGGAAAAATTAATTAAACCTGACCGAGCGTGCATCGGAAACCGTTTCGGTGGGCGAAGGGGTGAATGCATACTGGCAGTCAAGGCTGTAGTGAATGTTAGGGTGAAAAGGTTACATCACGCACGAGTTCTCCCCCTCCCCACGAAGGCCTAGATGAGATGAGACCTTTTGGGCAGCCGAACTGGTTGAAGTGTTCATGGGTGTGTACAGTGGTGATGGTGATGACGGGGATTCAAGGGACAGAGAAGTCCGCAAACGCCAGGGTGGAAATGAGATCTTGTCTGCTCGTTGCTTGAATGTGTAAATGGGCTCATAAACTCAAAAACCCGTCATTTAGTCTGCGTCCTGCTGTGTGACTGAACGTGACCACTCAGCTGATCCTACTGGCACGCATACAGCCGACGGAAAGACAGCAGCCGCACGACACGCCAATCGATGTTACAGTATTTGCTCGGATGAGTCACTCATGCACTACCTAGACATGCACAAGATTACTTACACACACATACAAGCAGCACCGCTAACCCTATTGGGGCTATGACGACGGTTTGGTTGTCATGGCAGCCGTTGTGTGAGCACCAATATGTGCGCGTATGATGGGCTGAAAATAGATCAAGACACACACCTAATCACCCATCTACACCATGCTGCGTGTTCGGTACACTCTGACTTCTGTGAACGCTCTACCGCTTCATCCAAACCGTGCCTGTTTAAAGGGGGCGCTACCAGTTTGAACAAAACGCTCAGACCACCAAGTTCCGACCCGATCTCAAGTGACAACTTACCGGTGTAGTAGTCTCGAGATCAGGTATGGTTCCAGCTGAGTCTAGCGTCAGTAATTAGTTTCAGCCTACCAGATGGCGAACCCACCATATTTATAGAATCCTATATCTTGAAGCTTTGTCTATTTTATTCATCTCCGTACGCCATTATTCTCTGGAATAGATCGGACATGCTGCTCAGTGTTACTGAATACGTCCAGTTGTAACCTCCGGAAGGGTCACTCGAATCAACTTAAGCTTTTACATAGGGACGATAGCAGCATTAGGACAAGTCTGAATGCTTCATCCGAACCTGAGTGAAGAGCTAATCTTCACCCACTACGTCCTCTGCACACCGGTTTGTCTACTAACCGATATCATTCCACTAAACGCGAATTAGTAATTACGGGGTTTTTCTTTATGAGTAGTGCAGCGAGTAGACGATCAACGAGTTACAACGAACCTCTTGGCAGTTATTGTGCTTTTATAGTGGACCGCACTGTCCAACTCCGTGGTGACGACTGACTCGAGTGGTGTTGTTACATTCTATTCGGCTGGAGCTTATATGAGAATCGGCCCTCAATATAGTCCATCTATTCAATTTTTCAGTCTACTTTCACAGACAGCAAAATGTGTACAGCTTTTTAGAATGTTGTACCAATGGGTACAGATGCTAGATGCCGACAGATATGCATGTTGCTTATTTTATTCACGTCCCTCCACGATCTCTTTAAATGCACGAAATATTCGGCAGAATATTTTCCTCCAGCGAAAACATGAACATCACGTCTTCCTGTTCGAAACATTGTCCATTACATCCACTTCTAAAATGACCCCCCATTCGTGTGATCATGAAACCGGTCCTAGTATTGCGCATTCTAAGCAACATAGGTGAGCATTTCCAGCACAGAAGTTTAATTTTAAACGTAAGTTACTTATCAATTACAGCTTCCTGCCGCGTTACGGCCCTTTCTTGCTCTGCACAACAATTTAGTGTGGAGTTGATCAGCACCCTACCACATTAAAAGCATTCAATTTCCTTAGATCAGTCACTTTTATCAATCAGCACAACAAACTGACAAAGTTCTTCCTTCAGGAAACAGCTACTGACGCCGTCATCTGAAGTGACAACTACCTGACAAGCTTACTCGCTACAGTGAGAAACTGAGGGTTCGGAGTCCTGTCACAACACAGTAAGGCTAAGCGTCTCACAATATCTCGATACGAAAGACGAGGATCATGCTCGACAATTAAAATTTGTGGTCGTTGACTAGAACAAACAGTACTGCAAAAGCCTGTGTGCAAAGTGCAATGCCTTTCCAGGATAGGTATGTAGAACAGTAAGAAGAGTACATGATGCCACACTCGTATAATGTAACAACTTTAAGCAAAACATGCAAGCAGATGTGTGATGGTGCTCTTCACCACTTCATCACTGGGTCCATAGTGGAATAGACCGATCAATCTTAGTTTGGGCCTCACACACAAGCTAACTGTGCCCAATTACGGCAAACAAAGTATGATCACCCCCTACCAACCTTGATCCTGTCTTTGGCTGTGTACAACAGTGAATGGTTGGGGTGAGAGTTTACTGGAAGGAATGAGTTAGCCACCATCAAAACAGTGTGCAAATGACGGATTAGCGTAGCCAGATAATGACCAAGAAAGTTAGAATTCTGACCAAATTAGCAGTTGTGTTTTACTATCATACGGAGTAAAATTTAAGCCGCGGATTAATTGAATGTAAATGAATACCCCATAGTACGCATATTAGCAATACAAATGCTACCGTTTAAACATATTATGTTTTACCATGCTCATGGGTACAACTAAGAGGCTACTTTNAGTGTTTCCGTTTCTAGTCGTGCTCAGACGCTTAAGTAGTGTGTTGGTTTCTCCAATAAAGTAACTTTTGTGTCGTCCGCCTTTTGGATTCACAACACTTTCCTTCATTCTATTTACTTCAGCCTACATATTCTAGCCCGTTTACCGTGTGGATACTGGACTCACAAAATCTCTTGCTTCTACCAGTTGTTTAGTGACTGTCACATCAGCATGCTACTCCGCAACACCACGGCATGAGTTTTATGTAGACACAACCTGTAGTTATCCATCTACCCATCATTGGGCCGTTGATGCATTTTGTTTGACCGAGTAAGGCAGAAGGCTGCCCGATCTTCTTGCGAATACCTCAGTTACGGAATAACTGCTGTTGGTGACCATGAATTCATACCAGAGTACCCGGATGTTTGGTGTTACTACAATCTAATTATTTTCTACCTCAAACTCAACTTCACAATCAAGAATTCGTAACAAGCTGAAAGAAGATAACTAAAGCTACTGCCGTAATAGTATCACGAAGTCATTAAATTTCCATTTGGAGTGTGAACTACTGTTACTGCAAGCAATGCTATCTAAATTCAAACAACAGGAAGCCGGTTGCATCAAGGTACGTGTGATTTGTTACGAATTCGGTATGGCCACTATACTGAGTGCAGATCGTGTCTTTACCCACGTTCATGTAGACACCCGGGTTGAACCTTGTGAATACATACACATACAATAATGTCCACGCGTTTCGCCCAATCTGACGAACCTCGATGGATTGCTGTAAAAGTTTGAACGGTTTAGAAAGTGAACTAGGTCATTCGTCTTTTAAATTTTCATAAGTTATTACCAAATTCTGGTGTAAGTCAGTAGCTGTCATGAAAATTTTACTTACTGGCATAATCTCGCGATATATTTGGGTGGGGAAATGTTGAACAACATGAAAATTTAAACAATCAGAAAGAAACTTATAAAGTGACGTAAGTTAACGAAGGGAAATTCAATAAAACATCAGCACTCCGGTCTATTTAATACATTCTCTTGATGCTGGTGCGTTCAAATTTATGAACCATATTTTGGTATTGATATGTTCGTCGAGCTTGGCATATAGGTTGCAAACGCTTCATCACCAATCGAGGTGACATCATCAGTGCGTAAGTGTTTCAGCGTATAGTTCTGAATGTGGCACCGTATTCAGAACTATACGCTGAAACACTTACACACTGATGATGTCACCTCGATTGGTGATGAAACGTTTGCAACCTAAATACCAAGCTCGGCGAACATATCAATACCAAAACCATCAACCCGAGCTACGAACAACACCACCACTGTTCCCAACCATCATGACAGACGTTTAGTTACAATTTTTTCGCGGAATGAATGAAGTCTTCTTTTGTATTAATGACGAAGTAGCCTGAATCACAACACCCATCTGCACACAAATTGGTTGGTGTTCATTTAAAACAGGCAATGATCAAGCACAAAGTGGTATCACTGAATTGAGACGAAAAGTGGAAATTAATAAAGGCACTTGGTAGCCTCAGTGAACATGCTCGGCCAAGCTCGGCGAACATATCAATAACAAAACCATCAACCCGAGCTACGCACAACACCACCACCACCACTGTTCCCAACCATCAAACCATATTTCCAGTCCATAATACAGCGATGGCTTCGTTTGGAAATCTTGTACAGTACTTCCCAGCTGTCACCGTTTGGCACGTTTTCTGTAGTTGCCTTTCACTCGTAACTTACGGCCCATTATGGCGATTTTGCTCAATGCTGACCGGTTCACTCTCTCATGTTGCTCATGATCTGTAAGTTGTGGGTTTTGAACATATCCGACAGTTGCTTTATTATACTTCACCGAATATCGGAATAGTTGCGTCTCTGACCTAATCACGCATCACACCACCTGCTCCTTTAAAAGCGTGTTCTGATTGCTTCAGGGTGCCAGATGTGTGCCACAGGTCTAACGACCACATGGACATTTACGGAACTGAAGGTCCGTGTTCCCGACATTTCCGATGGCGTAATATTCAATCTATCGTTTTTAAACTTGTTGATACCTGGTGTCACTAATAAACCATAGCCTGAGTAGGTGCTATTTTTGTGGGTTATGCCTTATATCGTATCTTTGTTTCTTCCTGCAGTGTGTTTCTGTTGTCTTTTGAGGTTTCCGGTGTACCAGATGTTCCGTTTTTCAGTAATAATTATCTTTTTTGTTTTTGGACACACAGATACCCCGTAGGATCCAGAGCTTCCGAACGCATGTCAGTTCAACTGGTGAAAATTTCGTTGTTGGATGCTTTGTCGCGCGATACCCAAATATAATCACTGATGGTACTTCGTTCTAGCTTTTGCCTCTGTTGCTCATTCGTTCCAGCACTGTGCGACCACTCGCACATTCGTCTATAGACGACATGAAGACGTTCATGAGCACTGAACTTCCCAGTACATTTACAGCTGAAACCGATGGTATCAAAACAAAGGCCGTGATTCATAATGACCCTCCATGGAGAGTCAGGAGTTTGTTCATGAAGGCCTGTGTATCCATTTCTCTTTTTTGACTTACCATGGGAACAGTTTCTACCCACTGTGTGAACTGAGCGATGCTTATCACGACTGTCACACACAGTAATCAGGGTTATCGCCTCCAAACGGAAGAACGTAGCTTGCTGAATCCGAAGAAGGACTGGGCAGAAGAAGTCGGCCCTTGTTTCTCACCGCATGTTCCAACGGGATCTTTAAGCCGTATGACGAGAAAACCACGGCTATTCCATAAGCATATGTAATATACGTCTTCTCTTCCAAGACTATGAACATCGTTGGTGGCAGATGATGGTATTCACAATTTACTGACCAATGTTTTCTTGATAGTGCATGTCCGATTAGCCATCAGAACGTTGATATGATATTTAGGCAACAAATCGGCCCAACCGAAGTGACGTCTCCCTTCGTTTACCAGATTTTCATCTATCATAATATCAGGGATAACTCAGTTAGTTTACGAGCGGTAACTTGCAGTCGAATAAAGAACGTCCAAAGTTCATTCACGCTTTAACCGGGGGTGGGGAAGTTCACACACCGCGTACTAAAAGCGATTCTTCAACCGAAATTTTTTTTAAAAAAAACCACTTTCATGTCGACCGTGAGTTGAAGAATGGTAACATACATTTCCGTGCCATCAGTCGTTTTCCTAACGGCTATTGCGCACCAGTGCTGTTAAGGCGTAATGCACCGTGCACACGATTAGAGAACGAGTTATACCAAAGTAAACAGAACATAATGCACAAAAAATAGATCTAGTTCGACAGTTACGTAGTTCAAAACATCCACTGAGATCATGCCCTTGGATTGTGTATCAAAAGATATTCGGATCAGTAATAACCCATGCGTAATTGTGGCATAGTATTCCTGCGGGTCCATTCCACAATCACAATACTGAATTATTTCCGAATAAGTTGAGATTTTCTCGCTGGCCCTAGACAACAATGTGGTTTTCATGCCAGAATTCCAAATCAACCGGAGAAATATTTTACACGGAAATATAACTCATACTACTTCTGAGCCTCAAAAATTTTCGAAAGCCCCTCCAAACTCTATGCTGTCTATTAATAACTGTATGCAAGTTTCAATCCTACAACATGAAAATATCTTCATACTTCGCATTACCTGCTTCGGGAGAAATAAGCTTGGATCAAACTACAGAATTTTCCAGCCGAATAAGCAAACGTTCAGGCATACGTGCTGAGCGCGGAATTTTTCGAGACAGCTGTATTTTATTCAATAAAACCATCTTAGTAACACTGGTATTCTCGTGACGCAATTTTGCTCTGAAGGGATGGTTAGTGGCTTCCGTTTTGGATTAATCTATCACTGTGACTGAAGCCAAAGGACACTGCGCTTAACCACAGGTGGCTTGCGCTGCACCACTTGTGGTTCCACTCACACACCACATATTCAGTGCAGACTCTAAGAAATGGGACCAGTAGTTGTGTGAATGGAGCCTTTGTGTCTAGCCGGCCAATGCTGGTTAGCCAATTCATAGGCTAGCTAGAAATTGAAACCCTTATCTCAGAAAATAAACAGAGACTAAATGGCAGAATCTAAACTAGGGTGAATATTGAAAATCTAATGAAGAAAGTGGTTCAATATACCATTACCTGCTAGTTCACTCTAGACACGCACGAGAAAAAAAATCGAACTCAAGGTTTAACTGTGAGAAAGCAGACAAAAACCTACATAATATAGTACACTATCAAAGCTGAAGAAAATGAAAGGTAGAGGACCATAGACACCCAGGTTTCTAAAAAGAGGAACTGCTGAGTTCCAACCGATGACATTTGTTGGTTGATGTGGACAAGGAAACAGATATAACCGATATAACCTAAATGGCCTTAACTTACTCGCTGTCTCTAGGCCGACGACGAACTATGGGTAGGTTGATGACTTTCTAGTCTCAAACAGCCAGCGCATTCGCAGCAGCACACGTCGCAGCGTCATACGGTCACGTCACCGCGGCCACTGGGACCGATGGTCTCTTGTGCACCGCAAGTTTGCGTTTTCGACCGTACAATAATTACCTACTGAACTTGCGGACGCCCCCCTGAATCATATTTATCCACATGAGTCTTTAGCGTTGTAACATCAATTTTAGATCTTGGGAGGACTTAACGTTGAATCAGATGGCCAGGATTTTATTTACCTGTTTTCAATTGTCCGCACAACAGCTGCTTTGAAATACGATCATCGTTAGCCAGACTGACGTGAGCTAACCAACTGAACATCAGCATTACTCCGATCCCGTCCATGACTGTTCACCGCAGTACCTCGATGTTCTGAACCATATCAGACCACCGAATATTCAAAATGCGTCCTAGATACTCCAGATGAAAACGGGCCCATTTGTGCACATTCCGCTTACACGACGCCCGAGTTTCACTGCTGCACAACAGTACAGATAACACGATTGAGCAGTAGACAAGGAGCTCAGTGGCAATCTCCAGGTTGTGATTTCTCCAGACCCGTTGCTCAGAAAGCCCGAATGCAACACCAACCTTCGTCATACGAGCTGGTAACTCGCGACCCGCGGATAAGTCTGTGCGCAAATTGCTACACAAGTAGCAGAAGTCCACCCACCTGTCGATTTCTCCAATGAAGTGAATCTCAGGCGCAGGTATAAGAGCAACATCTCCGCCTGTAGAAGGCTTAAAGAAAAAAAATCTTACCTGTATTGATATCTAATCCAAACTTGGATGATGAGGTCGCGAAAACCGTGGCCAATCTGTGAAAATCGTCTTTACACTGTACGAACAGCGCCCTGCCATTTGCGAATAAAAGCATGCGCATCGTCGAGGGGTGTAGTTGGCTTGAGGAGCCGAAAAATCGAATAGTCAACAGGCACCCACCCGTCTGGCACGCAACCTCTATGCCTTCCTCTGCTGAGTTTTGAGGAGCAGCTGGTAGTATTGCAGTCAGACATAAACTAAATGAAGGTGGGGCTAAGATACAACCCTGTTTATCCTCAGTGACAGCCTCAAAATCACCACAGATCAATCCACAACGCTGGTCCATCATCCTTCAGTATTTCACTTTGAAATCTACCAAAACATGCGGCTTTTCCATTTCGTAGTTATCTACTCACTGTCTGCACCTCTATCAACTCCGGAGCAACAGAAAGTGAAGGTTTGACTGCCTGTTGTGGCAGACTGATCACGGTCATCCAAAGGATGTTAGCAGGAGGGTTTTGTGGGTTACGGAAACGTTTGCGCCTGACTTTCATGACGTCCTCTTGCTGGGTGCACAAACAGTCGTTGTCCACTTCAATCAGTGCTTTGGTAGACTGGACAGTTGGGTAGAAAATCGTCTGAAGCGATCTGTAAAACTATTTGTGTTGTCTACGTTTGGTGTAGCTTTGCACTCTCTCACTCTGCTTCCTCCACCACTTGCCCTTGATTCCGTGAACACGTTCGGCGAGTTGACGGCGAGTATTCCGGAATGTCGTTTTCTTGTCATCATTGTCCAGGTTCACAGTAGAAGTGGTAAACACCGCATTCTTCTCCAACCATTCTTCTCCGTACCAAAGTGGAGTTAGCTGCGTTATTGTCAACGAACTAGTCTGGATGTTTCCGGCGATCGATATCGATCGTCTCAGTGGCTGCTGTCATGACCTGTTCTTTGTACTGTTACCACATATCCTCAGGGGTTGTTGACACAGAAACGTCTTTCATACGAGCGGCAACTGCATTCTGAAAAGCAGCCATCATCTCACATACCTCCAGTCGTTTGACACTTAATTCCGGCCGTTTTCCAGAAGATCTACAAAAACCAGACTTTCATACACGGGTAAACATTTTGGTCCTGACCAGCCGGTGCTACATTCAGGGTAGCGCATCACTCGTGTGATACGCACTTCAAGAATATCACATAACCAATCAGATGATAAGGACCGCTTCAAGGATGGATCGAAGTCGTAATTTCAATCTCTTCCAACTGGAATAGGTTTTTGTGATAGCCAGCTCTTGAGTAGCACACAGGTGGAATAGACTATCACCGTCCTCCCTGACTGAATCAATACCGTGGGGTCCGAGAACTTTCGGCCAGGCAACCGGCTCACGCCCAGCTCCAACCTCCAAGTCACCCAGAACAAACATTCGGTCACTCACCGCTGCCGAACGAATTGTGATGGACAGCTGATCATAGAACTGGTCCTTTATGTCATCAGTGTAACAAGCAGCTGGACCATAAACATTAACAAATATGGCACACCTACCTCAACCAAGTCGCAGGTGCATCGACAGGACTCGAGAGCCAATACCGTGCGGTTCGATTATCGTCAAGCGTTGGTGTGATCAGTGACTGCGAAACAGACAACATACTCCCGAGCACCGTCTACTGGGTAACCTATCCAGTAGAACGTATACCCAGCCTCTGCTTCTCGGAGCTCACCTTGATCTTCAAGATTTGTCTCACTCAAGGCTGCTACTTCGATTCCATACTGGCTCAGTACCATAGCGACCAGTGCGTTTCGTCTTTCTGGCCATCCTGTGATGCTCCATCGATCCGGTAGCGTGCGCACATTCCATGTCCCAGGGGAAAGCGTCTTGTGTCCCCGTGCGTGCCTCAGTTTGCTCTTCGTGTTACTAAGATTCGCGTGAGCATTGTCTGCTCTAGAATTCGTGCTGGAGGGGTCATTGAGGTAGGAGGAGGAGGGCTTGACAGTAGCATATGTTCACTCATCCACCCTGCCGCAAACAGCGGATTGGGGGGCTCAATTCACCCTGCTCGACGACCAGTGCAATATGGGATTTGGTTTACGTTGCGTAATCATGGGCTATTTGGACTTTGGATACTTCCAGGATGTCAAGACCTAGATAGGAGAGCGATTAGGGCCTCCCACCGAAGCCTTTGGCTCAACAGCCTGTACCGCAAGGCAGCGGACGACACAAACATGAGCACACACAATCGCAGCAACATCGACCACGAGCAACGACCAAATTGTATTTGCTACACACAAGTTCGAGAGCCACACCTATGAACTCAATAAGCATGAGGCATACCATTGTGGAGACAAACAAGTCACATCAACAAAACCAGACCAGGCAAGAACAAACATCAAACAGAACTAAGCCGCAACACATCGCCATCATTCATAGCCAGCGCATTTGATTTTAGCCTGACTGTCCCTTTCGACCAATTTGACATGGTTGGATCTGCAAGGACCAAAGTCCTTGTCAGCATTGACCGCCGGATCATAGCATCACACAAGCCTGACCAGAACGCCAAGATAGCATAAAAGGTCAGACCCCGAAGGCATATCATGCATGCAAAAATTTTCTACCACTTGTCCATTAGTGAGAATTTAGGTGAGCTCTTGTGAGTTCCTGGTGAATTGACTTATGAGGAGGCCGCGCGCTACAGTTATGGTAAAGTTTGAAATCCGAATTCCGACTGACCTTAGTGATGCTTTCAAGTCAAGTAGAACTTAAAGGACAATAAAGTACCTTGAGGAAATGGTATTGCTTTATGTTGCATTCTTTTTCCGACTATAGTTGAGACCCGGCACTATATATAGCATCAGACAATTCATGTTAATATTTGCGCTATTTTTGGATGTGTCTGTCGGACTTAGCCTTTATAGGGCTCTTTACGTACCAGAAATGTTACCCACCACAGAGCGGTCATTTCGTATCACATGATCACCATGGAAAACGACGGTCACATATTTTTCAGTGGATCAGTTTACCAAAGTCTGTTGTACTTACTGTTCTGTGGAACGAAGTCAAAGTTACATATACGGAACTTTTCTGTACTTAACTAAATTCAAACACGCTTACTGTATTTTTGGGTCTTAAACAAAATAACAATTCAGCCAGCCCATTAAACAGTCGTGCTCTCTTTCTGCCTGTAATTATAATGGGTACATGAATCACCTAATGTACGTATTGATATTGTCAATATGTCTTCCTGTGTTTTGGCTGACATACACCTGCAGTCTTATTTAAAATCTGTATTCCCGTTTCAGCATCCTCACACGCGACGTCATCGAAAATTGCACCACTGAAAACTAAACCCATGGGCATGGAGAAGCCCTAACTTCTCGTCTCTAGGATTAGGAAACCGTCAAACAGGTGGAATATAATTAATCCCATTGAATAAGCTAGCTGGTAAAAAAAATTAATTAGGAAAAAACCACGTGCTTGCTTGACAAAGATTGAGAATTTGGTTGTATATCATGAGAAGCAAAGAAATTGCCTAAACAGTCGGGATGAAACCAGAGACGAACCTAGGATAGTCAACAAAGTATTGTCTAGTGTTATGTATGAAGCGCTACAAAAGTATATTATTCCACTGTTTACCATTAGGTATCCTCTCGAACAGGGAAAGCAGAGTGAAGAGACGTTATTCTTATGTTTCCTGCTTAACACAAATTACTCAAGCACGCAAACAAAGTGAATGTCACTCGGTAACCAGCGATGCACTCTGCGATAACACTTGTTTGTACCGTAAAAGTGATTTCCGACTACTGGTGGCTAAAAGTCAATTGAATTGACCGAGACCAAACAGCTTTGAAGTTTTCATGAGTTCAAAGTTGTGTCGTTTTAACGGTGAGGAAAAAAGCTAAGTTTATTACCAATTATCTTTTAAAGCTTAACTACACATGCGTGCTTTCTTCACTTTGACGACTTCACGGGATACTTAGAATCATAATTGTCAAAGAATCGAGTTAGTAAAAGCGTGGATTGAATGGAACACTACGAAGTATTATTTTATTCCTAACCAGCTGACCCTTATAAGCCGTGCTATCTGCCAGTTAATTGTTCTCACCTGGTAATGACTGGACAGATCCAGTCTGATCAGGTTAAGTTAGAGGAGTTTAATCATTCTTCGAACTATCGATCTATCTTCAACAAGGCTTTCATAAAGTTTTAGCAATTCATGAAGATAATGAAGTGTTAGCTTATTTTTAGACCCTTTTTCTCCTCATGACGATTTCTACGTTGTTCATGCACTTATTCCAGAAACGCATTTGGTACGGTTGTCAGTACTGGCATGCAGGACGGAAACAATAGGTTATGGATCACAGCAGCCGATGCTCAATCACCTGAATGTAAGTTAACAGTCAGAGGAAGAAAGTGTGAGTTATTTTAGTGTTGATTTCAGCATATTGTCTCCAACTTCTTTTGAGGAAAAATATTCGAATGTCTACAGCTCACTGAGTCTTCGGAAGTGTGCAAAGTACTTACGGCATTTTTGTGTCACTAACGCGGCAACTTGTATGAACTTAAATGTTGGCTCTATCCAGATAGCCAAATTTATCAAATTTGTTTATTATTGAAACGACTTCACTGGAATCTAGGCGAATACCCTACCCCTAAGGTACAACCCTTTACACACATCGAACGTCAAAGTGTTCAACTTAATGTGCATCTAAACAACTGGACTGCAGATGGTAAATTTCAATCATCAGGAAAGTAGTTAGAAGGTACCACCAGTGCGTACACTCCCCTTTAATGGCTGCAAAGATTTCCAAGAGTGGATGATAGGTTGTTAATCTCCATTTCTCAAGGAGAATTTTGGTAGTGTTTTCGACAGTAGTGCTGGAGGTAATAAACACTATTTTACATCAATATAAGCTAACTCAATGCAGCCAGGTGACATAGTGTTCAGCAGTGCATCAACCATGGTTTTCGTTCCGGACATATCTATACGGAACTTTAAAATGATGGTATGCGTAATACACACCTGTTCCAAATTACAACTGCTGGAGGCCTTTGATAAAGTGGTCGGTACATAAGTTACAGGACTGTTGCATGAAACGATAGAAATACTCGAGGTTGGATTATCCCGCTAAATGATTGAAAGCTGGTCCAATTATGAGTATGGATACAGCGGTAATAGTAACGAGCGTTGTAGACTTACGTTTGGAAGGCCTCTGGAAAATTCAAATCACATCAGATTTTCTGTTTACTACTTGTGCCATAAAAGACATTCAAGCTTACTGAACATGAACCACGGTGTACCACCTGCAATGTCACTGTGTTTGCTTGTTTTTCAGAAACGCCTGAGGGGAACCTTCACTCAAGAGATTTAACCACTGAAAAACCTTTGCATCACACAGTTTTAGCCTATCAAGCCCGGCTTTTACTAGTGAATAACTGAGTAGCGTGTTCCTGATTGGAAGCCCCTCCCAGTGTTGTTTTCAGTAGCGTGCGGTCACGTACTTAGGGATCAGACTGACAGCATGAAGCAAACAGATTTCGCAAGGCAACCTGGTGAACACGCCATGCATTCATTTGCTATCAGATGCTGACAAGATTTGACCCTACAAACGAGTGCGTTCAGTTCAGTGTATTCATATGGCCAAACCTTTCAACCAGTCCACTCTAACAACAAATGATAAATGTGAGTTAACGTACCGTAGGAGCTGATCAGTAGTACACATTCTGTCAAGGTGATTTCGATTACAACACTCCTGAGGAAGGCCACCCGAGGTGGTTGAAACGTAGAGTATTACAACTTGTTCGAAACGTTGTGTTATTCCCAATCTGTTTATCAGTACACATGTTTGTTACAATCATGTTTCAATCTCCGGTCACACTCTTATGCGATAGCCGTATTGATCACTGAGCAAACGATCACAGCTTAGGCACGACGAACTTGTCTAATCAATATTTGGCCAGGTTTGCTGATGAGTAGAGATCAAGCTGTTCGATCACGCTGTGAAAATAGGCAGTAACTTTTCGTGCAATTCCGATAAGAGGAATTATCACTCAGATGGAGAACACCGAATTCAACTTAGTCAACAATGTGTTGACTGCTGATAAGCAGTTGGGGGTTGGTTGATATAAGGTAATGACTAGCCCCATTTAGTCTCAGCCTTCACATTCACATAGACGTCTCAGTCAACCCTTTTGAAAAAGGATCATCTTTCGAGTTTTTCTGTAGCCAGTGCTTGGTAGTAGAGCATGTGGTCTCCAGGGCCTGGCCTTTGAATTCTTATCACCCTTAACCCCACCGATACTCCGTGCAAACGGTTTGCGACTACAACAGACTAAGAATGAAGCACAAAGACAGTGTTCTTCCGCTAAGTTTCTTTCCATGTATTACCCACTGTTGGAAAAACGGTGAACCCATTAGTCTGAAGAAGAACTATCGAAGACCGATATCCGCCACGGTTTGGTTCGATGGATCAACAGAAATTTTTGTAAAACCATTTTCTGCTCATGAGTGAACGGTCGTTTGAAATTTTTATTCATACCGTGTCAGCTGGATCAGCCAATACGCGGAAGCAAGCGGACATGTGCTATTTGGTGAGTGGTTTAACAGCCATGTGCTCATATGCACCTCCGAATTGGGTCTCGTGAGCCTGGAAAGTAAATAGATGATCAAAGTTTAATGTAGTCGTTTGATTGAATCTCGTTCCATTGGACCATCACAAGTAGGTCAAACGTAATTAGAACTGAGACAAGACGATAGTCTTGTGTCCTGCCATGTCGTGAACGTGAATGGCTGACTCAGCAAAGATGACCTCCGTATGCACACCACACGCAAACCCAAAGTTCACAAAATTTGCGATTTTAATACAGTCCGTCGACGGATGGTTTTCAGGCTCAGTCTTTGAGCACGGTAGGAGGTTAATAACAACGAAATTTGGACCACATGCTAACAGATTGTGAGAAAAATTAAGATCCTACCTACCACCGACATTGTCTTACGACTAGACTCCCTGTCCGCCCATATCACACACATCACACGCATCACAAGCATCTGGGCACCGTTTGAAAAGTCTTTCTCCTTGCGTGTTCAGAATTCTCGTCACCTCCAAATTGACGCTAGTTAGGTACGGTTCATCAGACACGTTCGCACTTTTAATTGTATACGTGCATGCATGCGTGATGTAATAAAGGCCCGAGGCGTTCATTTTTTTTCGTTGACTTTGATGAGAATATTTCGTGTGTGCATAATTTGCAATGCAACGGTAGTGAAGTGCGAGTCAATCAGGACTAGCATAGGTAAATCAATTGACTGTCGAAAAGATGCGTGATTTTTACATTGTCAAACAGCTGGCTGGTGGCGTGGACTATATAGTCCTATTATCCTATGCAATTCCTAGGTTTTCTTGAACCACATTGAGGTTGGCTTGTTTGTCCTCCAAGTTATAGGCGACTGGAGGTTGAAGTAGTGTTCAAATTCAACAAAGAATGTAGAGTAACTGAGGATTCGATAAATTTTCTCCGACAGTTAGCAATTCAAAGGGAAGATCTACCCATACGGGCATCAGCCAGAAAGTATTATCCTCGTCTTTTACTGACCTACAGACCAACGTGACGCTAGAAGTTTTACCCCCGTTTCTTCGTATCAGTCTACATCTGTCTAACCGAGGTTCTAATCGGTTGAAATTAAAAATAGTGTTCCCCTTTAGCCATACAACTGTCAGACTAGATAACCTACCAAATGAAGTGTTTACGTTTATCGTGGCTCTGTCATAACTAATACACACCAGACTGGTAAGACAAAGCATGTACATCTAATGAGCCAAAAAAAAACGGAAACATGGTAGTCTTGGAATCCTGAGATGATACTCATTCTACGGATTCAGTCATATACTGTGAGAGTTGAATTAACGCTGAGGTGAAGTATACTCCATTCACCTTTAACAGAAAGCATAGGTCCATAGGGATGTTTGTCTTAAAACACAGCTTCGGTCTTAGTAGGATTGTGGTTAAGTAATCATGCTTGATAACGAGTAAATCAGCAACGGAAAAATGAAACTGTAGCTCATTTGTTTTACTAGTTCTGTCGACTTTACCTAACTGTCACCATATTCTGGTTTTATGTCAATAATATTACCCAGATCAGTCTGGGCATCAGTTCAGAGTTCAGCCATCAAAACACTGTTTTCTTCTCGAGTGGAGTAGACCGCTCAAAGATTAATAAACGCGATAATGAATTCCACATCAGTCGCCTTGTTTTGTGGAGAGTGACTAATTGAATAGACCATAAAATGCACATCCATTTTTCAACCACAGCCCAGGCGGAATTATTTAACTGACTTGGTTGGTATGGCGTCTTGATTTCAGCGGGGTTCCTAGCTAGGAAGTTCAACTCGCGACCACTTCATCTCCGCGTTTGTTCACGCATCCGGTTTTCCCCTATTCTTTTAGTGGTTCGTCCAATCGTTGTCTGCCAGTAAGATCCAGACGCTCACGTGAACTACACCGGCGGAGTTGTGAATTTCTAAGTCGCATGAACTATTTTTCAAGAAATTCAGCCGAAATTTTTTAAAACGATGAAGTATAAAATAGCAATATTCATCTCCCAGTATGAATTCCCCCCATCGGTCTGCCTTTGTTCTATCAAACAACTCGAATTAATTTCTGATACGCCGATAAACTTTTAAACATTCAGTTGTCGTATATATTGACAAGGTTGCCCGGATGACCATAAGAACGTTGGAGAAATTTCCGAACATGAACTGAAATTCCATTAATAAATGTGTGCAGTTCTGAAGTGTCAACAGGTTTCAATCATACTCTAACAAATTGCTGTCCAACAAGCGTAATCGTTCTTGCAGATAAACATAGCTCATGGACAAACGAGTTAACGTAAACATTCCTAGAATGACCGGCCTGTAAGGTAAATTGAATCGTTTTTGCACAATTATAAGGGAGAGCGTAGTTTTAGAATACCACCCGATGAGGAGCTAACAAGGCAAGAGTATTAGTTGGAAAAGCAATCCGTCTGACAACCACAAAAAATGAAATAGTTTTATTTACTGTTGCAATATGGCAGTTTGCCTGCTAGTCAACTAATGAATTTCTGAAGCTCGGAAACCAGTAACCAGTACCTGTCTGCTTGGTTCACCAAAGTACGTTATTATCTTCTGGTTTACGGACCACGTCATTGTGCGATTTCCTCGTGTTTTCATGCGACTCTTGATTAAAGTAACATGGTTTCATGTGGTCAGCACACCGCTAGCATATGGAGCTCGTGACCATATGCTGACTGTACAGTCATATTGTGCCGCTAACGCGTAGACTAAAGAATGAGAATACGAAAGGAGTTTAATGTAAGTCGTTCCAAATTTACGTTCCGAACTGATCAGATTTCAGAGTGGTAGATTAAGTTATAGCGCTCATAATCATAATCCTTATTCAGCAACATCCTAACTTCGTTCTACAGGCACTAATTACCAAACTTAGCGAAAACAACAGGCTATTCAGTTATCCTCGCTGTATAACAACCTATTCATCTGCAATTTTGCCGCAATACCCAACAGCTGCGTTAGTGGATGTTGATGCCATCTGTTCCAGAACATCACTAAACAGTAAGGTGGCTGACTATTGCAGTCCTGATGTGAAATTTCCAGACTCCCGAAGTGGCTTTCAACATCACTTGTTAGAGCGTATCCCAGGAAAAGACATACGGTTCCTGTTGCCGGTTCAAATCTAGCCTACCCACCGATGCCTGATAACTGGATTGTTTCATAATTGACAAACTGTCACACTGTTAGTAATACTGTACTCTGTTGCGAAGGCGCCAGTCATGCAAGTGGCACGTCCCACAATTTTAAACGGATTGTCTCCAATAAAACATGTAGGGTAAGAAGTACTTCAGTTTCGAGGTGCGAAATGTATTTCGACGTGGCATGCTTGTTTTCACCGGAATCAATGGAACTTGTCATCGGCATATTCTATCTCAGTTGTTTTCGGACCGGAAGTAGAATCTTTGGTATGTTAACCAGAATTTCAGTCACTACGATTTTCTGGAGAGTGAGGAAGATAAGATACAATCACAAGACATCAAAAAGGTAGCAAGTACCCTAACCACATTTTAATAAATTATCACGTTGGTCTCATATTTTGTATATTGTGTTCTCACCAGACTGAAGTAGACTCTGAGACCACCTTATGAATTACACGTCTCCACAGAGGAATGTGGGGAACTTAAACAAAAATGACTGTTGAGTCTCCAATACTCATCACTGTCGGTTCTACATAGGTGCTGTCACTTTAGGGTTTAACAAGCACATCGTGTTCATAGCACATACGGTTGTATTGAGGAATTTTCTTTCTTTCCGTTTCGGTGAAAAGATCTACCAAACGATTACCGAAAACCTTGGAGGCCGAAAGACACGATTTGACATCATTGCTGTCGCATAAAATTTCCACTCCGGTTACATAAACGAACAGATTTACTGATAATTACCAACCAACATGTGCTCACCTTCCAACATTAGCTGAAACGGTGTGACCAGTTTTGCTACCAGTTACTGGCCCCTGTCTTTGGAACAAGATGGCTGATTGACGTCCGGATATAATACCCTTGTGGTGTTTCAATGGTGAGTTCCAGGTTTACGGCAGCTTCTTACTAAGATCATCTGGAATACGATGTTTAACCCTTCATGACGATTCAGTTCTAGACAAATGAGTTGCTCCTTGCAGTGTTCACTTTAGTTATCAAGTATAGCCTGTGGTAGATGGGCCCCTTTTTAAAATTGACGCCGGTATCACTAGATTGGCACCCAACAAACTATAAATAAGGATAAACGGCTGATACCAGATTATCGAGCATTCATTCGGGGCGTTCTTACGGTTTGCAAGCAAGCGTTTGGTCACATTGTACCTCAGTGCTTGACGGTAGTTTCCATAGCCAAAGCTAGATTGGTTCTGACACTGCCGAGTTAAATGTTCACTAACATGACAGAAATCCACTTCGATGGTAAACAGTCTAGCACCGTCAGGAAAGATTTACTTATCACAGAATAAAACAGCCGCTTCTGCAAATTTCGTTGATTTTTTGGCATTTTTGACTGATATGGTCAGTGAAGCCCACCCATCACTTGGGGCTGGTGAACATTCCCGAGGACAGCTTTGTTTCAACATGAGCTAAACAAATCAAAACAAACAGCAAAGTGGAAACACCACGTATGCCTTGGTCTGAATCCAAGCGGTCACCTCAAAGTGTTTGACAGTTTGTAGGGAAGTAACACCAAACGCA
Source organism: Paragonimus westermani (assembly GCA_008508345.1). NCBI lineage: Eukaryota > Metazoa > Platyhelminthes > Trematoda > Plagiorchiida > Troglotrematidae > Paragonimus > Paragonimus westermani. Next base: position 473,309 of record QNGE01000012.1, on the reverse strand, counting down.
ATCGACTCCCACGTTATGGACTTGTGGGCGTCGCGATATCAGGGTGTCGAAATCCTTCTTATGCTGTAAACCGATGACTATACAATACGCATACTTTCAAGTGTCCCTCACCATTCCCGGCCAGTCGTGTTCGAGCATGTCCCTGGAAAGGGGTTGGCGTGGTAGATCCCACGGAGTACCTTTGATTTAAAAGTCTGGTCCGCAAAGCAACAGGATATTGGTAACCCCATCAAGAATCAATTACCAAAGAGTCTGATTAACTTAGAAAGACGCGGCTAACCATTCCCGAATCGAGGCCAATAAGACATTGTTGTTAGATTTCTACTAATGTTGTACATCGTTATAGACACTATTCGGAAGACCAGGTCTCTTAGCAGACCGTATGGGATATTAGGCTGGAGGAAGTAGAAGACTACGGAATGGCCAATAGACTATCAGTTTGCAGAAATTTTCTAATCCATCCTCCTTGATTGGAACATAGCAGCACTTCAAATGCGAGAAGGTGGTACCCCTCATACTCTTGGAATTTTGCCTTCTAACTCAAGCAATGAAAAGACATTCGACTACGACTGTTTGAGTAGCTGAACTAATTGTGTCTCGATCAAAAATCCACATTTCACCGTATTTTGGTTTGACATAATGCAGAAGTTTTGATTTCAGATAATCAAAACAGAATAGTACAAGAATGTGTTTCGTATAACCTCCTGAAAGTGTACTGGAACTGGTTGTAGATTCTGACATGTTGAGGCCAGTTGTTCTTTTACGTCTCGCCTGATCTAATGTGTTGTTCTGACTGGACTATTTATGCCTGTTTTCATTTTACTTAGCTTCAATGATAAATGGATTAAGAATAACACAATGTTGCTTTGTTCACAACCAAATTATCGGTAATACGAAAAACACGACCCCCAAACTGTTTGATTATATTCGTACTAAATTTGGCATGGATATGTTATAAGCAATTTAAGTTTGTTCTCTGTTCTGTTGTTTTGATGGAACATTAAACCTTGTGCTCAGCTTTTGTCTGACACCAGAAAGTGAGTTAGCTTTCTCGCATCTAGATTTGCTTTTCCAATCGTTCCTCAGTAATAGACAGTTTATATCTGTGGCAGAATTCGAGCAGAATCTAAGTGTACTTCACGTTGTGTTTAAATTAGGTCTGTTTTGCTTACTTCACCTGTAAAGTACCATCACCTATATGCTGGTTTATATTCCAACAGTGTTCTCCAGTTTGCGAACTCACGGATGGCCTGTAACCAACTAGGGTCTGATAAGTAACGGTGGATTTGGATTGACAAGGATTGAACGCCGTTCACGGTTGGTCATAGGTGTCACATTCTTGTAGACCTTACAACAGGCTCAGGTCAGGAAAAACATTATACTTAAGTTTCATTTATGTTAGAACTCATCTGTATTGCCTATCTTCTCTGATCGAACTAGCCAACTTAAGAAACTAGTCGTAAATGGAATTCGTCGGCTCTGACCAAAGAGACCTGTGTGTTGCATTCCCCGTTCCAAATTAAAAGAGCGGTTGTGAAAGTTTGTTGACCCATCCGTACACTTGTTTCTAACCTGGCTCACTTTTTTCACGCTCCATGTACCCGTGCATACGAGCGGGATGTTTGGCAACCTCAAGATTACCGAGATTACTAACAAAATGTCTGGGTCTCGTGGTGGCAGTCTTCTCAGAGTCAGAAAAATTTTCCATAGGGTGAAAATTAAATTAGAAGCTGGCGTTACGAGGAGAGTGGTGTGGCGAACACGACATTATTAGTGATCGTAGCCCATTTAGACAATCCCCAGATAGACGGCAGAAGCAAACATTGCAACTGGAGACACTTTCGAACATTATCACAAGTGAGATTCGTAGGCATGCTAAGAAAGGCAAACCGAACAACATAGTGGTTGATTTGTCCAGCACCCATTAATCTGGTTGACATCTTCAGCATTTTTGGTGATTAGTGCATGAGTCCGAGGCTGAGGTTCCGAGTATTTCGTCGTTTCTTTTATCCAGCGATGAGTCACCGATCAAAGGTGTCTTTATTGAAACTAGACCGACGTTCTGCATCTGGTGGCTACAGCGGAATTAAGATACTGATAGTGTTTTATGTAAATAGCACTCCGAGACGGCATCGGATTGTCTATCGGAGATATATTAAACCTACAGTAATTGGACATTCGTAACATTTGACTGCTTGACGTTGAATGCCCTGGGGTCAAACTCTGCGAATCACTCCAGTATGACCTAGTCATCTGTTGACGGCCAACAAATTAACCTTTCTTTGGCAACTATGCCAATGACTAACACAAATCTGGTCCCTTCTAATCCTCTAAAATTAAAGTGAATAGAGACGGGAAGTTTTTTGGACTGAACTCATGTACTACACATTATAAGCCAACCATCATTCCGCCCGTCGTCCTCCATATACGCCCAACGTTATTTGTAAAGAGAAGTTCCCCCCATCAACCCTTGAGGGGAAATACCTCCTTAGAAGTAATCTTGCGATGACGGGAGAAAGACAAACAAGACATCAACGGAATACGTAGGTCCTTCTGATAATCTGTAGTTGATATACATAATCTGCTATACATAATATTTCCGGGAAAGCGTTCTACCATTCCGTGTGCATGGCATTTGTACGCATTTGTTATCAGTGGGAGGGACACTCCAGTACCCTAATCAATGCTTACCATTACCAAAATCAGTGTGAAACTTACTGGACTCGTTGGTGTTCCAGAGCTTTAACCCATATGAACAAAAATGTCGTTGCGGAAAACAATGCCAGAAAGTTCATTAGTATATTCTTAAAAAAAGGCAATCTTTTGTTAACTCCGATGTTGAGCAGAAAAGAGTATCCAGTAGACGATTATGGATGGCCATTTTGACAAGATTTTAATTTTCTTGAACGATTCCAAATAGTGCCGGTCACTTACCCTGTTTGTATAATTTACAGTGAATTCTTTTCATGCAATACGGAAAGCATCAGGCCGAAAAGGCTGCTACCAGAGGTTACGATGGAGTTCTACCGGATTACAAAGTGCTACTTCGTCACTCGTAACGGGGATGGCGTTTGAATCCGTTGCGTTGTGGTGGTCAACCTTTACTATGGGCTCCCAATTAACGTGTAAAGACAGTTCGGTTGACCCGAGAAGGTTCGCCTGAGTGAAATAGGAAGCATCACACTTCTGAATAACGAGCGGTGCTTCCTGAAATACTGTGCAAATGGCTTAAATCTGATCGAGGTAGCCACAAAAATGAGGCGTAGAGAACTCACTCATTCTCTGTTGATACATTATTGTGATTAAAAACCTTGTTCTCTCGAGCATTAAACGGGGAATTTTCCCGTTTGGTGCGTCGGTGAATTCTGCAACTGTACACATTGCACTCAGCGCGCAGAACATTCGGGCCTTCTTATGTATGCTTTGGAAATGGGTAGAATGGGAGGAATATAACCTACTATTCCGAAAGTGGGGCGCAACACTACGAAGTGTTCATCTTACGGGGTACGGATAAGTTGCCAGTTTTGTGAGTGGCATTTTAAAGTACAGAATAATTCCGCCTCATGAAATAGAATGAGATTAATGGCGCTCAATTAGTTCATCGTGCCGATATGAGCAATCCAAACTAGGTTTACTGGTGGAATTTATTTTACCAGTCAGAAAAGTAAGGAAGGTATGAAATAAATGTCAGCATTTTCTGACTGTTGCATGCCAGTAGTAGACTGATGACCACTTCGTCCCGTAAGGAAGGTATCTGTTTTAATCAATGCCGTATGGAAACCTAGCCACACTGAATATAGGGTTCACGTCCTATCAATATCCATAGGGAAGCCAGAAGCTCGTTGTTGCAGTCTAACTGGAAAGACGATGACACAGTAACCTTCGATGAGTTGAGATGACAAACTAAAACCACAGGTATGACTTTCGTTGGAGCTACTGGGAAAGCTTCGTCATTATAGGTGGTGTATGAGAATAGCCGATAAAAGACGGTCAAGAGAAGCTTTATCACTAAAAGTGAAAATCACTTTTTGTAGAACTGTGACATTGATCGACAGGAGACTGTTCTTAGAAAAGATCTCAGAGCATGTACAATACATCGGATGTAACCGTCAGGGTATGCCAAGTACCCAAAGAGATTCAGCCCATTGTCACTTGTGTGCGTTGAAAAACATTTTCTTTAATCATGAGTGCAGAAAACCTTCTATTCATCAGCATTCTCACATAGTTAGGGTTAGATTTCAGTAGGTTTAGTTTGTCAACTAAAGAAGTGCAATCAAATGTTTACAAGTCAATAGTTTGTTGGTTAATTTTTCAAATCCTCATTATTATATACTCAGACTGTGTTAGAAGAATAGCACCTTGCAACTTTCGCTCACAAAGATAATGAAAAGAACACCTTTGCACTAACGATTATTATGTGTTGATTGTGACGATTAAAGCAGCAGCAACTTCACTTTAGAGTGTGCATTGTCCATAAGTTATTGCAGTGAAATGGTAAAACAACACATGCAAACGTAGGATGTTGTGTGCTTTGAACTTTTCGGTGCTTGTTAGCAAACAGTAGACGAATGAGTCCTCTTTACTGTACATTTCCCAAAAAACTTCCTAAATCTAGAGAAGAACACTGCAATTAGCTACCACAATAAAAAAAATCAGTAATGAAATTTCGTTTCGAGGCCACCATTAGAAAACGGTTTGTTTCCAAATGTTCATCAATGTTACAACATTTGATGTCTACAGACATAAAGAAATGATTCTGTATGTTTGGGGGACTTGGGTGACTAAAGTAAAATCTAAGTACTTCGTCTTTCTGTCGACTGAACTAAGAACCTCAATCAATCGTTTGACACTAATTCTATCATCACCGACCAATATATCCGTGGTGCACAAGCCCATTTCATTGATACTACGACAATACATAAACTTAAAAATCGTTGGCGTCACTTGGGGCCAAAGTTGAATCTGGCTAACTTAGTTTCAAGCAAGACGGTGGACTGTCGCCACCTATAATGAATGAGTACAGACAGCCTCGAGATCCCTGCGATTACCGATGTTTGGTGGGGAACGTGTTAGTGGAATGATGGAATAGGTTTCGATGGCAAACTTCAAAGATTATTGTAGTCCACTCTATGCTGAGTTCTGTCGGTCTTTGACCCTCGGATGGTTCCACAGATAATCTGCGTGGGACTGGGGATCTAAACCATCTTTTGACTCGACTTCCGAATTATCTCCACATACTTCTCCGGTTCGCTTCACGTGTTCTTTGCTTTCACCGCCCTACTAAGTAATATGTTCACTTTCGAGTCGACATGTCTTACACTTCGCGCTATTTAAGTAACAATTTGGTAGATCCATTTAAATTAGATGACTAACTACCTTGCAGTCCACTACCGCAAATACCGGATAGCACTCAGTTGACATGGGATACAGTTAGTTTAAACTACCTGTTCCGCATCACCACTTATACGCCCCTTTCTATCTTATCGTCATCCTCAACTTCGCAAACTAACGGATGGAGCATGACTCAGTTGAATCCGCTTAAATTTGTTTAACCATTATACTCTTACTCAGATAAAAACTGGTTTGAAGCGCACAACTGGTACAACCAATTGTATTCTACCCCTATCCCAGCAATTGTTTGCGTGAACTGTTAGCAGCATGCATTGAGGATTTTCTGAGAGGAAATATGTCACAAACACATCACTGTTTGAATAGAGTAACTATCATTATAATCGTCGTCATCGTACTTAGCATCACCATGGTCGTCGCCGTTATCACCATTATCATCATCACAATCAACGCTGGTAAAGCCGTCGCCGTAGTCGTTCTCCTCGTCGTCGCCCGTCTTCATTTCCAGATTGTTAATGCTGTTATTATCAATATTGTTTTCGTCGTGGCTGTCATTGTTGCCATTGCTGTCCCCCTCTTTTTCCTCCTATTTATCCTACAGGACTTACGAAAAGATTAAACTTTACCCAACAAATAGCGTGACCTGTACTTCACTGATCTCACCCAACCGTAATCAACAAGACATGTTTAGAGTGCTGATCATCGATGAAGAATTAGCCTGGAGAATACGAATCAATTAACAGACATCGGCACTATATACCGGATTTCTTCATAACAAAAATCACCACTTTAATCCTACAAGACTGACAACCTCCAAAAATGTTGCAATGTATCATACAGAGTTCTGATACAGACGATTCGGAATTACTGTCAACACAAGCAATGCCATTAAGTGAAGTGAAGATTTGTAGACTATACTCTGCTAAAGAAAACAAGACTCATAACACAGGCCAAAGTGGATATTGGGATGCAATTAAACCGTACTGTTACAAAATAACGGAGTGGATAACGTGATAGATTGAGGCTGTCATTGTAGAAGAGCATGTGGCTTCGTCTGTAAGTTGTATAGCATGACTCGTACGTACGGAAACTAAGGTGCAGGTCTCAACGCCATGAAGATCAGGGAGAGGAAGCAACTAGTGGAAATGTGCGTACCCACATTACTGCCAAGTATTCAAATACATGGCTGTCGTGTGAAATAATCTTGGCTTTCGCTGTTCCCCAATTTTACATAAATATAACTGATGTCTTGCAGTAAACAAACTCCCAGGACCGACATCTCTTGCGGTCACAACAGTTACGACCACAATTCCCCTGTAACAAATTAGTTTCTCTATCGAACAACTCTGTATAACGATTGGGCAAGCGCTTCAGGTAATCTGATTGAAACACCGTTTTTGCCATGGATGGGGTACGTTTGTGGTTCCTGCTGAAAGTGATTCATAACATCATTGTCTGTTACCTCTGAGCGCTGGTTGGAAGCACAGTGTCACATACACAATCAGCTGCCCCATTCAGGCTGTTCGGCCTTTTTCTTTGCTATCTCGGTAAGAACCGAACTGCACTCGAGGATATCACTTGTGTTTGGTGGTCTTGCACTGGTGGTCACTTGTGCGCATACATACAAACCCGCAACTGCTTCTCGAGCCTCACACTAATGTAAGCAGACGGTCAACAGTGATAAAGCGTTTTCCGGTACCATTTAATTGTCCATCATTTTCGAGTTGCGCTGTAAAAGCCTAAAAGTGTGCGTTTGTGTGTCACATCCAACATTTGAGAGCCTGTACTGAGACGATAACTGTGCCTTATCACTGTTTTCCCCAGCGGACGTTAACGACCTATAGCGGTACATCCGGTCGCGTACTGTCAAAATGACTAGGACAGTATCTTCCACTAAGACCAAAAACTATGATTTGATTGGCAAACCGACAGTGTTGTGTGACTTGCAGGACGGAGTGACAAAATAGTTTGATCAGACGAAAGGGACAGAGATTTCATGCAGTACTTTATCATTTAAACTGTTCTCTACACTTTTTTATTAAACTGTCCGAGAACTCAGAACTGCTCTGTGTACAAAGTATTCAGCTGGACAAGTGTTCGGACCATGGAGAACCAGCACCCCACATTTCACTTCGTTCGTTCCATCTCATTCACGAGAATAAAAGTTCTCTTTCAGGCACATGTGCAATAAGCATCCTCACAACAGACTCACTCACACCTATTGGTCCATTTTCGAATAGTTCGTTTCTGGCATTAAGACCAGACACCCAGTTGGTCGAACACGGCAACCATTTACCGTCAACGTTGTTGGTCACCTGGTAATTACCATCATTGTTCAACACCGTTCTATCCAATTTTGTTTGATCGCTTCAAGTAATAAACAACGCTCCTCCCAAATAATGTACCTTGTTCCATCTGCGACGTGACAGAGGTGGCTTTAACCTATTTATTTTCTATAGCAGATCACGAGTTTTGCCTTAGTGCGATGTATTATTCATACACTGACGAGCAGTGTACAATCTGGGTAAGTACGCCAAGCATTACCCTCTTGATTCGCGTGGGATAGGAAAAATCAATGCTGGCTTCTCGCCTGAAGTTGGGATTATTGCCGAAACAAAGTCCGATGGCTAATACTGCGATTAAATCAACCATCGCATATGAATGAGTATGTTGTTCTTAATGGTGTTTTTCTAACAAGTCGAATCTTGGCATCAGCGTTCGTCTGAACTTAACACCGGCACCTTCATGTATAAATTACAGAATTGACGTGACCAATGCCATGTATAAAACTGTTAAATTCACTTGCTGTCTGGTTTAGCAGGCAGGTGGGTGATGACTTCTATTCCATATCAGCTCTTAAGTAACCACGATTATGTTGAGGTATTTGGATGCGAACAGAGAAATTTTGCGGCACCGCTCATTCACGTTAGACTACCGTTACAATGGAAGGATACCACATCTGTTATTTCTCATCTCGTTGCCAATGTCCAGAATTTTGTAAACAGAAACCAGAATTTTATTGTGGTCATATCAGCCAACAGTAGGAGTTGACAACTCCGCAAAAGTTAAACATGATCCCATCCCCTTCTGACTTGTTTTTAATCGGTGAGTCAGTCACATGGAGCCTGTTTTCTCTACTCTGTCAATTGGATATTGACTGATGACAAGAGACAACATTTTCGTTGTTAAGCCAAATCGTAAAATTCACCACTATCTTACTACCTTGTGTAATACATGTGTAAGATCTAAGCAAGGAACAAAATGGCTGGCATACAGAGATGATTAACTGAATAATTTCTGTCACAAAGAAGGTGAAAGTAATCAATGAGCCATTCAAAAAAACAAGTCAGAAGGGCGCTTTGTAGTTTAGACTAAATCAAGCTTCACCGGAGCATGTGCATCTGTGGATATAACTTCTAGGTCCTTGTGCAGTCGATTTAGCAAGTAACCTAAAAATACTTCCGTATTCATCGAGAAGCAGACAATGCTGAACAAGCTGTAACCTGGCAGAACCAACCGCTGGAAGAGTAAACTATTTCATTTGGCTACATTCCACCACATTAACGAAAGACGATATATTGAGAGAGAGGCGTGTACTCTTTTGATGATGTCTGAGAACTGTCAGTTTAAATCTAACCAAGCTCATTATGATAGGGACAACCTGCCTTATCGAGGCGAATCGATCAATCGGTCAAACCAATGGAGCAAACAGATAATGTACCATGTCCACTGTTTTTACCTTCAGGCATTCTGAGTGTCTACTACTCAAGAGTGTTTGTCATGTCAATTCCAAGGGATACGAACAAAGCTACCGAGGGTCTTCCTCACGTGCTTTTAAACTATGCTCACAAAGCAGACAAAAATCCGTATGAAATTTAGACTGATGTGAAAGGTTTCTCATTCCAGAGTTTAGTTGAGAAATCGGTGGCATTCGTACGTCATGTGAACCAAGGAGTGTATATTTGGAAGGAGTGTGCCGGTGTAATATCAATCCCATTCTACCCACTACCCCAGTAAGCATCATTGAAGTTTTCCCAAGAATAAAGACAGTACGAGCAATATTAGTTTGGGCGTAGTAGCTTCCGGAGTAGCAATGGCTTCAGTGCTAAACCATTTAGAGGCTCGACCCGGGAGCTTTCCAGGCTTATCCCTTAGTTGTTTCTCCGCAAAACCCGCAAAGTAGTGTCATTTGTCCAGGGTTGAACTGCTGTGCTGTGAGTGCGGTTGCGAACGAAACATATCTGACAGTCCAGAAGTTAATGTACTCTCCGATTTAGTTGTTTGAGCTCTTTTACTATGAGGTAACGTGTAAAATGTTGTACAGCCGTCAAAGGTCACGTTCCGCAGTAAACCCAGTCACCAGTAGCGGATGTTTTAAGGTTCAATGGTACCAACTTTTATGGTCTATAGTTGACTGCTCTTCAGTCAAATCCAAATTACCGGCATCAAGAAGGTCAGTCCATGACTCTAGACCTGAGAACGCACCCAACAGTGTTTATTTGGTCTTTCCAGCCTAGCGGTTGTTGGGTTATTCTAGATCTGAACAGTCTGATTGTTTATGAATAGTGTAGGAAATAAAGTCATAAAATGACAGTGTTCGTAGCATTCAAAAATAATGAATTAAAATGTTACATTTTAAATATCATCCACGTTTGCACTCCGCATACCCTGTTGCCGTTTTTGAATCGGCCACCTTTGACGAAAGACACACACCTTCTGTTGTTCTAGAACTCGATCGTATTTCCTACCTTTGTTCAAAAAATGATGTGAACTTTGGATCCACTTTTTCGTGGGCTGTACTTTGGTTGACATGTCAAACATTAACAAAAAAAAGTCCGATTTTCAGGGCTCTTATCGAAAGACATTAGTAGCAAAAGTATAATTCAAGGAAAACACTTCTGACAGAGGCAGTAATTAGCAAAAATTTCCGGAACATTGTACTGAATGAACGCTTGATTTTTTGCACAATCCAGTCAATACAGTAGTCAAACATTGGCCGTGAACCGGTACTGATTTTTGAGCGGAAATCCATTAGTTGTATTGAGGTAACTGTTAACTATGGAGTAATTTACGTAGTCACATTGGCCTAACCACACCGGTTCAGTTAAATACCTCTGCAATACGGATCCGAACTGTCATATACTAGAACCGTATCTTTTCCCTACGTTTTGGTCGATCTAGTATCGAAATACTTTGAATATGTTGTGAGTCTTTCAAATATTCTGGCTTCCAAGACATATCTGACCACTCACTCATCCACATACGCACACACAGAGGGCAAAACTTACTGTAGAAAATCAATTCACCATCAACGGAAAGTACACGGTTGGCTGGACTGGATGAAAACTGTTCACCTTACAAAAGTGATGGGCAAGCGATGCAAACACTCATCAGCACTAGGTATTCTCATACATCGCCAAAACGGTTTGAAAATTAAAACCGTTTTTGTGGGTGTTTGTGTGCACAATACGTTTGTGAGCTAGCCACCTGCCTAAACACTTACCTACTTACATGCTGGTGTGTTTGGTTGGTATTCCACCGTTTTAGCGGACCTCTTGCTATGAACAATTATGGATGACTAGTTGGTAAGTTTTATTTTAAGTTACGGGTAAACAAGTTCGCGAGACAAACATCATTGTGGTAATTACAGGACAGAGCTACTTACGTATGTATCACGCTTAGCTATTCCCGAAGTAGCGGACCGAAGATAATGTACAACTTGTTGTTTTGTCAATTGTTGGTTTGCAACTCGGATACTAGACTCTGATCTGGCTGACCCCCTAAAATGTCTGTGTGTGTGCGTGTGTGTGTGTGTATCTGGGATGGTCGTGCAGCCGTGTCCATTGTCTAGACTGACCACAGTGCAGAGGGTGGCTGACTGTACTGGGTAAATAAACATCACTCGTTTGTTTGCTCCGGGCGAGATCGTGATGTTCTGATGGAGGCAAACAATTGGCATATCGTTGTGAGTCGATTACAACGTTGAAAATTTGGCAACCGGACGACATCACTAGAGAATAATTGCAACGGCATTCGGTCGAACTTTTACCGTTCTTAAGATGTACACAATCTGTTGTTCTCTCTGTATGACGCCATTCATAAACTGCTTAAGCATCACGCGAAGTGAACACATGATTGCTTGATCCCATATCTACACATCACTACCAAATGGTATCCTCACACAGTAATAGCGTGTATAAGAACCAAGCCTGTATGCATTCCAGAGGGCAAATGCACCATCCAAACTATCTGATGAGTACCCGACATAAAAGCGATATCACACACTGACCATGCAAGTGAAATTATACTCCAATCCATAGAAATGTGTTGTGGAGTTAAATCCAACTTGACCATCGCTGGTGTGATGTTTCAACATTTATATACTAGACACCTGACCAAAATGAAGAATGCTACAGATCCGTGAGAAACAAATCTCTCATGGATCATTCGTGTTCAATCCTCTAACCTGTCCATGCTTTTCGGTTGCCTTCTGTTGCATTCCACTACGATATGCCGTGTTTACGAGTTCCCGTTATAGGTACAATGGAAATTTACTGTGTTCGTCCGTCAATACATTTACACAGCTTTACTTTCTTAAGGACTTTGCTAAAAATATTACGCAATAATGCATACAACTTCCTCTGAAATCGCTCGTTTTCTACGGTTTCGTATATGTACCTACCCCTTAATCACTCGTTTCAGATCAAGCTGTATAATCCATCCTGTTTACCACCACTGTCGATCAGGTCTTACAGTTATTACTCAGCAGAGTATTGTATGAAGCTAACGGTTACCTTAGTCTGCATCTTCGGACTGTCTGACTGGAATGATTCAAAGATACTCGTAGTGTTTTGCATTGTAAGATCGATAGGGATTCCATGGAACAGTTTCTGGAAAGTGTCATACAAATTAGTCAAATAAGGAAACAATGTCAATATTTCAAAAAGTAAAGAATCACGCTTTTGCAGGTACTTTACAGTAAGCCAGTCTTATTCTGTAAGTGCCCTGACTGAACAGTCTACATGAAACTGACACAGAAGGGGACACGGTTTCTGTTTGCAAATTGCCTCACAATCGCCCTACTGTGAGTCGGGTGAATATCCACTCACTCGAATTAGGTGAGTTCATCTGATAATGACGGCTTAAACAGCTTTCGTTGAACACCTTCAATGGTGTATCAAAATTCCATCTCAACAGGTTATATTAATATTCCTGTGCGAAGGTTCTAGGACAAGCTATCATATTATGGCTTAAGCAGTGCTTTTTTCACAGCGCAAGCTGAAGTCTCATCAATTTAAGTGAGCGTTAGTATCTGTTGATCACACTGTCCAGGATTCAAGCATCCAGTACTCAGTACGGATAATTTTACCATCAAAGCCGTCCGATCTGAATGGTGGAACATCTTAAGATTATGTTGGTATGGGAGACAAGTGAAACCCTGCGTAACAGTGTCAGATGTTTCACCTTAGTGATTAGTTCCTCTGACTTAATCCTCTCATATTAATTCCATGGAACACTTTCATTATTTCTTAGGTCAAATAACTTGCGGAAACACAAAACTTTAGGTGCTTTCGGTGACACGGCTGGAAACCAGAGTACAACACACCACGGAGTTCATCAGCGACATTCACACTATGGTCAGTACGGTTACTCTCAACACAGGAGGATCAACTCTGTGTGAAATTACAACAACGAGCACACTGCTACTTGCACGATACAGGATGGCCGGAGTGTGCCGTCCAATCGGGTTAACTCGTGTAAAAATCGAGTACTCGGAAACCGAAAGTGGTTCAGCACAAATCAATCCAGCAAGGCCATTATACTTAAGCAAAGTGCACCGGATTGATGGAGATGGCCGCATGTTTTTACTTACCGGCTAACCAATTCTAACTGACTCGGATCATTTCTGTTGTGCAGAAGTTTACAGTGGACATATGTGATCAAGGCCAGATGAGCTTTGTGAACCAGCCCTGGTACAATTTTTTCCAATAAACTGACGGCCACTTTTTATACACAGTGGCTTCTGAACTTTTAGTTCTACGTTACAAATGGCAATTTAAGAGAGGGAGGCCATTTGAATGGAAACTTCAAGTGGCAGGTTCTTTGCTTATTGACAGCATTCATTGAAAGTGTATACTTCAGAGTTACGAGTCATCCGTGTTACTTACCCAAAATATCGATCGTTCAGACTTCAAATTGGACACTGACTTAAATGCGTGGGTCAACGGATCCCACACGGCTTTAGTTTGACAGATAGATATGTGCGTTCCGACCTTAAATCGAAAATACTGCTCATATACGTAACCAGAAAGACCTCACTGTGATCCATCCTTGAGCCCGTGCTGACCACGGGCCACTGCTGTTCTACACGGAATCTGATGCTCTCTACGATGTAGTCAAAGACCATCCAAATAATAAACTGGCGTGATTCTAATCCAGACCACAGATTATATGGTTCTATATTCTGCCACTAGGAAGTGACGCAGGATTAAGGCGAAAATACCAAAGGGAATACTGCTGAACGTGTGGGAGTTACCATTGAACTGGTGATCCATTGATCTTGCATAATTTTCACTGAACACCATGAATGGATCCAGTCTACTCAAGGCAGTAATTCATGTATTATGGTCTCCCTATAGATGGTACTAACGAAAATACATACTCGGATGCAGAAGATCTATTCGAATGGAGGAAACTTAGTGTTGTTTTCATTCACAAAAATATAGTGACTTCCATTTGAATAAATGGAAGTTCCCTTTCATTTGTTGACGCATGGTTCAAATGATTAACCTCATCAACCTTGACAGCTGTGATTTGTGACAAGCTAACCATCAATACCGTAAAATGTGGCCAAACTTGAGAGGTACGCCGTGTGTTGACCCATGCCTTAATCCACTGAGAGAATATTGTGTCTGTGCTTCGTGTGTAATTTCCTCAGTGTCTGAAAATCTCAAAATTTCCAATTGCCGACCCTCAATTTTGCCACCGCCCTAGTGATCAGAACTCACACTTCCCAAAGTATGAGCAGGCGAGCCTTATACTGAAACGTGAGCACAGAGAGCAGTACATCACTTGAGGGTATAAACGCATGATAGGAAACAAGAAACCAAAACATGAAGTTGCATACAAATTCACCAATAACAAATATGTACATAAAGGGATCGATGTCCATGGGTTAATGTGAGCCGACAGAAAAGATAACTAGTGTTGGAATTTGTCAAATTGGAGCCATAACCAGTCTCTTAGTATGGAATCGGGTAATTTCCTGCATGCGTTGATAGTCTGTTCTGAAGCCGCGTTGGCCAACGTTTCGTGGTTTTCCTTTGAAAGTTCCTTCCCCTATTTTGTTGTCGCCTTTCTACTTATGGTTCCCTAATAATTCCAACCGTGAATTCCTTGTCAACACCTTCCGTTGAAGTTTCTCATTTACAACAAGGAGTAACGGTCGTCGATACGGTGTTTTCTTTTAACTGTGCTAGCTGATAGTGTCAGCAACTTGGCCAAAATCGGCATAGGATCGCTCCGTCTGTTAGCTTGAATCGCTATTGTTGCTGTTCGGCCTTTTTTCTAGGTTGACCATTAAGGTACAAAGGTTCCGTTAATGTCAATCGATGTTGCCACCCACTTTGTCAATGAAATGCTTGCAGTCTGAATTCCGAACTGAATAAGCAAGTTATCGCCAACATAAACTTGCCTTCCATGACTCTTATAACTTTGGACCCACTATAGCCTCCTCCTATTGCACACAGTGGTGGTGGATGAGGGTTAGCGAACTTCCATCTGGAATAGTGAAATTATGTTAGAGTCACAGATGCTAACCTATTGAGGCACAACCTAGCACCGATGTGAGCAGCGAAAAACGAATCAGATGATGAGCAGAGTGATGAATTCTGTAATCATAACTTTCACATTGCTGCCTCCGTTGTTTCATTAAGTAATCGTAGTACCTTCCAAGAATGATGTTAACCAGGTGTCATAGACAGGTTCCTTGTCAGTAGTGGGTGTTGGTACAGCCAACAGTTTTGTCACGAAGTTGAAAGTTTTATCCTACTTTGTAAAATATCCATGTGGATTTGGTGTATTGCGCACTGAATACTTTATCAAGGAGATCGATTAGAATAAAGTCAACAATTGCGTCTTAGTGTACAGCAGCCAGATATTGTGCCATTGTTACAAAACTAGTGGTAACTGATATAGTTTTTAGCAGGCAACTATTTGTAACACGTTCGTATTCGTTCATTATCTTCAGGCAGAAAATAGAACTAACCTAAAAATGAGGTAAAGTTTATAAAAATGAAAATATATCAGCAATATACCGTCTACCTATATGGAAGCTAAACGTTTTCCGGACAATGTAGTGGTTTGATTTGCTGTCAACGATCTGCCCTACTTGCAAATTGATGGGGTGTCTAGACGAAAAATTAATCAGCATGATTGTCGATGTGTTTACTGCAAGTTTGGATTAATTTGTTCCCATAAATTTAAATCCAGACAATATTTCACTGTCCAGAGCTAACCGCGGCAAACTTTTCCAAAAATATTTCCTTACTTACCTGTCTGAAACCAATGAGGCGTTCGTATTTGAATGCTTGGTGGACAGTCTGCGATACACTTGCATTAGACACAGACTGGTATTAGTAAGCGATTGAACACCCTTATCTTAAGAAAAAGTTTCTCACTAGCTTTTTCACTACTGTAGAAACAGGAAATTGTCTCTGATTGCATGTCAGACAAAAAATTAAAGTAAGAAATTCATTACATTCTTTTTTTGTGCATGCTACCAAACTCAAGTGCAAAAGTTTACTGTATTTTATTTCTCTGATAAAGTGAGAGAGTCTGACTTATTCGTAATACTCATTTATTACACCGTCTGAATGCGGTAGCTCGTTCACACAATCAGCCGAACTGATTTTATTCACATCGATAAAACATCACATGAAATGCTGGGAAACAATGAACGTTTACGGAATCTTTTTGTAATGATTAAGTTGTAACTCACTCACGCGTTTTATTTCAATAAACAGGTAACACATCTATTAAATCTATTATTGCCCTTCTCTTGGTCAAACAATCGAGTATTTGTACTCCAACATTAGATTTTGATCTGGCCATGTAGTGCTCCATCAACCGGTACACAATTAGGAATCAATCCTTGTTAATAATGCACAGACCTTGTTGTTTGGCATTCAGAACTCGCCAATTAACAAACCATCAAGCCAAACGGACCAGTCGAAGTGGGTGATACAGAAAAACACAGTCTATCTTGACGGTTTTGTGGTCTTTAGAGGTACACAAAGTTGATTTACTATCTGTGACCATGCATTTTTGCGTAAGGTTGGGTGCTTTGTGGAACACGAGCTTATGTGTTTGTGTTCAGTATGTTACTAGCCGTTACACCTTTGTGTAGATCAAAGGCAGCCTCTCAAATGGTGATACTGTCATGTCTGCCATGACAAGAATCCCGTACCTTGTTCGTTATTCGTCTACTCCTATGTTGCCCAACAGGGGCTAATCGACTTTCAGTTCCTCTTATCAAATAATTCCATAGTAGGAGTTAGTAATCAAAGTCATTATTCTCCAACAATCCTGGTGGTTATACATCACCTTCACACACACACACACACACACAGCTGTCGCTGCCTTTGGACGCTTTGAGGAATGTTTCTAGAAAAAACTCAGTCCATGCATCTTTATACCCGTGTTGCTGTCCCTGTCGTTTTACGTCAGATAAACTTGCAGCCTATGACAAGGGATTGTGCTGTATGTGACTTATGCATAACCTAAAGCACATCTTACGCGGTAGGTAATTGGTTATGGTATCCCTCACCTAGGTGTTTCGTTGGATAGATATGATCCAAAATTAACACATTTTGCTGTCCATCAAAGACACGATTGAATGGATTGAAAAGCAGTGTGCTGTGTGGGGCCGCCAAAGGCATTTAGAGGATACCATTCTATACTCCCAGTCAGGCCTGTCTTCCACTTCTCGTCTTACATCATCTTGGAATTCAGCTTTGAATCAGACTTTTTGAAGGGATACAATCTGGGTGGATGTCCGAAATTTCTATTAGCGACACCTCCACTGCGCTGAGATGCGCGAAGAAAACCTGATTGCGGCACACCTTGTTGATATGTTAGGGTGACGCTCTGAAGAGTCTACTCTTGAATGTGATGCCCTACCTGGAGTACTGAGTCAGCGAGGCACCCGCGATGAAATGTTAGCAGAACGTAGTTAGGAACGATTAATTTAGCCAATGATATCCCATTTTCTGGCAGACCGTGTTGCATTCAAGTATCACCCTACTTTCTCGATGTGTTGTAACCTGAAGGTGTGCGTTGGGTTTTTAGTCAGAATTTTGAAAAGTTTTGCTGTGTATGAAATGCTCCGGTGACTGGGCACATTAAAAGTTCCCCTGCTCAGTATTCTCAACGATTGTTAGTGTACACATCCTAAAGCTTACTAGAGGCAACACTCTTCAATGTTTGTTATGAAGTGTAAACTTCCCTCTCATAACAACCTAACATTTTTCTAACAAAGCTTAGTCAAGTGGATTTTAAAGTTCATCAAGTTTTTGTGGGTTAGACCACACACGACAAACCACAAAGCATCTTCTGTAACACGATTGTGCAAAAATCCTTTGGCTCTGCTTATTGTCAAAAGCTGATCCGAAATCTTATTTCGCCAATCATGTCTTAAATTAAGCGAAAATCAAAGGTTTATAAGATTAACTCTAACCTGTGTATGGGTGTCTGTCTACGTTATCAGGACATGTCCACTGACAGTTCACTATAAACAATCCATACATATGTCTCTCCTACCTTTAGGTAAATTAGTTTATCGTCTTGGTCTCAAACTTGCCCTACCAGTACGAGAGTTCCAACCCAGTTCACGATTAAGGTTGTCACCCGGTTAGCTCGGTATAGTCTTTTTAACCACGGTTCCATCAGTGCTGTTGTTAGTGTAGCTAATTTAATTTAGATCCCTCACCCGTTACGTGCTGAAGTAAACCGTTTTATTTTTACCCAAACAATCCGGCGGTTGTACTGCTAACCGATTTACAATGAAAACAATGTCTATATAGAAAGGACAAATCGTACACTTACTATATGACTGTTAGTTAGATATCTTTCAAACTTTCAATATCAACTCTTTTCTGTATTCTTACAAACTGTTTAATCCTTCTGAGTAACTGTGTGGTTGAGTTGCAACACAAATTGAAACTAACCTCTATTTCATTCCAGTTTTCTAGCTTCCATCAGCGGTTAAACTAGCGCACTTTAAAATGAAGAATTGTACACGATCTTCGTTTTGTATGTTAAGTCGAGTACCACTTCACATTACGTTTACCAATTTATATGTAACTGCGGAGAAAGTTACATAGGCAGAACCGAGAGATGCTTGAGCTCCAAAATGAAGGAACATCTATCAAAATGGGTACAGAAGTCCGTGTTACCGGAGAAAGGCAGTGTTGCTGAAACGCGTAAACAGCCAGTTTCCTCAGTCGCTAGACCCGTCCTGGCCACCGGTCACGCCATCGATCCATCTTATGCATTTAGAATCCTGTCACGTCATTCTAACCCAAGATTCTTACAGTTTGCTGAAGCAGTTGCAATTAATCGACTCAAACCAGCTCTCTGTGTTCAGAAACAACTGTTCGTGAACTTGACCCTTCCCTGGACTTAATGACTTATCTTAACTCGCTTATTGATTACCCACTCCTCAAATTGATTGTTCTAATAAAAAACCCACCCATGTTATTGTAAGTTTGGTACTGATGATTCAAAACGAAATGCTTGCATCTACCAGTTTTCATGTTCTAACTGCTTTGTTCAAACAGCTCAAGGGAACCAATCGTTTCAAAAAATACTTTATAAACTAACAAAGGTTTTTTTCAAAGCCACGGAATAGTCCGTAGTAATATACAATGAAAAAATGTGTGTAACAGTGTTTGATAGAAAGGCGGGTCATGTAAATTGGATTGCAATGAGCTACAGAGACAACAGTAGGAAGATTGATGCTATCAAACGTTCAGTAGGCTGGGAGCCTTAAATTAATGGCTCACAATAGCGCTAGGTAGATAAAAGATCACAGAAGACCACGAAATTGCTTGCGTTTGGATTGTTTTACAGAAGTGGATAACGATTGATCTTAAGATAAAAGGTAGTGGTTATTCTAGCCACTGTGTCCTCCAGATGTTTGCCAATTTCAACTGGATTTCAACAAGTGAGTTCATAAAATAGCTGCCTGAAATGCTGCCACAGCAGACAAGAGCTTGTGATCTTTACTTAGAAGACCAAGGGAAATCACAGGACGACGACGTAACCAATATGTAGACGTTAACGAAGAAACAAATACCTTCGATCCATTTCATTTATGTGAAAACCAAGACGGAAGGTCGTTTACATGCTGTGAATAAGCATACGAGGAAGAACACACCCTGAATGTGTAGTTCTGGTCATTGTTCTGTGAGCTGTGGAGAGATAAACTTGAATTATCCACGAGCCATTTAAAGTCGTATGACTGCTCGAGCAACTCAGCTAAGTTGTACCGTTACAGTGCTGAGTAGAACATCATTAGTTTATTTGTAATGCATAGCGTTAGTAATGATAGCATTTTAGAGAAACAAGCTAATGATGACAAAGTATAAGATAATCCACTGCGGTTTGGTGGCCTTAATCATTTTGTGACGATATTCAACGGTATGAAGCAAAGGTACGGACGTTCACGTAGTACAGTAACTAAACTAAGGTGGATTTCGTAACCTTTTAATATACAGTATAGTGTTACTCGGACTGCATGGTATGAAGGTTTATCGTAGTTCAAGGACAATAAGATGGCCTTATGCACGACTAATATGTTCTCATTTCAGTTGAAGGTTGAACATCGATATTCAGTATGTTGAAGCGAGCTTACTTATCCCTATTCAGTCTACGTTGCATTGAACGGACCATCATCGGGCCCAATGGTTTTCTAACCAATTGTCAACCTTCCCACGTAGTCCGGGAATAGACACGACCGTTTCTTTGTCACGTTCACTAGTTAACACCGTGGCCAGTCATGAAGTTCGATTACTACAAGCCAGTTACCACTGACGTTTAACAGAAGCTCTCGTCTTTAAATAAAATACTGGTCGGCTAGCCTTAAACTGTACGTTTTGTTCAGCAGCACCACGTGTTCTCGTTTGTGCAGCGGATGGAAAGAAACAACCATATACAGACAGTCGTTGAGAATGAGTGCATTTGTAGTGGACAGGTCCAAATCTTGCGAGGCATTTCTCGCCGACTCATGAGTTTAATGACCATTATTAGAAAGAACAAACAAGCAAGAACGGATTGCACAATCTTCGTTACGGTATCCGTCTGCTTGCAACGAGTGCCCTTCTGTGTAGCAAACCTAACTGGACGGTTATCAGTGGCTAACTAACCTAGAACTTAGTTCAAAGTATAGGTTACCTAGAGTTGACATTTTAATCCATAGTAGACTTAGTTTAGCTTTCAATATAAAAACCGAGGTAGAAATGCAGAATTCCACGGTGCTAACAAAAAAGTGTATCCGAGTACCCAGTGGTGCTGTTACGGCACTTTGTGAAAAAATATCCAGTCTCAATCTCTCGGAGGCTACGTACACACCACAGTCTGTTGTCGCAAAGAACAACCTTCATTTTATTCCCTTATGATCGATAGACAATCGATTCAACCCGCACCTTTATGTCAAAGTCTGACGCAGCGTGATGCGCTGTTGTTCCATTTCCATTCGTGTCCATCACCGCCTGGCATCTCGTACCAGACTGTTACCAAATGTCAGCTGTTTCGGTCCTGCATATCGATCTGTTCACGTCTTTCCATTTAGACAATTTCCTCGTGACCTTTGCTTCAAATGTGATTGACGACTACGCGTTTTGGCTAATGTATGAACTGCGAACCCTACAGCCAGCGAACTGACTGACGGTCTACTGACATTCGAATGTACATGCATGCGTGTGTGTGCCAGCCAGCATGAACGCACACACGTCCATCCGCCATCTGTTCTCGCTTCCCCGAACATGATGATTTCCACTGGCGATAAAAAACGTGCGGCTCTGTCTGTCAGGGTTGGTAACACAGCGCCTATCACGCACTACCACAGTATGGAGACAACTATTCAGAGCAGGGTGTTTTCGCCTCTAGGGGACATACAATAAAGGAAGTAGTTCCTGTGTAGAAGGCGAAGCCGCTTTGGCATTTTCCCTTTTGGTTGCACGCATCAGAGCTGAGGGTTTTCCTTGAAATCTTACGTGAAGTCGTTACTTCTGCATTTGAGTTCAACAGCTTTTATCAATTATACGTTGAACTATTCTCCCCCAGAATAGTTGAATCACCCAACTGAGAGGGTTACCCTTACTCGAAGTGCTCCATCTTTCCAGTATTCCCAAACCGAACTGGACCAACTAGTCTCAGTTTCTAGGCTCATGAGTAATCCACGGAATACCTTGGGGGTAGTGGGATGGAAAAGAACCCAGAGTACTGAAGTCCCAGTTAGAGTTACTAAATATGTGAGACCGGTGTTATCGTGCTAATGGCCATAGATTAGACTCCTAAGGGTAGTAGACGGATAGTATACAGACAACCATTATAGACACCCCTAATCGGAAGCCTGTCACTGAAATACGAACCGAAGAACCACCATTTTCAAATACCGTTCTCGGACTCTGATGCTCATTATATGATCCGCAGCTCTTTCGATTCATTCTTTAGTTGTGTTCACAACAGGAACACACGTTAAAGTTTTGGTAAACGATGGCAATTTCACAAACTCATCGTTGTCAATCGCCCGAGACACTAATATCGCCGGATAACCCTACCTAACTCGTGCGAATCTGCTGCACCCGAGATGACCACTCGGCACTGAATATAAACTAAAGACCACTTTGAAACAAATCTTTAACAGATTCTAGTTGTTTTGAAGCAAATTAACGTACGCTTATTTAATCAACGTGCATGTTCAGGAGCGGAAAGCGTACTGCTGTAGCTGTCTTCATTTGAAGGTGCAAGTAAGAGTTCGGTTAAGATGTCGCAACCGTTTCTAATAACGTCCTAGTAAAGGAGACATGCTTTCCTTATGAAGATATGTATGCCATTGTGACCTGATTGGCAACTGTGAACCAAAAGCCATGGATTCATATAAAAAGCCCATTTTCCAATCGGAGAAAACGAACGGATTTGTAAATGACTAGTTTTGTTCCCCGTACAGGTTAAGAGCAACAATCCACTTCCTGGCCTACATTTGACAATCTGAAGCAATGTATTTTTTGTTCTGGAGGCGAACGGCTGAGAGTTTGTACAGAGTAATTCGGTCGTGTCTGGCATAAGGTCAATGCGGTGTCAACGTGGTGTCGAGTATGTATAATACGGACGAGATCCAGCAGAACGGAAACTCGGGTATACTGTTTTTTGTAACAGTTAAGCTGGAAACACAAGAGCTTCGAACAAACGTGAGAAACCTTCAGTTTATTACATCCGAAATTCCGGATTACTCACTTTTGCCCAAGCTACACCCATGCAACCAACATTCGAGAACAGGAACACAGGCCACTAGACTCGAAGACTAATCTGATGGCGCGAAATGTGATAAACCAAATGACCTCCTGGTTTCTGTCTACATCCTGAAGCAAAAGTGTGCCAATCTGCTCAGTTGTCATCACAGTAGGAAACCGTCACCCCATTTTGTTGTATTTTGTTATATTTCAGCTTACATTTCTGCCTATTCATGCAAATTACAGTATATATCTGTTCATATGCAGCCACGTTTGTACTGGTGTAAATTGTGTGATGTTATTCTTCTATCTTCTTTGTATTAATTCTAAGCGTGCTTCTCATTTGAATCTTGTAAGGAGTAAAGTTTTCTTTACGTTCTACCTGAAAAATTCCGAGAAAATTTAACTCACACCAGACAAATTCTGAAGGGTTTACAGAGCAGCATAGTCACAGTCGCTCCTGCAATTTTTGATTCCGATCTTTTTGCTACGTTCTGTCGACCTGGTTGTATGATGAACGTTACTTTTAATGGTGTTCGGTATGGGACGAACAAGTATGGAAATTTGGCATAAAAAGAACTCCACTTTCAAAATCTATGCATAATGCACTCGTTAGTCCGCTACGTCCATGTTAATGCGATTGATCGCCCACATTGTGCGGCATACCGAGTTTCTTTTTCCTCTTTCGTTCTTTCTCCGATCTGTTATAGAAAGGCCAACCATCTGAACGAGCGGACTGAGATGGTATTTGCATACAATGCCGACATTCATCCGGCTAGCCCTCTCTTCCAAGTATGCACAATGCTACAATCAAACTGATGGATCTACCGGGGCTACAACGCACCGATCGGGGAACAAATGTTTGGCATGGGTTGATGAAAAGAACAGTCGCGGTGTTTGTACACTTTTTGACCCGTGGTTAAGAGTGAATGTGTGTAAGTGAATTGTTTCATACAACACTGAACGCCCGCATGAACTAGTTAGAAGTAGTGCGTGCGGCATAATGTATTCCACTAAGGATATACGAGTCCTATTTCCAGGCGAATGCGTCTACAGTTGATGAGTCGTATTCTAACCAACCTACGACCCTGGACAATCCGAACGGTGTACACTCACATGGACGCTCTATCTTACAGTCGTAAAATTATGGAAGAGTGCACGAACACCGGTTCACGGTTACATATCCCTTAGGATTAGCCCAATTTTATGGACCTTGTCATCAACAACAATAATAACAGCGGCAACAACAGTGAGGTGAATCGTGAGTCCCCAGGTCGTTCTTCCGTATTCACTCAGTGACCATTTGGCCTAACGGATGCGCTCCGCTTTTGGTCTTTCAGCCAGCATGTGAGAAGACAGAACGCGCAGACAGGTTTCCTGCCGAGCGCTCGTGGGTGGGTGTGATTGTGACAGCAACGGTTGAGTAAGGTCGTTTGCTCTTCAGTTCGGAACGCTGGTGAACCCGACAGTCGCTCACGCTTTCGTGCCTGAGTTTACACCCTAGGGATTCTCATTTTCGGTTGCTCTATCATGGGCCAAAGGTCATTTGCAACAATTCGAGGGTGGAAAGACGGGATGCTGGTTTGTATTGACTGACGTGTGTGTGTGCCTGTGGTTTAGGAGGAAGAACCGAAACGGACATTTCTGCCCCTTTCATTCTAAACCAGACAGCTAAACTAGGTTGCTGAAGTCTTAAGTCCTTGCAAAGTAATATCTAAGGAAACCGTTATGACAAAGTCCCCAACCGAATTCATCTGTGCAGCGTGTAACTACCAAGTGTTCATATTATGCCTCAAACTCAGTATGGTTTCCGGGTGGTACGATCTTGCACATCAGTGAACGCCTGAGCAACGAATAAATAAACAGTTTGTGGTTATTGTTCATAAACTTACAAGGTCCGATTGCGAGTTCCTTAATTAAACATTAACGGACCTGCCCTGTTTCCCAGCTCTCCTTAACCGGAGTTACACTCTAGCTTATGGTGACGGTTACACACTGGGTAAGAAGCCTGAATTGCGCCTGAGATGACATAAGCGTTCTTAAGATTATGAGTGTGACCAGCGGTTCAGTATGTGATAAACGTCCCCGTAAACTTAACGAAAAAAACGGAAGGATTATTGCAAGTCGGCGCCACCGCTTTGTCACACATAGTACAAACAAAATTTGACCTGCTTTAACTACTAAGTGTAAAAGAATCCACTACCTACGACTTGTTGAAAAACCTTGGATTAAAAGTTTATTTTAGTTTATTCTGTTTACAGCGTTTTATCAACCAAAATGGATGTAGTCCAGTAGAAACACATTTCAGCTGTAGGCGTAGATTTTAGCTCTTGAATCAGATAGATTGGTTTAAGACAGTCTGTCCAAACAAGCATTCACTAGACCCATTTAGACTTTCCACAAGAGTAACGAAACGTAGCTCTATTGTACGGTTGAAATGTCGAACTTTCTATCCTCAGTCAAGAAACCTATTTTTAAAGCCAGTTTCGTGGAGCTACCAGATGGGTGTGTACTGTGAGGCGAATAACTCAAAAACACATTGCAAGAAATTCAAGCGTTTCGCACTATTTGCAACGGCCTGTTATCACAGTTCTTCTAGATGTTGCCCGACAGAATGAGAAGCTCGAACCAAAAGGACTAGCCAATTCTTAAAACCAGCAGTAACAGTCGACCAGTCTTTTCAATAACTGGCAAGCTTTTATACAAAACAACCTGACATCATGCAAGGTCTGCCTGAACAGCTTTCTGTAATTAGCTGCTGGCCACTGCAGTCAACGATCACTAAGACTCCGTTTGTAGTTTCTTAACCTTTTACTTCTGTGTAATTAACTCGATTCCATGTGAGAACAATGAAACTCGCGCTGCTAGCATGACACAGTGGATCCAGGTGCCTAAAAAATTGACCCACTCACAAGCTAACACCTGGTTCCTAGGTGATCCAGTGCACCACATGTAGGATAACGACCTTGTGTCTATGTTGAAATTTTAAAACCAAAAATCTGAAACGAATCAAGCTGAAGGTCATCCACAGCCCCACCGAGGCATCATGTGCTAACAGTTAGCAGGTAATCGGTTGGTCTTGTTTTCGTCCTACCATGTTACATTCCAAGCTTTCTTCACCAGTCTCCTTCTGATTGAATTTTCGAGTGAAACGCGCGTGTGTACGCAAATGTGCACACAGACACTCGTATACGAACAAGCAAATAGAGAGCTTATCTTACACCCCTCTAGTTGGTAGGTTCGTGTGCAGATACTCTGTTCCATGATTTGATGTCCCCGTTTCTTGCTGCTGGGACGATTCCGATGATTTCCGAAGATCGGCAACAACGACAATGTTAAGGACGGCCTCGAGGCTGGCGGAAAACGGGTCAGCCCATCTGCTGTTCCGCTAGCGGAGCACACACATGGTGGAGCAACAGTGGCGGCTTTATCCTCACCACCAGCACACATACGCCTGTAACAGTGTGCAACTAATCAGGTGTACCCAAAAAGAAACTGCTTCACGGACAAACCCAATATGTCTCTGGCTGAGTCTGTCGAAAATTGAGAACATGGCCAGATCGTGCATACGAACAGACGTAGGAAGCTCGCGTGGCCCCTAACCGTCTTCACATGGTCGAAATCGGGACTGGACAGAAATGTCGTGTGTAAGGGAACGGTAGCAAAGAATGTAACGGCAATAATAACAACAATGTTAACAACAACGACAACAGTCTGTCATGTGATCCACTCTACGTATGTAGTCGGAGTTACTTAACCGATATACGCGGGCAGTTTTAGCAAGAGGACAACAAGTCTGTCAATACAGCACCAAAGAACAACTTTCTGTCAAAAACTGTCCACCGGGTGACAAGAAATGTTGGTCAACCGTAGTGGGCAACCATGCATCCGTAACAAAAAGACTGTGTATGTGTGTGTGTGTGTACATGCCCGACTGCGTTTCATGCTTCAATTCTTTTGCACAAAATGTTTGGAGCTGTGACCAGCCGTGAACGCATTAATCTCATACATCGTGATAGAGTTCGTTTGTGTTAGCAGAACTCTCACATGTGGTACTTGACTCCTCTTGCAAGCCTCGCGTTGCCACTACCCAAATCCGGAATGAACAACGTTAAACGACTACAGTACAATAGTTTAAAACCCTTATGTTCATGGATGGTGCAGACGGAAATCAATGATGACTGACAGTTCACAACGACAAATCGACTACACTGTTTGCACATAGTGATATCTCAGCTATATTCCTATGGTTCTCTTGTGCTGGTGAACACGGTTCTTTATTTGCCCCACAAATCACTTCTAGGCTATACTGTTCGAGTTTTTTATCATCCTCCTTGTCAGAGTACTTTCCGGTGACGTTATCAGCCCTGATACTTTTCTGATGCAAGGTCCCAGTATCCCCACCACAGTGGACACGTATCAGAAAAACAGTGTGATCAGTATATGTTAATAAGTCCATATTTTCCTACCGATAGAGTTGTTTTTTAATGCTAGTTTCAACTAGATATGTCACCACGTGTTGCAAGAAAGTTTGATCATCCCTCGGCCACCTGTTGAGATGGCTACCGTTTACATGTTAGCTATATCCTAGCTCAAAGGATGATCTTGCTACATTGTCACGTTCATAATTATCAGTGCTGTCAAGCTGAGAATCCTCAAAAGTCTATTGCAGCAAGTGAGCCCAGATATGACGGGTAATGAGACACCAAACTTCGTCACCTATCAGTACAGATGTGTTGGATTACAATTATCGCATTCTCTCTCTAGCGCATTTACAAACCGACTCTTCGTGATTGGTTTCGACTTTGCTAAGACGCTTCAGGAGTAGATAGTTGATCGGTTAACCTAGCATACAAGTTTCATGCTAGGAATCGGGATTGTCATTAACTGAGTTGCTAGTCAATCTGGTCTACATGAGGACAACCGGGTAAAAACAATGAGCGCGGAGCTTCGAGGCTCCCTGGCCCAGCTATATCAAACTCTTAAGTCCACATAGGTGCAGAGACTGGCTGTCGTGAGACACTTGCAGTGTACTCATTTTCACTTGTCGTGACCACACAGACTACAAACTTAGAACTCAAAGTAAACTGTCCTCACATAATAAACGGTTGCAGTTAAGTTCTACAAACAAGTGGATGTAACCTGCCAGCCACAATTAATGAGCATACAGTCGGTTTTCTATTAGGTACCGGATTCACATTATTACTGTGGCGGTTGCCAGCTGAGCACTCATGCTGACAACTCTAGCCTGAAGAGTGCAAACCAAGGTCACAAAGAGTTCTGCAATCGGAATATAAGCTCGAATAAACAAACGCAGTATTAACCTCAATTACTTAGCTTGAACCAGCTTGCGTAGGCCATCCCAGTCCATGCAGACCACCGTATTTGTACACAAAGTGATGTGGAACATGCTGTTTCGACAAACGTGAGGTAAAGTCATTAGTCCGGTGACCGAGAACTAACAGACAATTTCCAGTCCTTTAGACACCTTTCTCGGTCCAGCTGCCCTTCAGTAACCAACCGCGTGGATGGAATAAGTTGCTGTCATTCGAATATGTGTGTGGTAAACGCTCATACGCTTTCGTGACAGATCCCGCGTCGTCAATATAGATCATTCTATAAATACAAATACCCAGGTACCTTCATAAAAATTTTCACCCCATACTTTTTTGAAGAAATCCCTGCGTTCATAGGGTGGTGCAGGAGGTAGAAACTAGTTTGGCAGTGCTTCCCTATTTGTGTGTTGGTTGGTGATTAGGTGGTGTTGGAAGAGTTATAGAGAAAGTTGGAACGTGAAAAACATCGAGTAAAATAAACACATAGAAAGGTGTTAGATGACAGACATAGCCGTCGAATACTGAAACACGATAATTTGTCAAGATATAGGCAAGTTTGATGGTTTCCTATATGTGGGTTAGAAATGCTATCATAATCCCTGTAGTCCGACCTATTTCATATAGCTGACAGTCGGAAAGAGTTTCAAAATCGACAGCGTAATCAACCTGAAGACAGAATTCAACAGCGTTTTCTGCTGCGGTTAGATCTAATTTGCAAAGGAATACTGTCATCTCAGGAATCTACCCACTCGACACTCCGGCTTCAGAGGATAAACTCAAAATGAATCTCCGTTTAGTGGAAGGTTTTATCGTTGGATGGTCTCTTGTGTGTGGGGTTTTGTGAATAAAACTTTGCCATCCTGCTGAATGTCTGTGACAATGGGAGGATTTTATATAACTTGTTTTCCAGTAATGTGTCTGGTTTGTTGAAGGTTGTTTAATAAGTTTATCGTTCTCTGTTCGTTACGAGACGGAACGTTTAATTAGTAGAAGGACGTTTAGTTGGTTTATGAAGGTTCGATCTCAAGCCTGCCTTTATTTAGTCATTTCCTTCATACAGCGAACAAACATGATGCGTTTTATACAATGACAGCATATAAAAATTGTCTGTTCTCTTTTGTGAAACTACTTAATCACTAAGACCTTCCTGCTTGTTATTGTGTGGCACGCCTTCATCTTCACTTATGCCTGATTATTTTAATGAGCCGATTTCCCATAGTCATTTGTGATTACGTTTTTGATGACTTCATTTTGAACGCCTTTGTCTGCTTGCTAATTCACATTCGTGCTAAGAGAACACCTTTCTTGTAATTTTGTCAAACAGTACCGTATAGATCCCTGTCATTTCCATAACACTTTCCGACGTTTTTCTTTTAAATTGGTCGATAGTCTTGCTAGCTCGACCGTCTGAATAGGCGTTATTGAAATTGTTGATTACGCATCACGCAAATCGCCAGGAGCGACTTAACACAATGTCTTCCTAACAGCTGATTGTTGCTAGCCCCTATTTTAATTATTGCAACCATCGCCCCCCTGCTTTCTAAGATAACGCTGACTATCCTGTATAGTCATTTTAGGTACGGGAAGGTTAAGTAGCTTATTACTGTGAATATCTCAGGGTGAACAGCAAGTAAACTAGGCCTGTTTAAGTTTTGTTACTCGGATGGTATGATTTGAGAACAGCCGTACATTGTCTAGCACTAGGATCCTCAGATCTCTTTCGGACGCGGAAACCATCAATTTTCGTAGTAATCATGCACGAGTCCACGTTTATTCTTATTAAGAGATCTTCTGTAATCGGCTAACACACACACACAGGGCTGATAATCGAAAAATGTTGTTGTCAGGTTAAACGGACACCATCACGTGAGTTTTACTTCCTACCTGATTACTTTTTATTTTTTAATATATCGACCAAAGAAATTTGTCTATTATTCTATAACATTAAGAACGTGTACTGTACATATGCCATTTTATTCCCCTGTTATACAAATTGTGAGTATGACTAGTTGTGTGTTTTCGTCCATGCCAGCTCATACTATTCCAATGCCCCAAGGTTGTCGAGGAACCATCTCTTTCTGAATACGCTCCCCATCGGTGTACTCAACACATACATTCTACAACATCTGCACCCTTTTTAATTCTTAGTTCAACTAGATAATGACAGCGACTATTTGTTCATCCTATCGAATGATGGATTTTGTCCATCAGAACTTTCGACAACTTTCCCTCTTACATTCTGGTATGAATTTCAACTGTTCATCAAAAGCTGCTTAGCTTACTCTGTCTTTTCGCATTATATATGAAATTCGTTCGCTCACTGGATGTAGGTGGGCACATTTCATGGCACAGTTGTTTATATTACAGGCGCCTAGCTTCAATACAGCAAATCCTTATAGATATTTTGGTATACCGTTTTCAGCAAGCACTATATATGTTGATCATGAGTGTATAACATTTTCCCCGCCACTCGAAAATGCTGAAATAATTTCAAGGCAGTGTCAAATTATGAGCACTTACGTGATCGCAAATCTTGTCCTGTATGCTTAGTAAGTGTAAACACGCGAAGATTCGGTATATCTTCAGCAGTTTTGAACTAGTCAGCCGAATGCATCCAACCACAACAAAAAATGATTCTAAAATATTTTCAGGGATCCAAATCTTTTGTCATTCATCACGAGTGCTCTTAAGTTTGTGGTGGTTATAACTGGTTCGTTAGTTCCGAACTGACATGTGGGTGTCGCATATGGGGTTATCGACTAGTCCACCTGGGCCATACGCGCACGCGCTTGTGACCGATTAGCCAGAGATGACCATGAAGTAGCTTGGGACATTTAATTAGTAAACGCCTTAGTAGCATTATGTATCTGGAGTCATGCATTTCGTTACAAAGATTGGCCTTTGGGGGAACATATTTTGAACTAGAATGTTCCGATCGAATGTGAATGACAATAAACATCCTATCGACAGGTAAATTTACCGATCTGACTCGGCTGACATTTACACAGCACACTTCATTGTGCCCTACTGTACGGATCTAACGAACAGAGTTAGTGAAATACGGTAACATTTCCACGTGGGGTTAAGCGAAACTTCTGGCACGCCTATTCCTCATCCCCATGCGTTTGGTTAAAGAGCTGTTCGTAGGAGAACGAAGCATTATGTCACAGTTTTTCACCCACCGTTGCTTGTCAGTGGTATACACGTTGTTCCTACTGGGCTAAATTTCCCTAATTATTTGGATCTGTAATCTTAGAAGGTGCATTAATACTGAGACCTTAGTTTTTAAAAAGTGTCTGGAAGCGTTCACGTCTGTCATTGAATAATCGCACCGTAGTCGGATCAAAATTACGGGGTTAACTATAGAAATACGTGAACAAAGACAGTACATCCAACAGTGGTATACCCGGTTTCATCTGAGACGCGGTAACCTGAGAGAAACTGAACAGAAACTTAGTAAAAGACCCATTAATCCAAATGAATTGATGTTTTGATGTTTTCGGCGATGAACTTATGCTATCTCTGTTTCCAGGAAACAATCTTATGTTCATTTTGCTTTCGCGCTGCCTGATTAACCAAGAACTACTTTAGTCGTGTCATTGGACCGACAGAGATATTTCTACCATGAACAGTTTATGTTCGTGGAGAGATTTCCAAACCTAGATGACCCATTAATAAACGAGAGCCCGACTACTGATTCCGTCAACACCAGTGACAGAAGCAATCGAATTGTGTTTAAATTATAAACCATGTTAACCGTAACGGTGTTCTCACCAAAACACGTTCAGAACCTCAAAATCCGCTCCTAACAGTCGAAACCTGCGTTAACTAGCTATGTGATCCACTGTATGTATCTAATCAGTGGAGCGTACCCAGACAAAGCCAGCCATTTCGAATGTAACTATGATGTTTCTTGATCTCTGGTTTCTTGTCATCTGGATGATCCAACCTCGCCGCCCCATTGCCCACTAGTTGACATCTCTTGTGTCTCACACAGGCTGTGACTGTGAGTTTCAGCGGCGTACTATTCGGATGAAACTCTATCATGGTTCACATTGCCCTTTGCCTTTGTCCTTGTAGGCGTTCCAGTGACCTCTGGGTCGTAGCTACTGAAGCGTGATTTTTGACTGTAGACTTGTGCACACCGTACGCACCTAATGTTGTCAATGATACAGCACACTACATGCGTTATCAGATCAGATTTCCACAACCAGCATCTATACGCACGTGTGCCTGTGTGGCTAACCAACTTGGTTAAAAGATAAAAGCTCCTACATGACATATCACGTGACGCTTAATAGGGTTGGACAAGTCTCGCAGTAAGAATTTGTTGAATTGAGTTCTTCCGCGGATGTTGCACAGTCAGTGAGTAGAACCCATCTACTGAGCTTTTTAGTTCATATTTTGATTGAACTCTTTCATTATGTCGTGATTAAAAGCGTGGGTTGCTTTTAACTCGTGGTTTTCCTAACTAAGCGGGCTTGTCCTTCGGAAATACCACTCAGCGAAATATTCACTATCGGATGGTGAACAATTCCGATCACCTAAGCTCATGCCAGTGGTGTACTTGGCTCTTTTGGAAATTCAAAACGAGAGAACGTTATAATGGAATGGTTCGGTGAAATAATGTGGTCTTCATCATACTTTGCAAAGGAGTCGACCGATAGTTTTGGTTGGAATGATAAACTTATGAAAATTCGAATAGTGCGGATTGCACTACATATATTCAGATGTTTGTCTCAAACCACCTAATCATAAAACATTCAAACTAACAAGCGACGGCATCGAAAACTTGTTTGGTTTCCACTAAATCACCTTCAGTATAACACAATTCTGTTCACGAGCACAAAATGGAACTGTCCCTAAAATACTGCGATAGGCGCTTGGTTGCAGGTGAAAACATTATTTGAGTTTCCTTGGCCTAACAAATCGCACTGCCTGTCACCAGATATCGCTTCGTAATTGGTGGTGTTAGCCCTTCTCTTTGTTTGCTGCCAGAATGTCTGACTGTCCAAGCGTCTACAGGCCCAGTATACCAGAGATTTGGTAACCATAGCTCAAAGTTTCAAGGGGTTTTCTTCTTCTCACACACATTCTTAGCTTACTTATGAATGTTAGACGCTTGATTTAGGATGTACTCCTATGGAGCAGTCCGAATGAGATCACAAAGCTCGCAACATTTGCTCAATTTTTACCGTGGAAAAATCTACTAAGATAGGATCTGGTTTGCCTCCCATGGCTATTCCGTCTATTTGACAGTAAGACTGCTCGAGAAAACGAAGGCTGACATTCTCAGTGCAGAGCAACAAAGTTTCCCTGAACATGTCGGAAGTGGCAACGAAATTCGACTCATTTCAACGAGCTTACAAATACAGTCAACTGTTTTGTGCAGCAGAACGTTCGTGAACAGTGACCAAACGTCTACTGAGCATATCAGTTCGTTAGCAAGATTGATTTTTTCCAGGTCACTGAACAATCCAAAAGAATTTTCAATGAAATATCTGCAATTGTTGTCTTAATGAGGTTAGAATAGCGATTAGCCAGCGTGCTAATTTGTGGTAAGGAGGGTTTGGTATTGTCAAAATTGGCCTAAACGGCAATCCAGACTTGTGCATCCTCGGTAGGCCGTAAAGTTGGGGTGTTGACGATCCATACCGCTTAAGAGGTTTATACGTTGATTCATCAATGATCACTAGCTGTAAGAGCAGCTGCAGAGGTCGTCCTTTGCGGTCCTCTATTTCGGTAACATTGTCCACTCTCTCCATTTGCCGAAACTTCGTTTCGATGGCCAATATTGCTAACATCAGTACATACGCATCTTTGTCTAGAATGACGAGCCCAGAGCCGTTGTCCGGCTTAAGTATAACTGTCATTTTTTATTTGAGTTCTCCTAACAATTGCAGACGTTGCCTCGTGATAGCAGATTGTCTATTAATCAGAACTGTGATGACATTTATTAGATTTGACACAGCCATCAACAGCACAGTCGTCACGCATCTATCCGATGTTGATTAACAAGCTGATCACATTCAGGACTTCCGTGTAGTCTACAGAGTTCCTACTTAGCCAGACAACCGATATTAGCCACTGCTGAACTGACCAACATTCCATTAAGCAATCCGATTCCTTGTTCATACATAAAAATTTGTACGATCCCTGCAGGTGCAGTAGCCAAACGTTACACCATCGGTCTGTATCCGTACCCAGATGTCGATCCGGAACTTAAGGGTTAGTGATACAACAAACCTCTCATCAGTATCGCTGGTGAGTGCATTTTTGAGTGACCATATTACATCTGCTTGGTGCGTTGTAATATTCTACATTACTCAATGAAACTTTCCTGAATAACCTTCCGCAACTGACACACCTTTTCAACTTGGTCAAAACCACATAATTTCGTTGATCAGATGATGAACTGTCGAAAACAATCGTCCGTCGCGGTTTTCTTCTAAGAGTCAATGAGAAAATCCTCTGAAAGGTTGCTATTCGTAGTGTTGTATCCAATTAGCCTTGCTTATTCGTCTTGCGTGGGCGTAACTTCACGAGAAAATTGGCTGTGCCAGACGAACCATTTTAAGCCTCCTCCGCGCTTGCCGAGACTGCTGGGAGCTACTCATTTGAGATGCACTCATGATTCTATGATTCGATTGCGCCTACGTTATACCCTTGTATTTATCACTACAAGCTGGCCAATTCTGCTTTTAGATTAGACTTCTCTTGCGCGAAACGCAGACGCGGAACAAGAACGCCGTCTGTTCTGAACCGATTGTTTTGTCTGATTGTCTCAGACGTGACCGAATCAAATTAGTTCTTGTCACTATGCCCAACACCTTATAATGTGTATGCTAATTTCACAAAAGTGACCTATTGGATGCAAACGAAACGCAATGGCGCAAGGCATTTTACTCATAACCATAAGTCTTCTTCAGACCCAGTGATGAGCACCAGTGTTTCAAGACTTCAACAACTGTTTGGTTGTTACTTACTTTAATGCATTTGGAAAGAGTGTGTTACCTTGCTCCAGATAAACAACACTCCTGAGAAACCTGCCTACGTAGACGGAGAGAATAATCTAGGTTATCTCACTGCCAGAATTACTCTAAAAACACGGTTGATGTTATTCTGAGCACAACAGTAAAATATCTGTGATTTTAGTTAAGAGAAACGAGTTGCCGTTACGTTCCTGACTGCTTTATGATTCACTGTTAGCTTTTCGCATATATCTGCAGATCAGACAGGTCGTTCAACCAGAATTGGGAAGCGGTCACTGCAACTGTAAGACTTCATAGATCTAAAGTTAAACCATTCCGATTCTATCCCAGCCGTGGAACACTGGGCTCCTTTCTAGAACTCCTGCTGTCTCTAAGGTCTACCTTTCAAAAACCAACTCCTATAAGTACGAAAATTCCGCCAATCATGGGTTACACTACTGAAAGGAAAACAACTCAACGTGAGTTTTCACTGTGTATTAGCATAACTCACCACGTTCTCTTCTCGCCTCCAAAAGTAGTGATATGTAGTAGTCACCCGCTGCGAACGGAGATTTCGGGATAAAAATTCCGGTTGCAAATATCCGCGAGCCTGACGTAGGAATGCTCGGTCCGGTTGAGTTCAGCATGTCTCCTAACGACATCCAAAAGCGAAAAATTACGATGCGAAACTTGGGTATTTATTCAGGTTGCTTGGAAGTGTTCAGTTACAGAGTTTTCAATAAAGTTTAACGCATTTTTGCCGCTTTCATTTTAATTGTCTATGACACTTTGCGAGAGATTTCTATCTGATTGAGAGAGTATATCGTTGTACTAAACATCATGTTTTAACTCTTCGATCTCTTTCTTGATGGGAACAGCTGCTTGATTTCAGTCCACCGTCTGTGGCCTTTTCGTGTGTTGTAAAAAGGTATTATGTTGATCCACAACGCCCTACACCAACAGCCACAGTTTTCGAGGCAAATTATCAAGCTTCATACCGACCAGTTTCTTCAACGTCGTTGACCTTAACTGTAGAGTCAGATGATTTGCTTGAAGTGAGTCCTCAGTTATTTTACTGCCTGGCTATATCAGATTTCTACACCTTGTCTGAGTCTGTCATCATAATTAAGTGACTTTAAGAGAAGGCTTGTGCACGTTCACGTTGCTATCCTGTATCTCTCGGCAGTGGCCGCCCGGGTAGGTTTGAAGTGGTTTACAACCTATACTGCTAGTCGCAACAAGCTATCGCTCGTTAAAGTGTAGTTAACCAATGTTTGAATGCTCACGTCCGATTTATGCCTCACTTCCCGCATTCCGTTTTCCTTTCTTCCTATTTTATTGCATCTCCCCACACTGCCGATTGTTTCCAAGGCGAACACAAACAAAGGTATTTGTCATCATTCACCCTCTTCCCTTTCGATACCACCCAACAGCAGATCAGGTGCTCACGAGAACCGGAAGATTTCTGTAAGCCGTAGATTTGCAAACATTTCCATGGTGTAGCCCACATGATGCAGTTTGAAGCCATAAGTTTTCATACAGTGGCTAACGGGTTCGACCGACCTACCCATTTTTATCTCCCAGCCAGAAAGCACGACAGATATCGGATGAAATTCTGTAGATCAAACTGGGACACATCGAAGTCAACATATCTGACACTAACTACAAGTAGAACCAGTGCTATCTGGAAAAGGGCTAGCAGTCTGGCTTAAGCTGTTACCATCTACTGTCATTTTAGCTTACCGAGACGCACAGCTTCCTTTAAATGAGCCGAACGCATTCTTTTTGTCATCACCTAACGCCGTTTCGTTATAGACTTTTCTTAAGACCTGGTCTCGAAGCCACTTATGTGCAGTCAGTACCTATATCTATTGACAATGCTTCAAACCAGATACGAACAGATGAACTATAAACTCATTCAGGACCTTTTAGGGCAGACAGTAAGTGAATCAATGCAACAAACAGAAAACGTAGATCGTAGACGAGGAGCGAAGATATATACATCCATTTCACGCTTAATGATAGCATGTGAAAGTGAAAACGAACGCGGCTATTTAGCCAAGTAAGTCTTAGAGTTAGTTGTTTTCAAAGGTGAGAGTGAGGATTGAAGTATGTATCATGTGATCTAGCAATCCCAACAACACTTGAAACAAACAGGTCTGATTGGCTGCACATGGTAATTCCCGATGTGAACTCAATGGTGCAAGGACCAAGACGGTCAATTCAAGAAGGCCTGATCAAAAGCCACTTTCCTGATGTCGCAAGGATGTTCACTACGAACGAGTTCTATCAAGAAAGCTGGCTGTAAGTTCTGTGAAAATATGAAGGTTACGATCATTTGCCAGTGATGCTGAATTTATACTACGTGATAAGCATTGTCTAATCGGTTGAGCAATCAGCTCGTCTATCAATTAACATAAGTTAATCTGATAGAGAAAAACTGGCTCCATATGTAGTATGTGCTGTTTTCTGTCTCTAGTTACTTTTGTAGCCACAAATTCCCCCCGGCCTATCCTGATATCTCTCACTTTAAATTTATGACCTTCGTTCAAAGCACGAAAGACAACTTCAGAACCATTTTGTTAAAATCGGCTATTCCGAAACGTTTTGGGAAAGTTTCCCAAACCACATTTGGGGGTTACATTTTTTGTTGTTAGCCCGCTAAGTTGTCTTCATTTACTTCGAACCACTCTTGATCATTGGTGTTGTAACCATGCGTCACAGAAGGGCATTTTTCAATACTGTCATCCGAAGTCCATCGTGACAATCTCAGTTTACTTCAGAATTCCCAAACCTAAGTGGTATTCGGCGAGTTTAACAGGGACAGGGTTATATCTGTATTAAGCCTGTCATATCAACGTTTAGGTGTCACAAGTTACTTATGACCCTTGCTTAGCTGGTTATCAGAATTTGGCACCCGGACTACTTAGGTTAGGCCAATTCCTTATTTCTATATCCCATATAGGTTTTAATGGCAGTTTACTGATTGACTGACCAGGGCAGACAAGGCCAAAACATTGTCAATCTCAGGCGCTGAGGAGTGATTTTCCAATAGCTTCCTAATATAACTTTCAAGTGCCACAACCCTTTTGGAACTTGAAAATCGGTACCACTTACGAGAAGTTACGTGGTCTTCCTAAAAAATCCGTACGGTGAGAGTAGTATATGTGTGTTGGAGAGGGCTGTCCCAAGACTACAAATATCTTACCAGTAGAACTATAGGATTTTTAATTGAATGTCAGTGGAAATTTTTGAATGAATTTTGATGTCAGCCGTATATGAATGATAAGAACAAACATTAATTTTTGTAATTCATTCAGTTTTCTCAATGAGAGTATACTGGTTAGTGG
Source organism: Paragonimus westermani (assembly GCA_008508345.1). Taxonomy (NCBI): domain Eukaryota; kingdom Metazoa; phylum Platyhelminthes; class Trematoda; order Plagiorchiida; family Troglotrematidae; genus Paragonimus; species Paragonimus westermani. Next base: position 434,790 of record QNGE01000012.1, on the reverse strand, counting down.
AGTAATATGGACTGGCCGAGCAGACACGGTGGACAGAATTCTCGTTAGGGTTCACTCATCTTGGCTGAATGAAGCTACTCTAGACGTACTCAGAATTGTGCTCAGCCTGGTTGTGACCATAAGTGTAAGCGATCTGACGACAGGCTAAATGCCTACTTAAGAACTGCTTAGATAGAAACCCGCGTTAGAGTAATTTCAATCCAACTGAGAAGCGAACAGACCGCTAGGTTGAGTTGCCGTATTTAGAACATTGACGCATGGATATGCTTTGTGTGCAACTGAAGTGAAGACAGTACGCACACAGAAGAATTGATGTAGGAAACCTGCAAAAACAAGACCTTTCGATTTGATAACCCAGTCAAAAAACCATTTGGCAAACTGAGGAGTATCGAAAATACCAGTACTTTTCACCAGTCGTTGAGAGATAGTTAGATGATTGTCTGTCTAAATAACATGATATATAACAACGAAGTGATAAGCATTCATATGTGAGTGAAACGATAACCTGAGAACAAGTGTACTGCTAGATACGTAATGTCAAACACATTTACAAGACGAGCTTAAAACATTTTCGATCCATCCGATATTATTTTAACGCAGGCTTGAAGTAGCCAAGCAGATACCGTTAACACTGGTGAGAAATACTTTGATTGTCGTTCATACCTTTGGGTACCTTCTCTTCCAATCTCCCCTACGACTCATATTCCGTACGATCTTTATCGGATTGTAGTCAAGAGCTGAAGTATACAACCAGCAACTTGCCTCTTGTCGACAACCTGGAAGGCGAGAGATTTAACTGCCGTTGACGATGTACTTAGAGACACAAATACATGCTACCATCATTTCTGGTGTCCATTCGATCATCCCAAGTCTCTAGATGTGTTAGTGACGTCAGAACATGAACCGCCCCAATGACTGAACAGATATGACACACCTCATGATACTAGCTTGAGCTGGCAACGACCAAGAGGGGCCGCGTATTGCAAATGATGGTTGAAGATCCCGTCGTAAATTTCTGCTGATTTCCTATTGCAAACCGTGTGGTAGAGCAGCCATATGTCTATTGACTTAGATTCAGTCAGTATGTCTTTACAAAACTCTGCTTTTCATTGGACGTCATCCACTAGGCTCCATCTGCTTCCTGCTAGCGGGACATTCTTGAGTCTAGTCCAAGTGCAGACACCTCTGTGTGTAACTACTAAGTTAACTGAAATACGAGACTATCGACTGTCAAGCCGGTCCTGTCAGTACTCTTAGCTAACAGGTTATACTGAGGAACATGCACTTCAAATTGGCCGATAGTCATTAACATTTGCGTAAAAACGGCTGTCGCTCCAGATTCGCTTGACTGCAGAACTGTCGGCCCACGGAAGCAAAGTCCACGTAGAAATAGAACTTCAGCCTTGATAATGGTTTCGGTGCCCGCCAGCAAATTGAAGACCCAATCAATACCACATATTTCAGTCCCTTCTTTCTCAAATTGCGATCATAAGACCGCTGGTCTGGTAGATGAGGGTGTTCACATCTTAAGCTAAGAGGTATTGGTACTTTATGCTTTCAAGCGAGACTGAAACTTTAGTCGAGTTTCGCCCTTGTTAGAGTTCGTCAGTGATGCACGTCCCTACACTACTGATCAGCTGTGACAAGGGTAAAACTCAAGTGGAACGTTCTTCGAAAAGGCCTCACGGGAAAATCTATTCATGTATTCCACTGCGATCAGCTGTGCGCGATGTTCAGCAAAATACTCACCGGGGATCAAAAGAGTCACAAAGTGAACATTGAAATGCATTGACTTTCAGAAACTTGTTGAATTTTATTGTCCACGCTACGACCTCAAGTGGCCGTTTCGTTTTGAATAGGACAACAAAGTTTGTGATTGCAACCCGTCAGACGGCTTGACGGTATTACTGAACATCAGAAGTATACATATGTGCTTTGATTTTGGCTAGAACCAGTGAAATTTATGTTCGGATTGCAACCGGAGATGGCAGGACGCCCGCCGGGGGCTTCACACCCGGTCTCGTGAATTTACTGCCCGCTATATGGCGACGACCGACGACCTGCACAACGTCAATCCCAACGGTTCCTATACCTATAACCTACTGATCTAACAATCGTACTATAGGTTCTTCGTACGTATCCCGTACTGGTTAACCACATTAAATGCTGGCCTAACATTTCTCACACTGTTACACGTAACATCCTTTGAAGTGATACTAGGAAAACCTGCTTAAACCATTCCTTTATGTTTAGTTTGTACCACCGTACTGAATTGTTTACACTACCGTACTACTGATTAATGCTTGCTAACAGTTAAATTCTGTGCTGAGAGTTCAGTTGGTCTTAAGTTGTATAAGTTGCTAACCACTAATTTTCTATACAAAGGACTAGTTTTATTTGAGTAAACCTCTAACGTTCTTTTGCCGCCAGAATCAATGGCTTCGCGGTTGCTCTGGTAGACTGCATATAGCCGTGAATCCTGGCTGATTCTACAATACGTTATATATATATATAATCAAATACTTCAAGGTGTTCATAATATGTCTGAAATAGATTGCTTTCAGAATAGGCAGTTACCGATTGTTTCAAAAAATCCTCTCTCTGTAATGACTGTCTGGTAGACTAATAACCGCTGACAACTATTTTAATTAATCATGTCTCAAGCTGTCGGGTATAGTCGTCCGTTTGATTTACAGGGGACAGTTATGCGTGGTTTTGAATTTGTCACCATCATGTGCACGTCAGATAAAGTTGTTTAGGCCCCAGAGTAAATGCATAATTATGATAGAATTTGAGATAGACTGTGTCTATCAACATTAACCGGGTGCAAACAAGCTGTAACCCAAGCACATAAATCTCCCTTATCACAAACATGCTCATAGAACCAGTGGCCGAACTGATGTGTTGAATCGTTGAGTAAATGATAGCCGATCAGATCTCTTATCCCGACTGTCTCTACCAGATAGGTCCAACTAAATGCGAAATCGGTCTTGGAGTGTTGGTTTGAGAGTGAGAGTCACGAAACATTACGTAGTAGAATTTGTTTTATCTAAACAAACGGCTACTTTCACAAACCCTCTGAATGTGTTTTACATTTCACGACAGTCTGCGCCAAAACTTGCAAGAAAACTTACCTGTCCTCGTGATCATTTGGAATGTACCGTCATTGTTATAACGGAAGAAAACGCAAGTCAATAAGGCTCGGGGAGTTATTCACGAAACTTTTGCATTGACTACTGCGGATTGCAGTAGCAAATTTAAATTGGACGTCAATCACAAATGATCCCAGCTCCTACCCGTTCAAAGATTCTCCAAACGGTAATCTGTATAAATAGACTAGACTAGACTAGAATCGAGTTTTGATCCTATAAGAGTTCATCTGATTTGTAAATTCTTGTAACGACCGAGGTGTAAACTGTGACCACGATTTCCTTAGGCAACCGAGTTAAATGATATGCCAGTGATCCCAGGTGAGGCATGACCGAATTCTCACATCTGAACGCTCGTCAACTTCCGGCCAGGAGTAACGACAATGTCATCCATTCTTCTCCAGAGAAGATACTGTTTTCGCCTTTTAACCCCAAATACTCATCGTTTTCTTGCTGTTTTTTTAAAAATAGTTATAAATATTCAATATATATAATCAATTCTGCAGTCCCTACAGTTTCTCTGTGTTAAACAACCTTTGCGTAAGATAATCACAACTAATCTCCTTATTGTGAGTCATATTCAAAAAGACAGGAGCCACTAATGCCAACCCGTCGTTACTGAACGGAAGATTGTTCGATTATCTCAGCCTATCAGTTTCCGTCTTGGTCAATAAATATTGGAAGCACAGTCAACACGTATTCCAGTTTCTCTTGGGATAGTGCTAGTCACAAACTGAGGTAACTGCAAGTTACGTGCTGGCCTCCATGATGACCTGATTCACGATGTAAACCACATATAAGGTGAATCGTTAACCATTCTTAGGGCGAAATTTGATCGCGATGTTCGAAACTGTAAATCCTTCCACGAGGACTCAAAGTATACTCAAGGATTTATGTCCCAATTCTTTACTAGGAATTAGTGGATGAAATATAAACAATAGAAGACCTCTGAAAGAGAGAAGTTGAAAAAAAGGATAGTATGATGGTTTTCACATATAAAGTTCTAAAACAGCATTTCAGTTAACGAGCTAGCTTATGAAGGTCATGCTCATATTTTTCATGTGACTGTTATTCACAAAATATATAACTACTTTAGTTTAATCATCTATATCCAAATATTAACAAAAAAGCTTGGAACCGAAATAATCTAAAGTTATTTCGAACGTTTTTCTATCATATAAAGCGTTCATGTTTTGTACTGATGTGCAAATCTTACTAAAAGCGCGGTGGACTAGAAGATCGGTTTTCTACAATTAAAGTACAAACCGAATTCAAAATTGGAAACGGTTTTCCGATGGATTCTGTAATCAGAATGTCAACCCAAAGCTTGCGCTGTTTGAATTTGTTGATAAGTCTATATTAAAAAATTTATGCAGTATTATCGAAATCATGGGAGCTAGTTGCAAAATAGCTGATCAGGGGGTTGAAGTAAGTACCTATAACCTCGAAAAGATACAATGTTTGTTGGGCTGTCTGCTGAAGTGTAGTTCTCTTTAAATGTTATGATATAGAGTTCAAAGGTGATTTTGGCGAACAGTCTGTTTTCCGTTATTCATCATCGGGCCAATTACAGAACATTTTATACCATCATGGTTGTCAAGCGAGAAACAGACTGTTCGCCAAAATCACATTTGACTTCTAATGAATTCATGGGTCTATTCGAATCGATATAGAGTTCATTGTTTCAAATATGCCCATTACGATAATGCGAATGAACACATATAGGCGAACATATGTTTTCGATAATTTATCTTCAGGCCGGTACAATTACATGAGGAGTTAGTAGAGTTAGATCGAAATATCAATCACACTGTTACAGAGAACCGAGGTCACTGGCCCATCGATTGGCAATAGCTTGATTGGTCGGTTACGTCACGCTTGTCCATTGGTTTGACCGCGCCGGTTGGCCATCGATCCGATGGATTTTTGGCCATGGTAGATGTAGCGTCTAAACAAACCGTTTATGATGACATAATATCAGGTCAATCAGCCTGATTCCGATAGCCTCAGCAGTACAAAGTGTTCTTTTGATGGGTTGTCTGGCACTTCGAAAGCTTCGTCAGTTTTCACCTGGTGCCAGCTTTCAACCAGATAAGCGAGAATAGAGCTGTTGACCGATTGTGATTCCCTGTGTCCCAGCCATCGTGGATGGTGTTCTCGGATTCGTTTCGAAAACTGTCTTGACGTTCGACCAATATAACCTGCTCCACAGGAACAAGTGAACGTGTAGATACACACAGATAAGGTCTGAACTGTCAGTCTATCTTTGTTATAAAACCTGAGAATGGGGGATGTGGAGAAATGAATACGGAGCTCATCAGTAGCATAGGTCCTGCTTATTGTCTGATTGAGCCTATTTGTCAGCCATTCCGCGGCACTATCACTTTTGAACGGCATTCGAATGAACACGGGTTTCTTTCCTACCTCATGCACTTCAGGTTTAGGTGATATCCTGACCATGTTTCTGGCGATAAATCGTTCCGAGTAGCCGTTATCATGAAGTACGTTCCTTATGAATTCGAGTTCGTTTTCTAGCGTATCCGCTGAACAAATTTTGCACGCTGCATCAGTCAGACAGCGCACCAGATTCCTCTTCTGTTTTAAGAGTATAAAACTGTGAAAGGTTGTGTACTGACTTGTCCATGTACTCTTGCGATGAACCCTACGCTGAATAGTTCCGTTTATTTGTCGATGCAAACGAACATCTAGGGAAGATATCTCGTTTTCGGTCTCCTTTTCAAGTGTAAAATTAACTGACTGGTGAGCGCGATTGAATATGTCGAGTACCGTGTAGGTATTATTATCCGAATTGGCTACGATAAATATATCGTCTACGTATCGGTGGTATTGACTGAAACGGCTGATGGTGGATTGAAGCGCGGTGCGTTCAAGCTTTCCCATGAATATATCAGCCAGGAAGGATCCGAACGGGGATCCCATTTCTACGCCATCTGTCTGCCGATACAGCACACCGTTGAACATCAGCTGTATTGTGTTTAAGCAGAAACTGCGCACAGCCTGTGCGGGACAAATTTTATGTAGGACGTCAAGAGGTGAGAATTTAACTGTGTATATATAGGAAGTCATTTTGATAAAGTGATTTAACTAGCCAACCGAAAAGTGCGTTTTCTGGAAAAAAAGAACTCACCAAAATACCACAACCTCTATCAAAAACTTCAACGAAATTCTGGCAATCACTTATTCTTAAGGTGGAATGAATATGCTGTGTATACTCTCATGAGTTTCGCGCTCAGTAGAGCAAGCTGTAAGTGAACCTATACATTACTTTATACAGCTATTGGTTGCAATAATTACATATTTATTTTGGCAAGGTTTATTACGTAACTTCGTTTCGTTTTCAGACCACCTTGAAACATGCCGCGGGTGCAGGGGTGCAAATGACAGAAGTAAAGTTTTATTGCCGCGACAAAAAACTTATTTTATTCAAAAAAATTACGAGTGGTGACATATTTTTAAAAAATGTAATATGGTGTTAGTTATCTTAATTTTAATAGACGAACGCATTCTAAACTACACCGGCTTAAAATTCTACTGTAGAATGCACCCTATCCACCGGTAAACACATTTTGTCACGACAACCGTGAGCCCAGTGATTTGGAAAGAAAAGGACAGAGAATTAAAGGTTTACTCAGATCAAACAGGTTTTGTACATAAATAATTAATAGTTAGTCGAATATATTATTCACAATCAAATGAAGTCTGTACACGGAGAGTAACTGTTAACAAATGGTTGTTGGTAATGCGATGGCGTAAACAATCAAATGAGATGGTGCACGATAAATATTCGAAGAGTTTAAATTGTCGATGCAGAACGCGCCATTGAATGCGATCGATATTTATAGGTGAATACACATCTATACGTGTGGAGGTTTCCAGTACGGCGGTGTGGTCGTAGAGATAGTGATCACGAAATCAAATGAAATTAAGAAATTTTGAACGGATGCATATGACTTAGTGGTACAAGAGGGAGAGTTGGACATCATTCTCAAGGATGAGACTCCCTTTGGCGGGTGTTCCGATCTCATATCATTTGGTTCACCTGGCAGATTTCATTGCCTTGCGCCGGAATCAGGATTTTTATGAACAGTCTGAGAACCCTTCGGGATATTTCCCACCTGTTGACCGGATTATATGCTCACCCCTAAGCCTAGAATATTAGGGCCTCACTCAGTGATCTTTGACGTCCACTGTCATGAGTTAGTGACGAATCTGTATGACTTGCCGTGACCTTTGACCTCCACTAGTATGTCTTTATGCCTGCGCACATAATCAGAGTTAGCGAAACAAATATACCAATAGGTTTTCTAGCATTTGCTGCGAAATTACTTCCAACAGTTTTACCGTGAGTGACTCAGCATTTGAGGATGACAGATGAAAATTGCTGCAGGCCATTTTTTAGCAAAATTCCTAATGTTAGTGACCTAAAATAGACAAATTGCTCTACCGCCTCACGGTGACTGACCTACATAATGCTGTCAGCAAAAGATGTGAGTTATCCAGCAAGCTTTCGTGCACAAAACCAATTTTATACACCCTCAGAATTGCTAACGGATGGATTTTTTGATTACCTTATCAAGTGAAAAATCGGGACAGTCCACGAAAAATATCTAGCTAAATTTAGAAAACTGACCGAAACATGTTTATTAAGAAACTCTCCCCCAAATTGCCTTCGGTCCGAACGTGATTTGTCGGAGGTCCTTTAGATGTTGAAGTGGTTGGGTAGCTTGGATAATCAAATCAGCGAAGATGTCGCAAGTTAGCCAGGTGGATCATACGCTCTTATGACGAGTAATATAGCCGTGGTTCATTGTCACATTCTTCGCGTTGATGACATTGTCAATCCTCACACAACTTTGGGCACCACAGCAGTGTTCCCCCTCTTTACTGATGGCCCTACTACGCTATAGTGTGATTCGCGCAGTTTGAACCACCTCGTCTTGACACCAGCAGAACGTTCTAAGTGGATTTAAAACGGCATTGAATCTTGAAAAATTGCATCGGGACATTTTTGAGTGTATTAAAACAAAACAGTCTTTAACAGTATTACCACAAACGCAACAATATAATCACAAACAGTGTAAATCTTGTGCATGCTTTCTATGTAATTTCTTTTCAGTCAACCCAATAAAGGATTTTGTCTGCTCAAACAGACTATGTTCTTGGTTTTATTTGTCACATCAGACGCACATCCAGGTCGTCTTCATTGGAATTTATTCAGTTTACGGAACGCGTTCACTTTGTTTTAAGAAGGTTAAATGTATACTTTCTTCATCCATTCATCCGGACAAGTTTATCAACACGTTAGTGTTGACGTGTACAATTTTGAAACCATGGTATTTCACAATCGGACGAAATAAATATCTCCAATGCTGTCACACTGTTATGTTTCTTTCAGTTTACTGCGATAGCCTGCTTAGGCTTACACGTCCGAAAGAATTTTTTGTTAACACATCCCTGAGCATACTGCACAAAACACCTTGGAAATGAACACGTCTGTTCCACAATAACCGTTCCGAACCTCTTACTCTACTGATACGTAAACTGTTTTTTTTTTGGTAAGTGTGGGCATGTGTATCTAGTATTGTCTGCAGTAAGCACTATGTAAACGTCCCTGTGGGCTGACATGCCAATTTTGTTCTTCAAGTGGTCTATGAAGTGCGCTGACTCCACGGTCACTGGTGTGACCTCTGATTCAGACCCAGCAATTTCAGACAGGTCCATTGAGTTACCGGAAGACAAAAAAAAACAAGTATGCAAGTTTGTTCCTGTTGCCTCTACGCGAACAGAACGTCTTGTCCCCCAGCTGTACCAGAATGACCCAGACGGTTATTTCTTAGACATACGGTGGTCGCTACTTCACATGTTTGCACTGTGACCCCTGAGTCTGGCCGGCACGTATTCCAAGATCCATGGTAACAAAACTAGATAACGAATACAGAGTCTGACACAAGTTGTCTACCAGTTTAGCCAGAATGTGCAGTATTGTGGTTAGAGGCCTTCAACAAACCAGAGCGTTGACTAACATCCATTCTTTCTCTGGCTCTCTTTCGATTTTCTCTTGGGTACGGAGCATACAGGGCTCAAACTTAGGATCCCATCCCGTGTCAAAGTTTTGATACTTAATGATAACTAAAGTCATTCCACGCTATCGGTCTGTGTGCATCTAACGGAATTATTCAAATTTGCTCCGGTTTTCGTAACAAGTTGCTGATGGGTGGCGATCGTTTGTGAGCTCAGTAGAAAAAACTGCACTAATCAGTTCACTCACTTTTTGAAATTAGCACAGCTTCTTATTTGTTGATCTCCTCTGCCTGCAAAAACACTTAACATATATTGATCATGTGTTTATAATGTTGACCTACATCAGATGTGACGTCAGAGCAACTATTCCAACGTATAACTGAAAGCGCTGAGAGTGTCCATAACTAACAAAAGGTGTAATTACAAGTCAAGTTTCAATATAGTCGGAGACTCGGGAGAATATGCACACAGTACATGATTACACTTCCATATTAGTTAGCTCCTTAAAGGGTATATGCCTTACCAAGTGTTCCTGCCTATTCTACGTTTAGTCCGACCAAACAAAAGATGAATTCAAAAGATAAGGGTTTGTTTTGACATGCAATTTTATAGGAGGTGTCGATGGTAATATTTTCATTAAACAAAACCGAAATTAGTCAGAAGAGTTTAGCCAGAACTTCACTTTTTGCGTCTTTACGTGCAACTGGTGGACTGAGCAGCTTCCATTCCCCCAACAACTACTCCAACGACGGCAATAACACCAACAACAGCAATCGTAGGACTTGAATTAATGCGTCCCTAGTCATCTAACTGATTCGCATTAAAGAATAAGCATATATCAGGTTGAGATTACGAACACAACCAATGGATATACAAATATTGATCCCACGAAGTAAGTCACGTAAGACGCGTTGCACGAATGACAGAGGTGAACAACTAGATTTGAGCCAATGGGCTGTTACTTGTAACCTGTGTTGATTTATTTGGAAAATTCCTTGCCTACGAGGATTACGTAACCCATATTTGACATGCAAAACAGTTTGCATGAGACACGCACTGAGAGATCTTAATTGTTGTATTCAGTATGTTAGCTGACGGGCAGGTTGTTCGACTTTACATACAGACTGTTTTCAATAAACAGCCGTTTTACATGCTGTTGCTTAGTTGAACATTTCTTCCCAAGAATAATGAACTGGACGTCAATCACCCCTTCCTTTCCTGCTTTGAAGTTATCAGGTGCCACCAACAGACATGACGATAGGTAGAGAAGATTGCAGTAGCAAATACCAGTAGTCGAGTGGGACACAAAATATAGCGTTGCCATGGCACACTATCAACTCCGCAATCAGTCGGTTCATCCTGAAGGCGGCACATACATGTGTGGAGAAACTAACGCTAGTTTGCGTGCGATGCGTGATTAGCGGTTTGGTAAATCGCTTATGCTGGTGTAGCATTGATAGGATCGTTGTGCACGCCCTCGTCGACAGTGTTTCTCGGCCGATTGGGCCACCTGATTCATCTTGCCTTACCCGATTAGGAATACTCGCATAATGTATCCTCATCCGCATCATAGTCAGCTCGTTATAGTAGAATTGTCTGTCATATATACGTAGAGGGGGGAGCTGTAGAAATAGAGCGGTTTTTTGGACATCGTTTCGTAAACAAAGGAACAAAATGACAGAGGAGAACACGAACAATAAACAAAGAAAAATATCAGGTCTCTGATGTTAATGATAGTGTGTTCTGCTACACACCCTCTAGTTTCGAATAGTAGATATTCGAAACAGCTCCTCTATTAAAAATGTGACTCAAACCTCGCATGAAAGAACGCGTTTGCGCATTTCAGTTTCAATGGACTGATTTTAGTGAGCTGATTGTTTATGGTTCACAACAGACGTTAAGCTAGTCTGTTAAAACGGTTTCTATTTGCATGTATGGTGTGTTTAACAGGTCACAATAGGGGCGTCACTGTCATCCTGAAATTATAGGCTAGTGTATGAAACAACTCAAACTCTGAGTCAAACAGGTGGGAACGTGTTTGTGGCCTGAAATAATTTCTTTCTATTAATCAGTTTATACTGATAAGTGTCTCCACGTTAACCTCATTTTGTTAACCGGTCTACCTAAGATAGACAAGGCCGTCTAATCGAACGCAAATTGGGCGTGACAAACTTGGCTTTCATAAAGGTTTTCAGCAGATACACTTTACACTCGTATCATATTCTCACTCGCTCATATCTTACGGAGCACATACGAATCGGCCAGATGGATTGTGCACGCCACCAAATCGTGGACAGATCCTGCGAAATCCAATTTAATTCTGTCTTGATCTTAATCCACTGGACAGATGGTTGCAAATATACAGGCAATCCTCTTGAGTGTGTATAGTGCTCTGTTCTAAACACTAACTCACAGTGCCCTTCTGTATATCCGCACCTTTGCCCAAATCGACAATCCGGTCGTTTTGTCATCCACATCTACCCACCACCAAGCTTGCCTATGGCAAAAATGGCATGGACCTCAGGCCAGCATACGCCTCTGTCCCTATGTGCTGTCGGTGGCTACTTGTTAAAAAGGTTGAGCGCATTCATCTGAGATCGGTCACCCCAGTCACTCTGGTGAAGAGGGGGACTCTGTTGTATGTGTGCGTCTAAATGTGCGCGAGGCAGGGGCTACACGAAAATCCACGTGACCTCGTCTGAACCCTCTACCCGTCACGTGACAGAGTCGTGCATGCGTCGTAAGTGCAATTAGAATGAACCACCGTGAACCGCCCCTTTCTAAATCCGGCTGTTCGCACAATGGCCGGGTTGAGTGCACGAACTTGAGTACCAAACGGAATGAGGCCTTGGGGTTGTTCGTTTAGTTTACGTGCTTGCAACAGCATACGGAATTACTCAAGGTGGAGACCGCATAGAATAGGATTGACAACGTGGTTTCTCACTGCCTCTTGTGTGATGTGTGTATAAGAAGAATAATTTGACATGTCTACAACTGAGGAACCAAAATTACCTCGGTGCCTTTGTTCATCAACCTACACCCACAGGGTCCGTTAATTTCTTGTCAATGTTAATAGGCTGAGCTGGAAATTTGGTCTGTTTTGCACGAAATAAGACGCAACAAGCCTAGGTAACCAGCCCACAGAGCCTTGTGTTTGCAACTTGATAAGTTTGGCTTATAGTATTATTCGTCCAATGATGCAAATGACGGGACAGTAATTAAAGTTTCAATCTCTATCAGTTTGCACATTTGAAGCACTGAGTTCCCTTCAACCAGTTCACTAGTAAATGGATACCCCGATAAATTCATCGAGGCACACAGTACGGAGAAGAATAGCGCTGAGACCATCCTCACGGCTGTTCTAATGTCACCATCTAGCCAACGAATTTGTTTTGTTATTGCTAGCAAATATTTTGTCAGCTTTTCTGTGATCTTCTAATTTCCTTATCGAAAAGCCATAGTAGTGGAGAGAAAAGAAAACTCCAGTTAGGTTCAGAAAGTGCGTAACCATCTCACGCTCGAATAGCCAGTTCTTTTGTGTGGTACGATTAGCAAAATATTGTTCACTACCTCATTCGGTTGTTGATTGCACACTCGTACACTGAACTTATAATTATAGACATGAATTAACTCTGTGTTTTGACTTTGCGGCACTCACACGCATCACTACATTGTTCGTAACGTAAACTTACGTTACGCCCACAAGAAATGTGAAAAATTGTAAAATTAATGGCGATCAGTTAATCAACACCTCTTTTACACAAGTAGAACTTGCCAGCTTTCAACGGGAGGCCAAAGTAAATTATCTAAACAGCCTGGAAATAGGGATGGTATTTGATAATCTCAATTAGTCCATCCGGGCTGTGTGCAAAACTTCACTCACTCCCAAAACTGTCTTGTCAAACTCTCAAGGATCGATAAAATCATTCATCCATTCATAGTAAACCTGAGACATTGTCACGATCCGTCGGTCTTCATATCGAGTTGACTTATCCAAGACACTACCAAACACCGGTTTCCATACGACTGGGTCGTTATATTGTTTGAGTGTCGTGTGGTGGTCTGGAGGATAGGCAACCCAGTGTCCATTTGTTTATACGTACACGTATGCAGTGCGTATCGTCTGTCTACAGCCCCGGTCTAAGGTCCCAACAGAGAACACAGCAATTGTATGTTCTAAGGGGCGGGAAGTCGGGCGTCTGTCATGCGTAGACAAACGATAGAAGATAACGCATTGGGCGATATACCGTCTCACTCACTCACGAAGAGTCCCGGTCAAAAGGACAGGAGAAATGTGCCGGCCAGTACTGGACCGTGGGGGGATGGAAGCGATATAAACCCTATCGAGGCACACGCACTCACAGACGATAAACAACAGGCAGCGGCAGAAACGGTGGGATGAACAGCACTTATGCCTGTCAAGACGTGAAACGAACGACATCAAACACAAATACGACAACCCTCGTCCCGTGGCAGCTGTGCACGTGCCCTCCCGTGTCTGGTGCATGGAACGTTCCGTGTCATTATGTTTGCCCTTTTGTTCAGCAGCAACATAAATGGGATTTTGTGAACGCTTTGGACGATGCATCTCTTACCAATTTTCGATCTATGGTTGTTTGTATGCGTTGGGACTTATGAGTGATACATGAAGCCTTAGCCTTTGTCGTTTACCTCGCTCCACACTTCAAATGATATCATCATCCTGAAGGTTATCAGGTGATTTTAGACTGGAACCACCTGACCATATTGCAGTATGTACCCATTTTTTCGTACACATCTCGTTCAATGTTTCCGTCCCATCCAACCTTGTTGTACGTACTTACCAAAGGATAAACGTCCCGATGGTGAGTACTCTGCTGACTGACTTCTGCCGCATGCAGAGGGTGGGACATGGAGGTAAATAGACAGGCTAGACGGATTACAGCAGTTTCCCATTTTGGACGATGACAGTGCACAGGATGCGGTAATGGTACGCCGAATGGGGAGAGGCAATAAACGACCCCTTCATCTGTCGGAATTTAAGGGTCTGGAACTGTTTCAGAGCGATAGCGTTTCGTAATCTGGAAGTGATCAGTGAACTGTCGGCAGGCGCGAATGCCGTCTGTTTCACTTTTGAACAATAAACATTTTCAGGCCAAGTGAACCCTTAAAATTTTTTTTACGCACTCAACTCATGAACGGTCACGTGAATCCACAGGTTATGGGTCATGAACCATAAACATAATTTAGCCAGTTTTCTTATTTGGATGAGCACGAAAAGTCTGTGTAGCTTCAAGGGTACAATCAATAAGGAACGGTCACGATGGACTAGCCAACAAAAGCGTTGCCTGTCAGTCGATAAATTATTGAATATTGGTACAAACCAGAAGAACGGCTGCAGTCAGCGAGGTCAACCAATATCGTCAGTACCATGAATATGCCCATTTTAATCATGAGAAAAGATGCATAGCAAACAAGCTTGTTTTCAGTGCTTCATCATCAGGCTAAATACAACACATTTATATGGGTTCGCTGGGGGTAGTATGTCAGTGGGGTGAGGGATGGGGATCATTAATGTTCAGTTGGTCAAACTCATGAAATCTAGTTATGTAGCGCCAGTGAATTGGGTTGTGAACGTTTTCGGAAAATCGGTACTCCTACATAACACATCGATCCGGGCTATCGATACAGGGCCACGGAAAGTTGTGTTTTGAACAGATGTTTTTATGAGCATAAAGGGGGTAAAAGTAAGCGGATTGCAATGGCTACTAGACGACCTTTGACCCACTTTGATTGCGCCCCACCGACTCGAGATATAAGCTTGAAGGAATCGGCCCGGTTGATCAGATGATTCGATTCCATCAAGTGAGTGGCGATCACTGATGAGCAAACCTTTATCAATCCTCGAGCTAGCCACGCCGGATGATGCTCCCGCGTGCGTTCAGATAGTCGTCTTGTGCGGCCTATGTAGCTTGTTCCACAAGAACATTAGTGAATTTGACCAAGCGACCGAATTATCATAGGCAAACTACGATAATTCGGTCGCACCTAATATGAGATTAGTTACGCAGCGATCAGCAAGATTTTCTAGTGAAAGCGTGCTCGAAGTTTACATTCGGGCCGTGTGACAGGTGTTCACTGATGGCAAGCACTAGCAAGAGCAAAATTCGAATTTAGTGCCTCTGTTCAGAAACGGCTGGCATTCATTTGTGAGTAATAGTATCATATAAAACCAGTAAGTTACGAACCATACAAATCAGTGTTACGCTACAAAGCTGCTTAAGGGATAAGATTCAAACAACCGAAATACTAGTCGCTGTTTACATGTTTCACTGCTCATGATGTGTAATCATCATCTACCACCATAACAGGCAATAACTGCTACCCACTATCACGTTGAGTGAGGTTTTTCGCGTTTACCTGCATGAATCACTAGGGATTGTTGGACTAGTATAGACATCCTACAGCACAACTGCGCGGTCTGATGATATACTTTTCCCAATTTGGTGTCTTCGAATAATACTTTCGCGTGTAACACTACAACTTTGGCTTGACATGATGTCACTTTTAGTTGTCAGTAGACTAGTTGGTATCTTTGTATATTCACAGAATGGTGCAACCCAAGCCGGTAGCATTGGCCTGCAGATACTTACATGTTCTTCTGAAATGCTTGTTAGTTCAAGTGCTGTTTGAATTCGGGCTCCAAACACTCTGAATCTCTGTCCACAAGTTAATAGGTTCGCTTGTCCTAATACAACGAATACTTATTGCTATTCGACTACATCCTCGGACCGGACATTTATTTAAAATTTTCCTCTTTATCCACGAACGACAACGTGTCTCGTGATTTCTGCTGTGGATCTGATACCACCTCTTTTCGATCACCCTCAAAAACCTACTTGAGGGAAATGTAGAATCAATGGAACACATGAGGACATGACAGCATAACAGTGTCATTTATTGACATCTCTCACGAGTTACCTTGAAAATACACTCGGCCTGAAGGCGAAGTTTGTTGCCAACCAAAAAATGATTTATTTTGGCGAAAACTAGTATAATTTCTGTTAATAATCTTAACACTGTTCTTGATTAAACTTACAGAATTCATCTGGTGTTACTGACTAGAACATAACTACTTTCGGGACGCTATGTGATACTGTCTGGTGGGAAGGAATGTATTCTTTTTGGAGAGGTTTTAGTCATAAGAGATTTCGAGAGGCCTTCTCCCCTTCTCCCTCAACTTTACACCACAATAAAAGAAGTGACCAGAAAAGTACTATATCGATGCTTCTAGGCAAACATGTAGTTTATAGTCAATGCAATTCTGTTGGCGGGGACCAGTTCCCCTTAGAATTTGAGGTCGATTTCCGCAGTAGACCAGAAAGCAGACGAACAGATATTACGGATGTTCATCGCACCTGAACAGCTTTGAGCGTGGAGAAAACTATTTGTCTAAATTTTCCGTCCAACATTTTCGTTGAAGAGAGAAATGCTCAAGCCAAGTTACTGTGATTCCAGTTGCTTTTTCTTCTCAAAACAGGATGCAGTACTGTTTTCTTTTGAAGAACGCCTAACCTCCTGTACCGCGACTCTATCAATGGTATGGTCTATGATTATTCAAATATTTGCGACCTTGTGTCTATCGTCAGTGACACCGGAGTAAATAGTTTGGGATGATAAACTTTACTGGGTGAACGATTCACTTGGCTTTCACTCTGCCATTTAGCTTGTAGTATGGTCAAAATCCAAGGGCGACCATCGGCAACTAAATAATTACAGACATCAACAGTTAGTCCATACAGCGAGTTAATCGATGGAACAGAATAGTTTGCACGAACAAAGTGAGATTTATTTATAATGTACCAAGCTGATGCCAATCACTGAGGTCTAGTTCACCATCGTTCGCCGGTTGAACAATATCAGTCATTCATATCAGTCTACACTACAGTAGTCTAACAGACGGTACCAATGTCTGTCCAGCCGATTTCGTATACAATTTGGCTGTTATAATAGGGCAATCCAGTGATAAAGGGACGGATACGTGATGCACGTAAACAATAGAATCACAAGCCAACATACGAACAAACCATCTTCACTAATTTGGCGCAATCGCGAAACCCCCTGAGACGGTACGAGCAAATTGAGGAGAGTGTTTTCAACCTGGTTGTAAGTTTTACACTACTTGTTTACTTACTTAGGATATGCCTTCTCCGTCTACAGTCCGACCTCATGCCCATCTCATTACATTAACAAAATATCCACGGATTGGTTCTGATCTATCCTGTTTGGAGTCACGTCGTGCTTCACAATTGTACTAACTTCTCCTCATCTCTTCTGACTTAATGAATCGAAGTAAGACACGGGCTGTTTTGCTCCAACAAACTACCCGAGTGTTTCCAATTTAGCACAGACTGTCAAACTTTCATTTCTGATGGGCAATGTAACTTAACTAGTCCTGTCTGTATTCTGTCAAGTTAAGGTGAAAGTTTTACGACTGGCCAGGATATAATGTGCTGGTGATGGAATGTATGCTTTACCTAACTAGGTGAAACAGTGAATCAATTTGCTGGTGAACACGACCGCCGCAAATATTGGGCAGCGGAGTGAAATTGCTATGAAACAATTTAATCTGAAGATCACTATTTTACCTCTTCTGTCATCTGAATATTTCCCATTCACTGATAGATTCATTGTTAAATAGAACGACAAATGGAATCAGAAATGTTTAAATACAGTCACACTTTGCTCTCCCAAAGTTGGATACGACCACCTGGTGGGTGTAAGAAATCGGGAGCCATCAAATCAAACCCCTCTAGTTTACAATGAAAGAGGGTGACCAACGACCCATTTGGTTCATTTCGGCGCTCATTGATTGACATAACTATTCTAAAGGAATGACTGACCTGCACTCCGAATTCACTTGCTATCGCCCCGTAGTCTGAAATGCCTTTGGAAAAGCACTACATCGAGTAATTGGGGGAGAAAATCTTTCAGGCCGGTCTATTCTTACTAAGTGGTATGGGCATTCTCATTGTCTATTCCACTGTTGTGGGTTCCTTATTCACTTTGTTTGTTTAGTATCACGGATCCACTTTCATATTACTGTGAAACTAACCAGCTGTATACAACTGACATATTTCTTACCAACCCTGTAGTACAAGCAAAACGTGTCCATAGACTGCAGTTTTAGTTTCCCATTCGACGTGAGTTTGTGCACCTGCAATTATCAGCTGTACCTATGACTGAGTACCTCCACACAGGGACGCTTCATCTGACTTTTATCGACTGGTGACACCCGAACTGATCTTCGGATCACCGGTATTACAGTATGGTCAACGTTCATGGCACTCGAGAGAACTGGTACTGTCCTTCACAGTTCATGCATTTCTAACTTCACAAAAGGATATTCTACAGCGAGCTCGTTGCTTCAACAATTGAGTACAATTTGCGGAGGAAGTTTATTCTTTGCAGTCGTTTCGAACGAACTGAATTAACTTGGCCGGATTAGTTTCCAAGCCGATTACACATCATACGTAATCGAGTTTGTTCGATCACTCCAGATTGCTCCTTCACATTGGCTATAGACACGAAGATTCGATATGATGCTTTAAATAAGTTTCATGAAGTTCACTCAAACCGACTGGTCACGACCGGTTCCGTCCACTTCCTGCCGCATTACTAATGATAACTTGAATACGGAATAGGACCGGCAGTCTTTCGCATTACGATCGGAAACTATCGTGTGCTCGGCCATCACTTCTACCACCATTTGCGACAACAGAATTTGCACCTAAATGAATTTTAACTTCTGTGGCCACATGAAGTACAAAATTGCAGCCCGAAGTGACCTTCATTCAGCTGTACGAACGGGTTTAGAAACATTAATAGCTCCTAGTCGCGATTGGTACTCATAGAACTGGCGGCCAAACAGATAAGAGGTTCTGCTTGTAACTGTGAAGGGTTGACAGTACGATTTACTATTCAGACTACTTGGTGATTGCACACAAGGAGGCAACCGTTGAAGCAATATTGGTTTGGAGACGGGTACCATTGATCAGGTCTTTTAGTTTTTAAAACAACTCAAACAGCAGCCACAAAACTGATGTATAGCATTCAATTCATACCTTAACCACATGTATGTATATGCTGATGTATGGCATTCAATTCATATATATATATATATATATATATATATATATATATGGTGGCTAGATCTGAGAGTGGACTACCAGAATAGAGAACTGAGTGGACCAATAATCGTCTATGAACGGTGAAACGTTCCGTCGAGGCCAGTGTGTAGCACCCAAAAAGGAAACTCCGAAGAACATACAGTTTCCCGAGTGGACAATATGTGTTCCTTTCACCTGAAGTGCGTTTACGATCATGAATAGAAATACCCATCTGTTTCAAAATGCAGAAACAAACCTCAGTAAAACAAATTGAGTATTCCCAGCTGGTTCATAAAAGTGTCACACCCGACAGGAATTAGTGGAAGGCCAATCCTGCTCGGTGACAGCGACAGAGAAAACACTAATTTCTGAATACCCCCAACAAATGTATTGTTAAATGAGTTAAGAGTGAATGAAGCTGACGATTGGGACACAGTAATAAAAGCGTCCGGTTGTCATGATTCGGAGTTCCATCACCAGTGTTAGGCTATCAAAGGTTGCCCGGACTGTACAAAATTGCGCAGATCATAACGCTATGGATAGAAAGCAACAGTATGTTCGAGTCACTAGGCTTGTGATTGCTTAATTAGGGGGTATAGACGTCCATCATTAACAGAAGCAGGGCAACGTACACAGTAAGCTTCGAAAAATCCAAGTTAACGCTCTTAAGTGCTTTTCATTTCGGGTTTGGAAGAGCAACGTTGCTCCCTTTGTTAATGACCAGGGAATAGGTGTCAATGAGTTAGTATTCAATGACTCATTTTCATCATGAATGGAATGTGATTTAATTCATTCATAGGGTTGAAAGCAAGGTTTGCCACGTTATCAACACCTTCAGAGTATTATTTGGGGGTGGGGTATTAATGAACACTGAACTTGGTAATCTCGTTAGAGTTGGCTCGAGTTACCATCTTTGAAACGTACGTTCCCCAACTTATATTTGACCGTATGGCGTTTGTCTTGTCGGAATAGAACCCCGCCATCTGCTGAGTTGCCCTCAATAGCACAAGTCTCACATAAATCTTATTTGCGCCTGTAGGGTTAGCAAATTGGAGGCAGTGAGGATTGCAGTTCTTCCTCGTGGCTTGGAGTTGCGTGCACTCGGCTACAAATCGAGTACAGATGGTACCTGGTTGTCATCTGATTTCGTTTCTGTTATGCGAACCAGCTGTTGGCCGAGCTGGATCACGAATGTCACACACTGACTAGAGTGACGTGGTAGACGGGGGCGTGGTAATAAGTACCTGACTACATACAAACCGACCAAAGCTGTTCATTTTCTTTCCAGACTTAGATGTAGTTAGCATTCATCACCACCAGCACCACCACCACCACCACCACCTGAGAAGATCAAATTTCACGTTAGCTGCTTGTTGGTACCTCAGACAGACCCAATTTTAATTGCAGTAGAAGACCAGAATTGTGTACAACGCTAACATCGTGCCAACCAAAGCACACACTAAAGCCAAGATGTAGAAACAATTCAAGCCCAGTTTCCGACCTACATATGTGCACCTGACCTAAACGGAGTCTAGGAGTCTACGTACACAACCGACGGGAAACGCAATCACAAATCAACTGTAGTCAAACTGGCGGCTGAATCAATTAGTCACTCGAGTCGGTTAATTAACGCCACCCATCGTCTGGGTAATTGGCAAATGTATCAACACGGGATTCGGCGTGTTTACACACGCTCGTCGCGCAGGGTTTAGTGCGTGAGGCGGAAATTGGTAAAGGTTAATCCACGAAGGCTTGTTGTCCGCCCGACTGTACTTCGACACACATCTCAGCTACCCAGCAGGATCATCAAGGACATGTGACCTACTTTTATGCGGTAATCCACTTTAGCACGCTTCTTAACAGTTATGACCTTAGAAGTTGTTTCAGTTTA
Organism: Paragonimus westermani; assembly: GCA_008508345.1. Taxonomy (NCBI): domain Eukaryota; kingdom Metazoa; phylum Platyhelminthes; class Trematoda; order Plagiorchiida; family Troglotrematidae; genus Paragonimus; species Paragonimus westermani. Next base: position 413,560 of record QNGE01000012.1, on the reverse strand, counting down.
TCGCGGAGGCCGGTGATGAGGTTAATGACACAAACACTGCTTCTTTTGCGAGGTGATTGGAACACTGAGTACTACTCACAAGCAAGTGTGAGTGCGGAATCACTTGGTCCCACTGACCAACACCTAAGTGGTAGACACAAAAAGGCAGCACTCCGATAAGTCGAAATTGCAACCCGTAAGTACTTGCCACGATGACAATGGAAACATTTATCCACTGAAACAAAAGAGGGCACACAATGTTTGAAATTGCCAATCTACTGTTCGTAGATATGGCATCAAATTGCCTTCTTAATCATAACCAGAATTCATTAGAATAAAATCTTGAAATTACTGGGGCACAGCTGTGCGAAGACTAATCTCATGTACGATCTCCTCAGCGCAAACAGAAAAATGCAGGTAAACACCTAAATGTCGTGTACGTGTTTGTAGTCATATGCTGTTCCGATGGATGTTCTGCATTAAGACAATAAGCATACGTAGCTGGATAGCACTAGTTCAGTTAAACCAATTCCGTAGGGTTGTTTTTTAATTTTTTATATTATGCTTACACATTCCAAGAAAACTACTTCAATCATCGGCATACTTCTGAATACAGATTGTTCACTCTAACTTGGCCACCTTGACCTGGGTGGGAAATTTCTCCTCTGTCAACCGGATACGATTTGCAGTATTTATCCCGGAATGCTGGCCTAACAGAATGCGGAAAATGTAGTGGAGCGGATTCGAGAACGAAACCAGCGGTGTGGTCTTAACAGTAATAGAGTGAATCTGGTTAAGATTTTGTAACGCGTCCATGATAACCACATCAAATCCCGCGATAACAAACGCTGACATTCCAAATCTCTGGATTAGTGGGAAAAATCAAGCTGATTAGATAGAAACGAGGCTCACTGGATTCTACCCAACTGTTTTAGTCATCCTCACAGTATTCAACAAGAGATCCGCGAATTTGTTACAGCGGCACGTGACTAAGCCATTCTCATTCACTCAGCTAGCATATGGGTACAATAACTAAGGCTTTCCCGTGATGGGGCTCAGTTTAATGGTAAGGAAAGAGCAGCTTTGGACCACCTAAACCGAAAGCCACAGACAAACTTTGCCTGAAACACCAAAAGCCGTTGTTGTCGCTATGACAATTCTCATTATGTCTGGCTGGTGCAACACAGTTCAGCGGTCCAGACAATGCTTGTTGCTAGGCCTCGATTGTGAACGCACAACTTGATTCCTAAGTGGATGTTCGGATTTCCTCAGGCACTTTATATACAAGAGGAGTGACAGAGATGGTGGGCTGAGTGCAGTTGACGAGTTCACATCTGTTTAATCAACCTCGACAAAACATTTGCGGGAAAATATGGAGACTGATTAGCGCAAAGTTAGTAACAACGTTCCACTTCTCAGGCGTGAGGACGTAACGTATAATGAATACCGTTTAGCATTCAGGACCATCCACTTACACAAGTTCAGCACCACAAACATTTGCGCACGGTCTTCGGGGTTAAGGAAAATACTTATCGCTGGTCCAGTTTCAACCATCCGTTCTTAGTGTAACAATATTACAGAAAAGGATCACACTTCATTGTGAAGCCGCACAACCAAAAGTGACAAGCTTCTAACGCTGCCTATTAAGCTGAATTTCTTAGGGTCCGGTGCCACAAGTGGTAATCGGTTTCTGGGTAAAAGATATCGGAAGCACACAACCAACTTCCCGGTTGTTTCTAAACATCAGTTGTGTATCTGGCGAACACTGATCATGTACCCTACGGCATAAATGACAAACGCTCATATTTGAGGGTAGTAGCGCATTTTTGTCTTCAAACTTCAGCACATACCGTGAATACACTTAAATGTTGTTGGACGTAACTCATCGGACACGCTCCCCAGATGAGTTACCGGAACCAATATACCGACCGTACACGTCTGACTAATTCTGGCCGAACAACGCCTACTGCTAACATAGTAACAAACCCCCAATCATATGGACCGAAAGAGTTTTAGTAAACTTCCTGTGAAACCACTTGGAATCAGCATTTATTTATAGAACCCACTGACTCAGTGATACGTGATAAAAATCAATTCACAGCTGAGTTATCATCCACAACCTTACTAGCCTGATCAAAAATCATTAAAAGCTCTCCCTAGTCATGTAACGACGAATTTGTACTTTTCAGCTAGTTTAAAGCAGGTCACACCATGGGGTTTGTCACCTTCTCCGAAAAATTAACTAAATTTCCGGATGAATAAAACACCTAGTTATTTCACTGGACGTTAGTAGAAATAACATCTTATTAGTAGTGCGTTAACAATTAAATCTGTGCATCACGTCTCAAACTTGTACGACAAGCTGAAAATTAGTCACAAACAAAGGCTACTGAAAACTTATATCGGACAACTTGGCCTTTCCAACTGTGATTTGATTAGCACTGTAGAAACACGTTTTTCTCGTGAAAACACGGACGAATGTTTTAATCCCGAGCGGGACAAGATAAGCATTATTAGCGGGACCAAACATCTGCGGGACTGGAATCCGGTGCTTTTGATCGAAAGGTGCTGATTGTAAACTGCATCAGACAATAAAGGCTGAGAGTGGTGTTCAAGTTGTAATACATCGGAGATTCGCGTCTGCAAAAAGTCTATAAGCTTGTTCATCCGGGCAAAAGTGTGATGCAACTTTCCTGTTTACACGACAAAGTCTGACGTTCCTTGTAAAATCGTCCAATTTTCATTCCCATTGGTTACTTTGAGGTACGTACTTTTACAAAGACGAATTCGCAGAGTAGCGTTTTTATAACACTGTAAGTTATAGACCGTGATACTGTTCTGGAGTTTAGCGAAAACAGGTTGAGAAGCACTTTGGAATCACGAATACTATCTGTAAAGATGGAAATTGGACAAGTTGCATTCGAAGTCTCTCACCTTTGCGATCTTGCATTTTTCAAAATTGTGGGCGGCTAAGATGGCCAGTAGAAACTTTATGTGTAACCATGTGAACATGGTTCATCCAAAAGGAAAGCGGGAGGTGCCTGATGGCTAACACCGAATGTCAGTGGAGCCCCAAATAAGCGAAACACTTCTTCAGTTTAACCTCTAACTGACACAGTAGCCCGTTGTGCACACAAACATCATCAAGTGACTGCATTGGCTTATCACTACATTAGTCTGAATGTTGGACAGGTTCACTTAAAAAATTACTATAGATAGGTTCATGTGACTATTTTCAGTTAAACCCATCTGGTCCAATTCACATATTGTCATGCATTTACGATGGTCATCAGGCAAGGCTTCTAGTAAACTGTTAAATGGCACTACCAATAGGATTTTCACCCATTCTGTGCTGCTGTTCATAGTAACTGTAATGTAGTTGCTTAACTTGGGTCAGAGGGGGACACACTACCATTTTCAAGGGGAGATCTTAGCCACCGCTCGATTCGGAGGTAGGCTCAAAAACACATTGCACAACTCTTCGACTCAGCCGAGCAAACAGAAGTAACGTAACGATTTTCGATCACAGGATAAAGTGGAGAACTTCACATTCTAACCTAAGGACGGTTGGCAAGCCAAGTGGGATTAGTTTTAACAGCTTTTCCACGGCAACAAATGTCAGTCTCACAAATCTACCCACTCTAACCACGAACACCACCGGCTGCGTTAGTGACAACTGCAATTGCGCTGGCCATTCTTGTCCCCAATCCCTGTTGAATTCCACTCATGCGCACTCGGGTATAAACCCATTCACCCGTAAACAGTCGAGTTGGTAAATAGGCTGTGAATAGCACAACGTTACGGGCAAGTTGTAATACAGCTTGCTCGTAACGTTGTGCTGTTCTCAACCTACTTATCAATGCTTTGGTAAGCAGGACTCCCAAACAGTTTGACTTAATTCGTACTGAATTCGGTGCAGATACCTTACGGTCTTCAGACGGCCGGAAAATCGGAACGACTGTGGGAAGACTGTGGTTGTATGTTTGTAACCTACATGAGAGCAGCGGTTAGTCGATATCGCTGCTGATGTGTCTGCAACGTCCTTTAGATGACCGGAATAAGTGTTAAACAAATTCAGATGACATTTGCACCACACAGGTGTAATCTACACGTCACCCACCTGAGGTCAGTTTTACCTTCTTTAAGTTCCATACAATCCCATACTGGAGGTAACTATGAGGGCACATTTGTCGATTGTCGATTTTTCACTGTGTACGTTTGAAACGTGGAATTCTCACCATCGTAATCTTCGATTCCATGGTGTAATTCACAGGAACTGCCATCTACTATGAAACCGCGATGTTTTGGACAAGTTTACGGATACGAATGACGAAACTCGTGTGTGTATATCTTGCAAACATACACACATTGGCTGCAGACAGTACTGAACTTAAGGCAAGTGTTGTGTATCAAATATAACAACACAGGCTGGGTCAACAACACTTAGAGGTAGGTGTGGATATTTACTTATATTCTCTAGTCCATTATAGACCAGTGTTTCCTACCAGCAATACGGATGACCGATCCGGTTTCGGACTCTCCGACGTAGCTGATTAGCAATAATGTGATGCAGACTTTGTGTCCTGAGTTTGAAAAATAAGCTGTTCGATTACAGTTGACTACTGAGGTAAGCTGTAGAACAAACGGAGTGTATAGTGTAACTGACTTTCGGTGACTTGACAGCCTTTGGTGGCCCGTTAAAATGTTGACGTCTATGATATTTAAAAACCACACGGTACTAAGGGCATTGGTTTGCTCAGAGCAGAGGATAATATATCCGTTTAGTTAGGTGACGTCTTCTTGGTTTTCATACGGAAAACTCACAGCGATGACCTATCCGACCTTTAACCATTATTTCTCATCCAGAATTTCATGGTTTCTGATTGGTCACAAGGCCGGTCTTCAGTCAAGTGTGTGGTTTACGGACGATGCACGTACTTTGTAAGGGAGTTTCGTATTGCGCCTAATTCAACCTGACCAAAAACTTTACTGTCATGTCCGACTTGACCTGGATCACATCAGATGACTGAAGGTTGGAAAACCTTACCGATGACCAAACATTGGAGATGGACAAAAACTTTCATGATGAATCACTAGATGAAAGTGAACGAAATATACACAGGATTTACCGGTATGATAATCGGAATTACGAGTATGTCCTAGCACATATTCAATTAGGAACAAGTGTTTGATATTTTCAGACCTGTTCCTTGAAAACGTTATAAACGTCCAGTTGAGATATATTGGTGTATTAGTGTTTTGCCTTAGAAGTTCCATCGAAAAGTGTACAGTATCGAACAAATATAACACGCAATTATTTCATGTGGTAGCGGGATCTTTTTCTGGACATTAATAGAACTAATCGCGCTTGAACTTTCACGTGAGATGTTGTGACCATTCAGCGTGGACCAAATCCACCTGTTTCGTTTGGCAACACATCATTATTTCCGAAAGTCTCATACAAGTTGTTTTTGCTTTGTAACCATCTGCTATTTCTGCGTTGTATGCCGTTAGTCTGATCAACACGCTTTGAAATTACTGCTGATTAGGTTTTCGTTGCACTGAACTGAACAAATGCGAAAGCGTCAACCGATTTGATTGAGAGATCTAAACTGGAGGCATTCTGACTGTTACAACCTACTGGCATTTTTAAACTAGACCAAGAAAGCTTACCAAACGAATCAGATCCAACGTAAAAATCTGTAAGATGATCGGTTATCACTTCCCACATACCGAATTGGATGTACAGAGAGAGAACTATTTGATATAAGTGAGTAGAAACGAGAACCAACCCTGCCTACTTTTAAATGCTCACTCCAAATGTTTAGACGCAAACCGTCTTAGCATCGCGAATTAAGTGTAATATATAATGAATATCCCTTCACAGACATGCCTATCAGTGCGGCTTGACAGCCTCCTTTCTTGAATTGGTCTATCCAAATCAGTGGAACTTTTAAAGCCACCGAAGAATAAACTGGTGAGTAACAATAAGCACTCTGATTGAGAGTGAAGTTCTCCATGTTGGACTTCAACAGTTTGCTGATCTGTCTGGATGTGCCCACTCGAACGCGTCGCCCAGTTGTCCAGCCACCACAGCTGGGTAGTATTTTGGGTGAAAAATATTCTATTGTGCGAAATTCGTACGCAATTCATTTTTATCCTTCTATTTTTAGACCTTCGACAGGTTTGAAAGCGGACGATGGATTCAACCTTCTTAGGCCCAATTGTTGTATCATGTTGTGATAAAACTGTCTTGAGGACTCTGTTAGTTTCTGGTCGTATATGATGAAACAATCCAACTTTCTCTCATGTGATCCACCTAACTGTTAGCACCGATGTAACGCACCGCCCGCACGCTATTTCGCTGATCATCCTCTAGCCACGACTTGCTGCGTGCTTTAGACTCATGCTGTTCTGTTATTTCCTATCTTGTGAGATTGGGATTAGCTTTCCTATTTCAGAGTCCTTAACGCTCTCACATATTGCATATGAATAGGATTACAATACTTGTGATTATGTGGACTTATATGTTGACCGACCTGTTACTTGATGGTTACGACGAAATCAACCCAACGCGGATTGACTGGGCTCCCACGACCAACAGAGTACGTGCAGTGGCTGCGACATGTTTTCATAGAGGACGGGAGCTATTACTAACATCCCTATTCCCATCCGATATACCCGAATTAATGATGATCATGACTACCATTTAGTCGAGAAAATTGAAGACCACATAGTTCTAATTGTTGCTCACAGTTGCCTCAAGTTTGTGTGGTAAATGTTGTAATCTATATCGGAATGTGCTAGAATCCGAGTTAGAAAAAAAGCGTATTGTTTTAATGATATGGGTAACAACACATCTCGTTACAGAATCAAAGGTGTTGTCATAGTCTGAATTGTATTCAACAGTACAGAATTTGTAGGCTTGATTGGCTTTGATAGTTATCATCCAACCTTCACTTCCACGAATCGCAATATAAAAAGGTAGTCTGATGATAGTTCTCGAACCTGAAGAAACTGGTAAATGAAGTATCAAACTCTCTTAGTTCATCGAAGAAAGAAATCATATCACAAACAGTGTGATATTCTAAGGAGATGAAGCAAACTAGATATAACTGGCCAGATTCCAGCCCACGGTGATCTCACAATGGTAAAGGTCAGAGTACAACCTGTGGTATGAGTTGCCAACACGTTCTAACAGGAACTAACCCTGAAATTTCTCCCAAACTGGCCAGTTAAATGTCAACCTAATTAAATGCTAATGATCTTCACATCATAAGTGACTGTGCAATATATTCAACTGTCACTGTTTTTATTTGATGGGTCATTGATTCAACCACACTGTTACAAGTTAGCCGATACTGGCTGTTCGTAGACGTAAACAAACTAATTGACAACAAGACTGAAAGAATGCTTTCACGCATGAATTGACACTTTGTTAGGAGACCATTTGAATGCACTACTGAGTGGTTTGTGTGGAGTGATTACATAAGCTTAACCTGTTTTTTATTTCACAAAACTACACTTTCAGCAAAATCGTTTAATCGAAAACTAGAATATCTCCCAGACGCCCGCCTCCATCGTTGAACTGGCTACGGTCTATTGCATGGTGTTTACAGCCGCGGCTTTGCTTGTGTAAAAGGACAGTTTACTTTTCCAGAATTAAGCTTAACTACATTTTCTTAACAAACGTAAGTTATGCGTGACTTCTTTTCTCTTAACTTAGTAACTTAAGTAGCCCGACAGTCAACAAACTGTTTGCTTCAAACTGATTTCCAGATCAGGGCTGTACTGGATTTGCAACTGGACTGAACTTGTGGTTGACAGTCGTTCCTCTTAGCGCAGCCGAACTGCACTCGACAGGTTCATTAAACAAAACCGTTTTAGATGTTGGTTGTTAAGTCTAGTCCCCTGAGGCCAGTCCAGATGATGAAAGGCTGACTCGCCTACTTACCTACCTAGATGGCCAAAAGCCTATGGGTCCTAAGTGAACATGGGCGAGGTGAGCGGCCCCTAGGTGTTTTAGGCAAACAAACATTTGTACGGCCTCGGAGTTCGGTCTCATGTGGGCTGGCTCGAATTTCACTATCGCGGACGTATAATTAATATGGTTTCCCTGTTTATGTTTCCAGCTGGGCGACCCATGTTTGTGCATCTTCAGACTTAAAAGCCTGTCAGTCGAAGAGGTATTGACAGGGTCTGTCGTAGTTAATCCTTCCCGGTCATCCTAACTTGGATGATTCTATTTTAAAGTCCCTGCTTTCTATAAACATACGCGCACACACACAGCTAATTACTTGAGAGCACGTCTGCAGCTACAAATTTCTCGCGCCCCATCCATTAAGTTTGACGCTCACTCGTCAAAACTGATTATGGACGCGAGAGATTGAAATCGGATTGATTGAAATCAGCCATTCACAAGATCGTTCGCGTTCTTCTTCACATGTCTTCGTTGTCGAGTATTTCAGCAAAATGGTATCCTGGTAACACAATTCATCATTCAGTTGTCTATACTACTAGTAAGCGAATTTATCTAGTGTATACAGCTGACATCTTTTTGCGCGCAAATGATTTCTGACGCAAAAACATTATGTACCTGCACAACGGCAAAGAATTTTTCGAGTTGGTTTGATAATCTTTGATATAAGTAAGTTCTTCAGAAAATACAATCTGCAAACGGTACTTCTCTGTCAGTCAGCTCTATGGGTCCGCACATATCGGGTTAAAATAATGCACCAACTGTCGTGCTTTCACCGATGTCCGTAGCTATTAAACAAGATCAATCAGATAGCCGGTCACTGAATGTCAGTTTATGAACTGGACGCCAAATATAAAGAGGTTCTTCGTTGTTTTCAAACAAAATCAAACTTGCAGCACTCGTGATTAAAAGCGGTCTACTTTGACGTAAGAAAAACTTCGAGAAATTGTTTGTACTGTTAATCAAGAATATTTCCGTTACTTTGATCTCGTTTCCTCAACAATTATTCCGTTCACCTTGGTACCACTTGTCCAATCAACCAGTAAAATAAACGTTTGCCTCTTTGTGAACTTCTCTTGTTGAACTGCGATGTTTGATGAGCCAACTGAAGCTATAACTTAACTGACTGCTTCATGCTACCGATTTAATTCCCCATACTTGCTATCGTTAATATTGAAAACTAATCATGCAGTGGATGCTATCGATCGATAACGCAATGCGACATATCAACTACTGGACACATCCGCTTGTAATACTTAACCTCTTTAGAGTCACGCGATGTTACGTCGTTGATTACACCTAATTTTTTGGTGGGTAATCGATTGTGATGTGATGTTACAACTTTTGCACCAGAGAAAACCGTAATCAATCAACGTAGGTTCAGCGAACGGCTACTAACCGTGCTCTCAGTGTATCACGAGGAATGATCGCAACATATCAAGTACCTCGGACAAATGCGAGGTCCGTTAGTGTGTGACTCTCTTCTATTTGTTCCAGCCTTCGTATATGAAGCAACTGTCAGTAAACCTTAATATTTCTGCAAGGATATGTGCCAATGATGTTACAGTGATCTATAACTGTAATAACAACTACCGAACACCATTTCCACCAGAATAACCGACAGCATGGTAGAAAAACCCGAAAGACGATGGGTAATGTTAACTCAAACTAGCTGTCCAAGTATGACCTTTATTTTGTGTAAAAGAAAAACGTTAACTAACATTCTGGTTCATTAACCTCTCACCACCTTCGAAGTCTGCTAAATACCTTAAAGTTTTACTTTTCAAGGAACTCTTTAGGTCACAACTTGCTTCATCTATATCGTCAAGGATTAAAGGCTTATCCCAGTTTGAAATCTACAACCAACTCTGTTCATCAAGCGTCATTACATGCTACGAATTGTGTTTCAGCAATGGCTGGACATTTAACGGGAAATTTAATTGTTTCACTCCACTCGCCCGCGCATCGTTCTGTTTTAGGTGGATTCTCTTTCATCCAACTTGCTGACCATTTTGACACAAACCACTCATAGTAAATTTTCCTGCAGGTTTCACCCAAATCTATTTTTGCATTCTCCGTGACAGGTATTCGCTAACAATACCACCTAAGTTTTAGGCTGATATGTGCAACCATTTGAGTTTACACGATATTTTCTTCCCTTTTCGCATCTTCACTTCGTATTCTGATACAGCTGTCGGGGAGGAAGTCAGATTATAAAGTTTATGTCGATTTCTTCTTACTATCTGATAAGTTGGCAACTGTATCTTTCCTTAATATATCATATACACTCAAGATCCATTGTCGGCGTTTCCCCCCCCCCACATCACGACAGTCACCTTGTCGCAATCCACACTACCAATCTAACTGACAGAAGCCCAGACCAGTAGGGTAGAACGATGCCGGTTGTAACCGTATTCATACAGACTGTCTCTATCCAATTAGTTTAACCAAGCAAGAAGCCAATCGTGAAGTTTGCTGATTTGGAAGTGAGTATCGAAAGAGGTGAAGCAACTAAAATTCCGAACAAATCGGTTAGACTACATAGAATGACAGATGTATGCACTTCCCAATAACTTATTAGCACTAAATTTTAAATAACAAGAATTGGCTTCCTTACATTACAGAGTTGAGGGTGGATGGGGCAGGTGGGTTAAGTTCAGTACAGGTTCATGAACATGGGCAGTCCTAGTCAACTGACCACGACCTCATAAGCTAGCCACAAGAAGCTTGGATTAGAAGGACTGAATAGTATTCTGAAGTGACAAGCTGGGTCGATAATGTGGTCAGCGGTCGAGACGTGTAAAGAGATCACAGATAACGGCTAACTGCATGTTTTAATGACATTGCCATCCCATGGTAACACGGACGTCTGTACTCATTGGGGCCAAGCTTTCCTCATCTAGGAGATCAAACACCTCCAGGTTCTGCGTGTGCAAGTTTATCTGCGGTTATATATAAAGTGGCAGATACAGTGCGAGGTGACGCCGATTGAATTCAATCCGTCTTGCGAGTCGTCCAATGTGAGACGCATAACCAATGACTTGGGCATCACAGACATGAAAACAGATCAGTAACATTTTCCGACATAAAAAAAATGACATGACCTGCCAGGTGTTAGGGGACACATTGTTCTAACGGCTGTTAGTAGGTGTGCACACACCTCCGAAACAACTGCAACCAGACAAAACCTAGTCAACGTACCCTGGAAGGCACATGACGAGGCAGCCCTGTTGAGTTCTTCAAAAATCTGGATCTTATTGACGTTTCTATTGGACATTCACATCTACTCCGTCAGAATACCGACTCGAAATAGGGCAATTTTTCAAGCTCACCCCGTGTCTGATTTAGTGACAGGTCACATTTAAAATGTTAGAAATCTCGATCTGGTTACCTTCAGGCGTTCACCAAAATGAAAGGGTCTTATTACCAGGTCCCACGTTTCAATACTCTCCTCTTGATGCTGCGGATAACTGAACCGGTACATTTCATTATCTCAGTTAATGAAAGTGTATGGCGGGCAAATATGGACCTCCTGGCTTTCAAATGACACTAAACAATGGGTTGCCTAGGCGTGCTAATTTGATACTTGCTCAAGCACTTAGACGGTTGATTGTCATATTTGACTCAACACATGATTGCTCATCCTTTATTGACATGGTCCATATTAGCCACCAATTTCCAGGTGGTTCTGAGCTTCATGTAGACCGATCTCGAAAAACCAGTTCGAATCTTCGTGAGTTATATGGGACTTTAAAGTTGTTTACCCAAAGTAACCTTAAAATTATCAGCGATGCCTCGACAGTCACTCCAACTCCGTAAACACAAGACGAGGATCAGCCGTCATCTCGACTGAAAGCGCCGACCTGAAACTCAGAGTAGAAGAGCTCGACATGCCCCCTTGAATTGAGGATGTACAGGCACCTAGACGACCGGAGGTAGACTCACAGGGAACGTAGCCTGCTGTGACCTGCGTCAACTGCTTTCATACTGATGTCGCGGCTCGCCTCAACAAAATGGGAAATGTAATGAGTTAAGGTCATCCATTGTCGGTGTGACAGAAACCCGGTATATGGAGGACGTTAGAGACGGGAAAATTAATATGCCAGATACCACTGTGTACCGCCATGCTAACCGGTCTGTGGAAGGCGGCGGTTTAGCGCTCTGTGGTGACAGGTGGCTCTTATAAATCCATGTGATGCACTGAGTATTTTAACAGCACGGTGAAGGGTCTTTCGGAAACCTCCGAAACTAACTTATATTCTGATCATTGAAAAACTTGTTTAGCGACCTGAGAACTTGCGTCCTTCTTGGCCGTCGTGACCACGGACTCCTCACATTTAAATTAGTAGATGGAGTGGAGATGTACCCAGAACTGAAACTTCGTAAAGCACTTTTTAAAGTGGATTGGATATCCCTAATCGAAAAATCTAGCCATTTGTGCTGGTCTGATGCCTCACCGTATCCAGCACCGAGGATAACTGCCAAGTTAGTCTAGGGATAGTCGACTGGAGTTAAAAGGACAGTTACTATGTTTGCCTACAAGGCGATCAGGCAACGTGATCATTAATCACAAACGAAAGGGATTGAGCGTTCACATATAATAATTTGGTCGTACCCAATGTGAGATGAATGGCGCAGTGGTGAACATGGTTGCCTCATCAAAGCGTGGTCTCAGTTCCAGTCAGGATCTTGGCAAGCATTTGCAATAGTGACGATTTCTAATGAGAGGAAACTCGAGTCTAGTGCTTCTTTTCGAAAGGGGACCACTGGAAAGTCTATGGGAATGGGACAGTTTTGATCATTTGTGGGGGATGTTCCATCTACAGGAAAACCAAGCTTCCCCACTGCTCATCAATAATCATCAAATTTATTTAGTATCTACACCGACGACATCACAAGAGCAATTAAGTATACATGACACGTGTACCAAAGGGCATCAACGTCGTGTGAAAACACTTCTCCCGGTCCTGATCTCAGCCGCCCTCTAATAGCAACAGAGTGCGCTAGTGTTTTCAAGGTAATTCTGAACTTCCTGATCGAGCTCTGTGTGAAGTCAAGCCCTTCGAAGCCTGTGTGGTATACATAGTATCAACTCGTTCTGAAGGCAACGAACGCAACGAATACGCTCATTACTAGTCGGCTTCATTATTACCGTTTCTCTCAAGGGTTATGGAGAGCTCTATTGAAGACCAGTTAAGTAGACATTTCAGTCAATCTGTACTGTCGCCTTGGGATCAACAAGAATTTCGAGAGTGTTTCCTGTGTGTGAACAGTTTGCCTACCGTTCGAGGGGATGGGGAAAATCGGCTGATGAAGGCAAACCAGTCGATTTGAGTTACTGGACTTCCGTAAGACAGAGTGAGCCATTTAGCAATATGCATGAAGCTTTGCAGTTATGTTACAGAAAAACGCCTAATCCTATGGCTCCTCGATCATTCCCAAGTCGCTTTAATATAAAATTGAACGGGGATATTTCAGATTGGTACTGTGCATATAGCGGCATGCCACAAGCTCCCATACTATGACATCCACTCTTTATTTATTGTGTTCGAATTCCAAAAGCTTGTCAATTCTCCACTGCTACCATGTGTTGATGACACCCAAGTTTGACATATGGTGGACAGTGTGACTAAAAGTGAGAAGTTACAGAGTGATTTCATTACACTACACTGTTAATTCGCAAAAATCTGGGTCCGGTTTGAAACGGCTGAATGTACAATAGTGCAAATCTGTCATTCGTGCTGTACGGATTACCTTCTAGGTGGTGAAAGCTTAGTAACAGTGCACACGCACACGATTTGAGCACGACCGTCTCAATTAATCTTGGCTAGTCACTCACTGATGTCTCATTGACCAAGAATGTCAACTCGATACTTGGATTAAGCATCGGATTGTCGGTATTGTTTCCCGCGAACTGCTCACTCCACCAGTGGATTCTCATGTTAAGCGAACTTTGTGAAGGAAATCACTGTTGTTGAGAAGGTAAAACATAGAACTGCAAATTTGTTTACGATATCATTTGTTCTACCCTGTCCAGATAATTTGCACAAGCTGCAGCAGTTCTCAACATCTCTTAAGTGTATGTGTGTCTAGGGAGGATAAATATCTTAGAAGCAGCTCGAAAAGGACACATCATATGAGTTGTTTAACTTCCGCAAAACACTCCTTTGACATTCCGGTGTGCCTACTCTGTAACAGTCTACCGTAATCTGTCGTGAATGCGTCATCACTGACTGAAGTTGAGCAGAGAACTGACGTACATATTCGAGACACTAAACCGACTAGTCATATAATTTGCTTATGACAATTCTTCCGATAGAATGAAAGCACACTTGTTATCTCATTAGTGATGCTAGTCAGCTGTTGTCTGCTGTATTTTATAGTGTGACTGTTGTATGCTGTGAATGGATTTCCATTCCACAGTCTTTCTATTTTGGATCCTCCAAAATTGGCAAGATCTTCTAACTTGTCCTTCTTTGCCAAACCATCTATCACGTATTCGGACGCTTACGAGAATTCTGAGCTTCCTTTAATGTTCTACGGAGTTGATATGGATACCATGAATCTTGTAATTAAATTACTCAGACTAGGGTTTAATTAGAACCGTTGAACACGTTTCGCACCGTCCGTTTTCAAATTAGTTACAAAATTAAACTTAGCGACCGAGATTGATAAACATGAAATTCACGCTCAGGCTCTTTCTCGTGCAAAAAACAGTACAAATGCTGTTTGATACTTCTTATTCTAAGCTCTATATTACACTGTACATCTTCACATTAGACGTACACAGTGTGACAGCAAATTTCGTCTTGTCCGTGCAATGTGATCAGGTCTTACTGGTAGAAAGTTACGTCAAAGACGATGATGGAACGGAAGCAGAATTCATGATCGCCAAAACAATCTGCATTAGCCAAGAGACATTTAAATTTAGCCGTTTTGAAAGTAACAAATTGAGTAGTTTTCACTAAAGTCCGGATTGTATGGAGGTCGTCAATTTCAGGGCTCAGTCTTAAGTACAAGAAAATGACAAGGAATTGGCAAGCAGGAGTTTAGAGGACGAGGTTTTGGTTGTGTAGATCAAGCACACTGGTACACCCAAACCCCAAGAACGTGTGGGTTTTTAGAAGCATGTGGTAGTCTAACCCTGTTCACGGTTTTTCATGCCAAACACTGGCATTAGGTAGAGCAACAGTTAATAACAGGTAATGAAAGAATTGACAAGAAACTGGAAACAAGAGGTCAAGTTCTTCTCTTCACCTGTGGATTTTGCGATCTTCTCGTCTTCAGTTGGCGCATTTATGAAGAGATGATGATGATGACCATAACGATGAATAACTGATTCTTCCAACAGTTTGACTCAGCGATGATGGAAAAGTCCGCCTCCAACAAATTTAGGAATGTCCGCGGTGATCTTGTTCAGTCGAAAGCTCTGTTCTCTCTTCCATCTAAACACTTCACTTGAAGCCTACGCCTTGGAAGCACGTTAGAATTCTATGCGTTTTGGCTGTTATATAAACAGCCATCTGAAAACGACGAACTTACTTAACCAGGTAATGCAGTGCTTTCTCCAACAAAAGCGAGTGCGGAAGTGCTTATCGCATCTGTTCAGTTCAAGTCCACTTAACTGGTTGAATAAGTGTGTAGGCACGATAGATCATCATTACGTAAGACTCGTGATACGGTGACAATCTACTAGCTCACACAACGATTACTTTTATAAGACTGTGGTGGGCAACAAATGTTACCGAGTTCAACCAAAGGTGATGGTTGTAAGATATCCGCACCAAATGTAGTACGAATGAAGTTGAATAGTTGGGCGTCGTGTTTAACATGTTATTGATAAACAGGTTGGGAATATCACAACGTTTCAGGAGGCCTCCTGAGGAAGGCCACCCGAGGTGGTTGAAACGTAGAGTATTACAACTTGCTCGAAACGTTGTGTTATTCCCAATCTGTTTATCAAAGGTGATAGTATTTCGACGTCTTTCTATTGGCTGTCTTTATTAATATGTCTTCTGATTCACACAGTCACCGATTTGTCTCATGACTGACGTTCATACCAAGTGCCTCTTACGTCTGCCTGAGTGTAGATAAAGATATCGATCGCCAACTTGTCAGATAACATAGACGCATAATTTCTTGTTAAGTGCTTGCATAATAATCTTGTCCGTCATCAGCTGTGGATTGTTAGTACCACTTCACATTGCAAGAGCACCTGGTAACACTCAAATAGGCAGTGTTGATATATAGAGCTACCGCGACTAAATTAGCCTGTACGCGAACTTCAGACCTATCCAAGCAGTGTTGTGTGTCAACCTCACTGGACATGCGACAACAGCTGTTGGGATTGGTTCTGAAGACGTGGTGGCGGTTTACTTGACCACCCGGAGGAACATCTGCTGTGCAGACTAAGGACGCATTGTCGCTGAGATGTGTGAAGCCCTGGCAATGTGTCAATTAGTAGAAATTATGGGGAAGTGAGGGAAGGTAATCCTCTCGGGAGGTGTGGGACTGAATGGTTTTGAATTTATGATCAGTAGTTCAACGGTGCGTGTCGGTCCAATTAACGAACTGGATGCAGATGCTCCGCACCTCAACGCCAGGTTGTTCACTGAACCTAGTAATCTAAACAAACGAAACATGTGAACCCAGCTTAAACACTCCGAGAACACCCGTCGAGTAGTGAGTTAGGTGATATGTTAAAATTGCCCACAGCCGAGCTATTATCTCTTTTGTTAAACGCGCGTGTGCCTCCAAGTCGATACTTCTAGTGGCGTACGTATCGTGTATCAGCAAATGTGCATGGGAACAGGAAATACGCTTAACTCCCATCTGTCGACAACAACTTTACATGAATTACTCCTTAACCCTTAAGATCGGAAATCGAACTTGTCGGCCACCGTGTGTGTCTAACGAAGCAGTCACTGGAGCCGTGACAGATCTCTACCATTTCAATCTTTTTTGGGGATACTGTGAACGAAATGTCTAAGTTCATCGTTTGACGGCAAGTTGAAACCCTCATACACATCAGACTAAGATTATATAGCCCCGAATTCTCAGTTAGAAACATGCCTATTTGTATCGATTGGACAGCAACTAAATTTGACAACAATCCAACGATATTTATTTTGAAAACAAGAGATTTAATTCTGCTTTATTGGCATTTGTTGAAAGATAGTAATACTGAAACAAGTTAACCAGAGAGGACAAAGTTATACGGTCAATCTTTTAACCATAAATCTTCAAAGGTCAGTACGGTGTGCACAATTAAGTTCAGTTCGGCATTTCGGTGTACTGTTTTTGAGGGGAGTTGGAAATTCAGTTCCCGTGCGCTAACTGCAACACAATCACTAATTCTTCTGTTGAACTATGCACAGTGGGGACTTTGTTTAACAGTCAAACTACTGTACTCCACCGAACACTTATAGGGCTGAGATCAGGAGTGTGGGTGAGCCTATCCCTCATAGTATAAAACTGGTGAAGTGGGCGGGGTTGTTGTGCAGACAATCACGAGCCCTGAGCAAAGGCTAATTCAACTTCCAAACGTAAAACCGCCTTCTTATTATCATCGAATAGGGTCAAGTTACTCAGCTCTCTGGGTAAACATGTCCCTCATGTCATCACTAAGTTTTCAAAGTTAGTAAGCCGGATGACGTAGACCCGCAACCTCCGAAGACCATAAGTAATACCACTATGCATATGGCCTGTCTGGATTATTGTGTATCGCCGGGAAGACCAGCGGGATTTACCTGCTGAACTGTGATACTCAGGATGCTCGTTATTGGCCCGTGGTAGGCGGTGTTTTGTCTGGCGTTGTGTACACTGTCGGTCGCACAATTCTTGTGAACATTTTTGGTTCAAATACAGACGTGAAATCTAAAGGACTTCTTACCGCACTGGAAACCTCTATCCCACCTCTATCTCACTTTGCTTAGGATGTACGTGGTCTCATTCGTTTCTCCCCAGCAATGATACTTCGCTGCCTCAGTTTACATCCACAGTCAGCACAGTATATTTGGCGACTTTTACTACTCCCGTATACAAAGGTGTGTTGCTCGGATGATAATCTGTTTGACCTTAATCTGCCAGTTTACCTCCTCGCTGCATGATTTCGATTAAGCAACTGCAATACAGTGTGTTAGCAACATAGGGGATAAGCCGAAGAACGCAGAGCTCGTGCCCATATAATCTGTGTAACGGCCAGGAACTTCAACATCACTCGTGCTAGATGAAAATAAATGGTTATAGTGGCCGCACAGTTTCATCCTCATCCACGACAACAGCGAAGTCCAATTTCAGAAGCTTACTTTTCTCCTGCGGTTCTAATATTTTAGACCCGAAGCTGATGAGGGTAATTTGGATAAATGGAATGGCCACCTAGTTTTATCTTGGGATGTAGATTTAGTGGGACAGGAACCAAAATGATACCACGGGCTGCATTAGCGTCGCTCGAGTAACCGACTAGGTATTCTTTGTGATTAAATGACAAGCCCAATTGGTCTTTTGACACGGTTATGTGAAATTCCCATCACGAAAGTGAGAGAAGAATGCACTTATTCTACAACCACCGCCAACGAAATTATGTGCGGACCAACGAGATTGCTACTTTCTTACCATAAAACGATAGCAAAATCAGTCAGATACCAGCCAGAGTTTATTGTTTTACTGATGTTTTGCTCATCTCGATTAAATGAGATGACAACGAACAGACTGTTAAGAACTTAAGTTGTCTGAAGACCTTGTGTTTCTTGTTCTTGTGTTTCTGAAATCGTCCAACGGTTACCTCGGTCCTGTTGAAACGGTTGAGCTGTTGTTCTGTTTTTCCAACTAAATTCGGCTTGATTTAGAAAACGGTTTTCAAAACTCAGAAGGTATCAAGTGAGCCAGGGTTGGAATCCCACAGCAATCCCGCTGAGAGTCTACTTGGGTACGTTATTGTTTGCGTAAACCGACGCGCACAGACCAACATAATATATAAGTACACATGTGTGCAAATTCAAGTTCGCCTGGGATTTAAATGACCGGGTGTCGATCGCAACTTGTCAATTAGTACTGTGATGAGATGGCATAAACTCCACAGGAGCTAGGAACCTGTTGCTAAGTCAGGATTGCACTGTATGACTGGTCTCGCAGATGCCCAACTGTGTGCCTGCTATAGGCTAATTCGATCCGATTAAAAACTGAACAGTGTAAAACGTACAAATATCCGTCAATTTCCTTGGGATACCTGGGAAATGCAATCAATTCAACCTATTCATCAGTCGGTCTGTCGAGAAGCCATAAAAGTTCGTGTTGTTGCCGATACTGAAAAAGGTTTTGTGTCTTGTTATCCACAGTGCATTTCTCGTTTCTTTTTTAACTCCATACTACCGAAGGACCCTGAGTGTGTAAGTTTCATATGTATGTCACGTGACTAAACTTCTTGGTGAAAAAAGCTTCCTTCGAGTTGAAATATTCCGTAAATGTGGTTAAATGAACTATCCCCATCAGAGCTGAAGGAAAACACGTTTTGATCTGTTAGAGTTCGTTTACTGCCATCAGTAGCAAATGCAAACACGCAGGTTATATACGATAAGCAAATACAGACAAACGGGTAGTAAACTGTTGTCCATCCACACCAACAATTTTCTTCACCCCTGATAACCCGAGGGGTCACTTCAACCACTTTGTGCAAACTACCCCGGATGCTGACCTCTGGTCGACGTAGATTAGCCAGTTGCCAGTATCTTCGGATTCTGTTTGCATAAGTTTATTTTTAATTAGTTAATCAGATCCATTTTATAACCTCTTGTCATCGGGTGTCTAGCAGCTGATAGCTGAAGACTTCGATCTCCGGATTCGCCGGTTTCAGATTTCGGTGCCATCGATCGTTTTACCCATTTCGAAACGTGTTCTGCCACTCGCTGAGGCGACTGACGAGCTGCTTCGTCCACGCAAACGTGAGTGCAACCACAAGTGAACTGGTTGACAACGCGAGAGACGGAATATTTAAGCCAACTGTGTTCGTAACTATGTACAAGTGGTCCTTTGGTATTGCAAACCAAGCACAAATGGGCATACCTTAATTTGCGCTTGATGTTATTCGCTCGACAATCACGCTAGGGTTGTAAAAATGGAAGCATACCCTTAGTGACGGAGAGTAAGTGATGTGGATAATACAGGTTGGAAATCATTCAAAATCGATTTAATTTGTCGCATTCCCGTAGGTTTGCCAGTAGGACCGTTCGAAAAGAAACAAAAGGTTTGATCGTCGCTCATGTTAGGGCCCGTCAGAGAGTGCCTATCTTTGTGGCGGTCGGAGCTGGAACTTCAGCCGAGCTTTCATGAAGCAACCCTGTTGACCACTACACCATTAACCCCACGTTAGACACGACTTAATTATCGTATGCAAAAGCTCATTCACATTCGCTTTTATACGGTGCTCCGATTGTCCAATCGCCTCAAAAGGAGACTGTTACTGTCTTGCTGACCTCGAAAATTACTTCTTTCTTCCTGGTTTTTATAACCAGCTCATTACACTTATTCATCAACTTGTGAATTCTTATGAATTTTTCACTATATTCATTTTCCAGTACCGCTTCTCCAGCGTCTTTTTTGACTGCGTTCCATCGGGAGTGCAAGCAAGCTGTACTTTCTGAAACAAAGTCTTGACCATGCCATGTACGTACTTTGTCGGGAAAAACTGGAAGACTGAATATACTGCCAGATCAATCTTGCTTTACGATGAATAGTTTGCCTTGAAATCCCATCCTTAAACCTGGTGATTGCTAAATCCAAAACAGCTGAACTGTTGTGCTGACTGAAGGTAAATGTGTCCAATGCCCGACTCGTTCTATTTAGTTGCCGCATACAACCTGCTTGTTCTGCATTCGCGACAGGTGAAAATAAAGGAATTCCCACCATATTTCAGCATGTATCTTTTTGCTTAAGTGAAGTTTACCGCGGTACTAGATTCCCACTGTGATTCTCTCGTCGAAAATTCCCCGACTCTACGATGACGCGGTTGGAAAATCACACTGAGACGGAAGATGAATAATCTAGTGGAGCTCAACGAACGTAAGCAAAGGTGCTAAAGGGCGAACGTGAAAGTATCTCTAGTGCAACCTCATGCCAGCCGCCATAGAAGATGAGCTTCCAAGGAAACTCCCATCGAACTTCAAAATTCAAGCAGGCGTCGAACTGATTAAGCAGCTTTCCCAACGGCGGTGTTAAACTAGGGAATGTAGCCCACAACACTGAGGATGATGCGTATCCATTACACAGCCATATGTGACGCCAACTCGCGAACTCCGATGTTAGTGGTTTGTAGTGGATTCAAAAAGGTGACAGAAAGTCGAAAATTCGACAGGTCACAGCGGCTGTCTACTGCGAACTCAGGCTTTTTCCTGGCCAGTTTTTCTTTAGGAAGCAAATATGCACCATGCCATAATGAAGCCAGTTATATACTCTCATGCCGAAACAAGCGAACAGGCTTTTTATCTGTATTTAAAAAGCTCTTAATGGAAGCCTCCAAAGGTAGGCTACTAAGACAGTTATGACGCTCAAGAACAACTCATCCAATAGGATGATTTCATTAAACCACTTCTCAACATGTTACACTTTACTGTTAGAAGACCCAATATTCAGCTACAAAATTTTCCACACACTAGCAGGTTTCCGAGACTGTTATGTAGGTAGAACTTAGTCACTGTTACGTTTGTTCAAAAAAGGATGCTTTGTGTAACACTGCTATCGCAATCATTCCGGCTAAAATGATGAAAACTCTACTTCATAGTCCATATGCTCGAGGGACAACAGACGTTACAGTTGCCTTGACCACCTTGAACAACCCCACGGGACATTACATACGGGTGGGTTTTCCGGTCTTTTGCTACTCACTGACTGTCTGTCCAGATGTACAACTGTGGGTTGTATCAGTAACAATGAGTTAAAACGATTGGCTTTGACAGATCGTATACCGTTGTCTTTTCAGGTTCAATATTTTCCGTCACAACCGAGAACTATGCACTGGTTTTATGGTTCGTCTAATAATTCAATCGCGTGAATGGAATTCAGGCATTTTTCCTTTACGGATATGCTTAGTACTTCAGTTGACGATAACGCTGTTTCACACTCACCTTAGGATATTTACCATGAAACCGCCACTCACCAACTCTGTAACCATCAAACTTTCAAAACCTGATCCATCCGAAGTAAACAACTGACGTCGCGTCAACTGTTAGTATACTTTGTTGTTTTCAGTTCTGTTAGTAGCAATTCATTCGAATTAATCAGGATTCTGAATGGGACATTAAACATACTGTCGTGTACTTAGAAGAACACGGAGCCAAACTTTTTCCGTCAACAAGTAAGCAGACAGACGGTGACATACACACACGAAGGAGAAACTGAAAGAGACTAGCAAGAAATTTGAAGGGGTTGTGACAAACTGTTAATAATCTACGAGCACGCTCGTGTGTGTGATTCGTTTAAGGGATTATTTTGTTTACTTAGAAGTTCGTTCTCATGTGATATGTTTACGCGCATAACTGCCTACATGTAATTTGCCGAAGTGTCGGACAAGGAGACAGCGAAATCAACACATTTGCCTTGGCCCTGAAGCTGTTGGTTTAAGGAACACCAGTGAGTTGAGCTTGGTTCACATGTGTGTAACGAACTTATTCCAGCCGCTCCTTATGATAATCGATGGCTAATATTTTTGAGCATAACACGAAAATACAACCATTAGTTCACAAGCAAAATGACTGCTGACATTTGGTTACTCCTGTAAAGTGAATATTTGTCACAATAATTCGTAGCTCTCCCATTCCCGTAGCCATTTACAGTAGTCTCTTTCCAAAGGAGGCACTAAACTCAAGTTTCGTTGTTGGCAGAGTTCGTCAGTACGATACATCATTACTGAGATCTGAGATCCGGACCACACTTCTATGCAGCAACCGAGTTAACCGCTGTATCAATTAATTCACACAAGGCACGACCGAAATGTCCTACTTAAATGGTCGATCACATTCATTTGTGTTAGGTTGAGTTAACCCTGTCATTAACTCAGTGAGCAAAACCTGTACATATTGCTTGTTTGAAGAAGAGTTTGGTTAAAGCTTCTGCCTATTTGTTGATATTGTAATCGAAAAGATGAGCGTTCAACTCCGGAGAAACAGCCGGTAGTTCATCCACGGAAATTGTCTTTTTGTGTGGTGATGATGGTTGCAGCTGCTCAACTAGCCTGTTCGTCGAGCCCAACGTGGCTCTGACGGAAACTCACTGCACAAAAACAAGGGCAAGCACACCGTATGCAACTACAGCACACATCTTTCGACCGCCAAAGTACTCGATTAGTCAAGTATGCTCAAATGTAAGCGACCATAAGTAAAAATGAATGCTGGGAATGATCCTTATTGAGGGTAGACAGAATAAAAATTTCGTTAACTTTTGCCTGTACCTGTGCATGTTCAGTAAAGCCTTCATGACACCGTCAACCGCCCCAAATAATTCAGTGCACGAAGTGAACCAATAATCGTTGATAGCTCAAAAGAACGTAATGCACAACAGCAAAAACTGGGTCATGGATTAAATAGCAGGTGAATTTTACAACACTTGGAAGTTGGCCCCTAAAAAGCGTTCGAAACAAATTAATCACCACGTAGAAAAACTTCTACGGGCCTTTGATCAACGTCTGAGAGGACCAGCCTCTTTCGCAACAAAGATGATAAAGGTGGTTGATGAATTCAAGGGGCGAGGAAAGCGGGAGCCAGCCTTTGAATACAGTGATTCCTGAAAACTGCAGCATCCTGGAATTCATCAATAATTAACACCCTCTTGCGAAGGCCTGTAGGATAATACTTTTCGTTAAAGTGCTGCAACCATCTCACAGGAAATGTTGAAGTGCTAAAGATCGGCGACCATTTAGTGACAAATATTGAAGTCGACACAGAAGACAGATCGGTTGGATCGTGGCGGCGAGCTGCCGGGACTCGAAAGGAATGGTTAGGGTGAAATCTGTCAGCGATTTGTAAGTGAAAACGGGATGCCCCTTCACCGTTGGGATAAAGAAACCACGCAGATGTCAATGAAGCCGGTGTGCTGCGATTCTACACCAGTGATTCATGGAAGTTCAAGGAGACTATCTTCACGGGCTCGGTGTGTTTCTACGTCAGTTATGGGTTGCATCGAACTATAATTGCTACTCCCTCTCAATCCTTACTGGTAGATCTGCTGCCCGAAAAAGTTTGGCGTAAGGTGTCTTGCGGATGCGACACAACATGACATTCTACACTTTTGCAATAATGCAAGCCGCTCGCCTCTGAATCTGACTTCGAGCCATTTGGCTGGCCGTGGTGGTTTCTAGACCTGATCATCGGCAAAAGTGACCTGTTCCGTAGTGTCTACCATATATATATATATATATATATATATATATATATATGGTGTTTGACAGCACAGGTTTGACGTCGATAACATTCCACATAACATTGCCAATTTGCTTAGTCTATTAGTGGAGCTTATACAGTTTGTACTGACGGAGTGCATTTTATAGATACTGCTAACAATACGGTGAATTTTGTGAAGTCTAGTAAGACATATACCAAGTAGTCGATTTCTTTTATCAACCTCTGCTCTACTACTCGGGGTTATTCCGTACAATGTGGACGCGAGAAATTGACGAAGCGTAAACCGTTTTTAATCGGTATTAAATTTTCATGGTGTCCTTATCGTGGTTGCAACAACTTCACTTTGATTCACAAGAACCTGTATCCGATAACAAACATCTGCTAGTTTATGGTTCATTGGTGACAGCACTGTTCTAAGATGTCATTAAACGCAATGAGCAACCTTCACACTCTACGTCTAAAACTGAAAGAGCACAGCAAAAGTCTTTCGGTAGTTCAGATGTACCTCTCACACACCAGTTCCACAAGCGTCTCAAACGATCACTTAGTTACCTAAGGCAGCCGCTACTAGGCATTAAACTTTGCACGGTCGTGATTAAGATTTAAGTGAGTTAATACATGTCTGTTAATGTGTCCATCGAGTGAAATAAATTACTTACAGATAAAAGGTTACAAAATAGACCCAAAACAAAGCACAAATTTGTCCCTACTGTACAACGTTGAACTATGCTTCAGGCAGCTTATTGTTAGAGAACAAAAAGGACAATCAATATGGCTGTCGCGCAATTTTAGCTAGGCAACAAAATGATGCGTCTACGGTCATCCATTTTTCCATGATCCGGTTATCCGTTATCTCAAAAGACTGCAGGCTCGAGGTAGGCAGTTGTGTTGCTGCTCCCTGTCGTAGCAAAGCATCATGAACATACTAGTCCTCTTTTGGTTGTGTATATAAATTGGTTTTAATTGGTTTCCGTCCCCGTTACAGAGCCTGTGCAACAGGGAAATCCAACCAAAGGCCCAGCAGCACCAGTGACCCGGAAACCGTGTGTGTGCGTGCGCGCGAACTCGGGGATGTATTTGTTTGTACCTGATTCACGGAATGGCAAAGCTGATCGCGACAGCGGTAGTGATGGTGGTGGTGTCCACCGCCACAACCACAACAACAGCAATGACCCGTTCCATCATGGTAATCAGGCGTGATAGCCGGAGCAATTGCTAACTGTCATTCATCGTGCGCTCCCCTCATTCGTTCGCTCTCTGTGTGCCACAGTACAATGATGAAGGGTAAAGCATACATCATTCGACTACGATAAACAGATTGTCAAAGCTACTCAGGAAAGTATGTCACCATCCTGTATTGCTCCCTATCAGTGCCGTCGGTGAGGAGGAAACATATCAAAGTCAGCGTCTCGGTAAATAACTTGAGGATTTGATGCGACAATTCGAAAGCAGATAAGGGTTTCTGGTTATTTTGATATAATTAAATTTCGTCGTTTCTGCTACTTCCATAAGTATAGGTTTTCTTGCTAAAATATCTATATGAGATGCCGAGTGCTGACGTAGCGATTTACTCGCATAATCATTTCCCATTGAAACGAACGGAACCAGAGAGACAGAGTTTGACTCTTGTCGGTTATAGAGGTTTTAATGAATTATTACCTATTTAACACACGATTGATTTATGTTGTGTAAATCGAAATGGAATAGCACTGAACGGTGATTCATGATCAACTCCAAGCACACTGATAACACAATTATCTCCCTCTTTCCCTTTTCACAGTTAGCTAATGTAAATCAAGAGAACCGGATCGCACACCAACTGATATATTGCTTAAGGTACCCTCCGTGAGAAGGAAATTTCCAATTATTTAACGTATCCGTCAGTGATCCACACAGCGACCGAAACTACCTGAGAGTGAGTTCATAGGTGTAGGTGAAGTGTGACCTTCCATGCGTTATTAACGATACAGTCCGACGATTAGTCGAAGTCTAAATGTGCTTCGCGTGCCAACCACTTGCTCTGATCAGTATTTGCACCGCATGCCATCCATAACTATCACGGATATAAATGAATCAACATTCCAGGTTTCTACAAACACGGATCATCTACGTTCATAGGGATAGATTGAAAGCCAGTCGAATGTAAAATTTTCTCGTGACAGAAGTGTAAAAGAGGCATTCCATAAGACAGCACCCCTACTCAAAAGGATTTTTAAAAGTTTCACTTTAACCCAGTAAAGCTCAGGTCATTCGGGCACAAGGAAGTGTCGTACGACCTACTTCCTACAACCTTTTTCAATTCACTCAGTAGACAAAGTCAACAGATGCTGGTCAGTATAGCTTCCTGAATTAAGTTAAATCGCTGACAAGCCACATTTTTAGAGGTGGACATCACGGGCTTATGAATCAACTTATTTTGTTTTGTTCTTTGCAGAACAAACCAGAAAAATGAAACGAAGTGATTCGAAAATGACTATCGGGTGAAGGCCTATCCCAGTGATGGAACACATTCGGCCCCTTGACTCTGTTTCACACATGGTGTATAAAGACCGCATCCACAGTCATAGTCAGGCGAAGAACCGTTTTATATACTTGATGTTACATTCGTACAGACATAATCGTAGAAATGGTTAGCAAACCGTGTCTTCCGATTAACGGTATACGGAGCAATAGAAGCCACACAACATTGAAATCAATCTATTGTCGTCCACGGTAATTTTTTAAATAAGTGGGTGTGCGGTTATTGAGTTCCATTTCGGTGGGTAGGTAACAGGTGTACTAGCGAGTTCAACACAATACCGTTAAATTATCGGAACCAACAACTATTTGCTCGTTTCATCTATGCGCACGCACGCACGCTCAATAGAAACGTGATAGTGATAACTGAACAAATACTAGTTGTGCCATTAATGCAGCAGAGCGTGTGCGACATTCCCAACAAAATAGAGATTATAACCGATCAATGAGTTGACTACGGTATTTATACCGTACGTATGTTTTATCTTATTTTGGCTTGCCCTGCGAGTGAATTTTGCCGTACGCTTGTGGGGAAGATTACTCGTTGGCCGTACTTTTGAGCTCATACAAAGTTTTTTTTTGGGTGATCGGCCAAATATACTTTGAACATCCGATTACTGCTGATGTTTTTTCTGGTTGTTCCTATCATCTGCACATATGTGCACAACCCTAACTATTCTCAGTTTGTCCACCACATTCAACACAGTTCCGAGTTCGTACTATGGTGGGGGTGTTCGCCATTGTGTACCTCTTCTTCATACTTGTGTTAGAGACAGCATGCACTCTAGACACTCCTGGAGAGTGATATTTGCTTTTTTATTCGTTATCTTCGCTAGTAACTTTTGTTTCATTCTTTTCAACAGTATTGTGGATGCAGACTAATTTGAGAGTCCCACAATTATGCCGTCGAGGCCCGTTCATGAGTACGCCTTCTTAATTCGAAAAGTTACCGACTGATTTTATGGTTTGCATCTTTGGCTACATACATGCGACTGATGAACTCTGTATACCGTTGGTAACCGCGCTCTCACAACGACTCTCTTTGTGTTACTAACGGTTGTTCAATCGTAATAAACACAAAAACCACTACTACAGAGGTTAACTTATATCTTTACTCAACATTTTTGAAGTTATTTCAGGGATTTCCTGAAAATTTGGAGAGATTCTATCACACGGTTCCACCGCATATGCGGTCATAAAACACCATTCGTTGCAAAGCTTGCTGTAGGCGAACACACAATCCACCGTATCGACAAGTTACCCTTGTGATTGTATTAAAGAAGCTGGTTCCCTTCTTACCGCCTATCTCTGAACTACAGAATTTTACCAGCGTGTTGGTCTTATCGGACAGGGATGAGGGACAGAAGCAAGTCCGAGTAATTAGTTGCTCAATTGCTCGAGTAATTAAGAGCGCTGGTTTATTGCAACAAAACGAGTCATTAAGTATGCATCAGCAAGCACTGAATTTGCCGGTATTAATATAGGCGACAACCTACAGCAGAGTCAGCTCTCGATTGCACATCGGCCAGCTAAACACCAACAATAGTTCACGCAGTCACTTGTGAGAGGGAGAAAACGGATTAGGAAATAAGCAATACGATCTGTTTGCTGACTGTTGTGTGGTTTTGCCGTCACTGCCTGTCAGTACCGAATTTAACGTTGTTCAAGTCGCCATCGGAACCAACCATCTTCTGTATTAACAACAGACCGGTTGTATTAACCACGATCTAGTTAATATGAACGATAGGTGGGAAAAATTGATAATGCTTGTATAACAGCGACACTATCGCATGCAATTGGAGAATCTCATCAACTTCAGGTGAAATGATTCTAGGTGTGTTGATTATCCATTGATTTTTTTAATCTGACCCTCGATCATTCCTTGAGTAGACGGATTATCGTGGATTAATGATTCCTAAGTACTCCTGAGAAATTTGGCTGGGCTGTTCACATTCTAAAATAGGGTTAAGGCAGCATGCAACGTAAGAATTTTTGGCCAACGAACATCCCCCTCTTCTATCGATTAAGTACTGACTGTCAGTTGTAAATGTCATTAATCCGTCGGTTTTGTCATCTTGATGGAAACAATCAAAAGACTCAAACCGATAGATCACTTAGTTGTTTTCCTTACACAGATTCCGGAACGACATTCTCTGAAGTAAGTTTTTGGGTGATTAGAGGAACTTCTCAACGTTTGTCGTGCAGCTGCTGTGATTTTGCTCAACATGCACCTTGTTGGAGTTGTATTATTTTGAAAAAACTCGGACGCCAAGCCAAAACAGGCCTTTTGAGATAGGTTGCAAGCCTTAATTCGGAAATTAATCCACCCGTTTTACCTACAATTAGATGGCACTCAATACCACGAATAAGATTTGTTTGACCAGAGCACTGATATTAGTGCAAAATCAGTTCAACAATAGTCAAAGTAGGTTTTCTAATGCAACATTTTAGGTTGTATCCATTTTTGTGACTGTCAAACTAACAGAATCCATTTATTACGTAAGCCGTTCGCCGATGCTGGTTCCATGTGGGCTGTCAATAGTACTTTTGCGAGCATTGTTACTGTTTTTGAGACCCGTTGTAGTGAACATTTTTGCCCAGGTGTGAATCCTTCTGGCACGATAAATTGCTCGATACAGTGCCTTGAAGAATAACAACGAACTCCATCATGTTTTGTAACGGATCTTTTTGTAAGTTACATTACCTGTTTGTAAGAACCAACCAGTATCCCTGGTACCATTAGCCATATATCATCTGGCCGACCATACCAGTTGATGAGATCGTCTCCTTTCAGTTATTTTGCATCTGTTCTGAAAAGAAATTCCACGGATTGCTTGAAGTTACAAAACGACAAAAGAAAAATGTTGTTTCTAAAGGGCTGTATCACATCCAGGATAACTCCACCGTCAAAACTGTAGATTTAAAATTACCTCAAGCTGCGTCTTGCCGATAATCTTGCTCTCTCAACACGCCGTGGTTGGAGCTGAAATGTTTGTTCTACTGCATGCCATCGAGCGATTCGTTTTGATTTGTTATTGTACACATTGGTGCAGTGTGCCCGTTGCAATAAAGAACGGGAGGTCACCAGTTATTTTTTTATCGAGATTGCGTAACACTACTTTTGGTTCAACCACTTGGGACCTTTTCCTCGGAGACTGCATGAACCACTGACTCTGCGACGGAAGAGGACATTCAAGTCTCCGACTGTCTATCAGTAAGAGGAAAGCAGTAATTAGCCAAGACTTCAAAACATGCAACTAACGTTTATTTGGTTTCGGTCTAACTTTAGTATAACCATCATTTGTTTTGACACCACTCTTGATCTGTCCCAATAAGGTATAAGTGAGGCAAATAAGTTATTGTTTTGTAGGTGAAACCAGTTTTCAAGAAACAGAGGAATTAGAGGCCGTTTTCTGTGTTAGTCAGATGTCTGGATTACCTGTCTAATTTTTTTAATAAGACACTAGCGCTTGAGTTGCCACCATTAGTGAACAGCGTCGAAATCGTTACTTAACTGACCGAAAGTTCATCATTAACTTATGAAAAAGAGCGTGCCGCAAGTTTTACAGTTTAATTACAAGACACATTACTGTGAAGTATGGAGACCACTTGAAACACTGAATTCCCCTTAAGCACTTTGCGATAGCTGGAATAAGACATGCTGCAATAAATTGACATTTCGTTTGTTCTGGCCATTCGCAAAAGTAAAACATACAGGACATATGCCTCACATGAATAAGGACGAACAGAGCCTATACAAGCCTACAAATACACCAAGTTTTGTGTAACCGGATTGCCTCAACCAGTTTTGTGCACACAACGTAAGCTAATGAGTTCGGATAAGTATCGCGTCACAAAAAGCCAGTACCTTCGAAATTTTGATCGCAAAACCAGTTATGTGCAAATTCTACGCACGGAAGTGTAGGTTAAAGCGTGCTACCAGTTATAAAATTAAAACCAACAATTCCTAAAAGCGTAATGATTATTTCCACGTGAATCTGAAAGTAAAGTTTGTACGTCAGGCACCGTTAGTTCCGAAACGCTACAGAATTTCGTCTGGTAGTTTGTTCACTTTACTAATGGACGTAATGTTACTTAAGTTTGGGAACACTGAGAGTAATTGTCGATAAAATACACACAAATGTTTGGTTAGTCAGTGTTCGTGATTTCAAATTTGAAACCAAACATACAATAACGGACTGTTTCTGCGCAGCTTTTCGAGACAGCACGGTGGTTCGTCCGGTTGCCGAACGCGTGCTGTTCACTGTTTGTAGCGTCCACAGGTATTCTACTGTTTACAAGAAAGTATGTATCACCCGATATAAACAAGCGTAAACTATGTTAAACTGGACAACTATTTCATAGCTCCTAACCTTAATCCCTCACGCACCGTAGGTTTGAAAATGACCAGTACTAGCCTTCTACCTCTCCATCTCTCGGACGGGCAACGATACATCGAGACTGGCCTCAGTAAACTCTGTGTTAGTTCAGGAAGGAAACTGGCGCAGTCATGCGTGCACATTTGTCACTGACAGAAGTGGTCGGAAACAATGTTTCTTCCTCTTCTTCGCTTGCATTACCATCACCAGTACGCGATTCTTCCGTTGCTTCTAATTTTTGGGCAAAAGGGTTAACCTCATCTATTCCAGTGCGTAATTGACCTGGACGATAAACAGAGGGGATGAGATTGAGTTAACGCAATTGTCTGCATGTGTGTGTGTGTGCGAACGTTGTGTAAACTGTTTCAACAAGTTTGGTAGCCCCAAACGGCTGTGCCATAATGCGAACGCTTATATAAGCACAAATTAGCAAAGCAACTCACACACGTGCACCAATAAAACGCACATTTAATGACACACTCTCAACTAAACCCGTTTGGGTCAGTCGGTTAGCCGTCGTTTCTTATGATCGAGTCAAATCAGGTAAGGCAGATATTTACAGTCGATCACTAAACTAGTTAGTTGATTGTGCAAAAACCTGTTGACAAGATAAAACAAATTATTTCTTTACCCGCTCTGTTCTGCAGAAATTGGCAGAGATCATCATCTGGTTTAACCGATAGACTCACTTCGATAACAATCGCTAATCAAGTCTAAAAGCTCAACTCTGTGGGGAAATATTCAATAAAATAACGTTACTGATTAATGATAGCAAAAATGTTCACCTGACCACATGTACGAGCCAAACAAGATTGTCAACAAATATGAGTATAAAATAGAAACGGAATAATCAAAACCATCAATCCAATGCTCATTCGGAGCCAAATCAAGTTGTCAACAAATTCTGATATGTAGCCGGGAAGGTGAATATTTTGCACGTTTTTATCCTCGTCGTCAGCAAATAAACTATTTGAGCAAGTTATTAACTAAGCAGTTCCTCTGAAAGTATCTCTATCAGTAATAAACCATGTTAATTAAGGGGTTGCGGTAGATACCAGCTTACGGAAATATTTGATGAGACCGAGTTGATGAAACGGACATGCACTATGAAAACATAAGCCAAATGCGATGGGAACGAGGAATGTCACCACCGTAAGACGAAGTACTCACGAATACAAATTATTTGCAAAAACGTTAATCAGAATAACAGAATAATATATCTAATGAAAGAAACCGAATGTATCCTGGATGTTAAACCACCTTCAACATTAGGACATATGCAAATATAAGTGATCGAAACTTACACATTTTTCCGGTCTTTTCAACCACAGTCGTCGTCTTTTCTTGTTAGAACTCACCGGTTGTTCACATTAATAATTTTTCTAACAGAAAACTCATTGATTGCAGAGCGGTACCTTCTTGAATGGACTTACTATCTAGCATTTTGATCAGTGTGCACCAAACCTGACTTCTGCTTATTTGCGGTCAAAAGTTCGGTAAGGTGACGTTGATCCTCTATGTAGAAAGCAACATTCTGTCTCTTCTGGAGATGACCAGGCCTTTGAATATCGCAGTGTAATGGCGACTATTGTGAGATTAACGACAAAATGTTCATCATGGGCATTTCATGAATATATGACACAGTTTAGAATCCGATCGTATGCACTGCTGACAAGTCCAAGAAGTGGGTTGTGTTCGTTTCATGCTTCATCGTACTCGCAAAACGTAGGCCCGACTAATATACAGTATGTGTCACTTCGCTGGAACCCGTAAGTTCAAACTGCTGTCGGAGCTTTGTGTGCCGTCTTCTTGATTATCGTACATCAGCACTTCGTTAGCAAGAGAACTAGTGGTGGTTGTCATGAAACATATGTGTCAGATCATGTTCCTATCATGTATGTCTATGAAACGCACATCTATACGCTCTGTTAGAAGTATCACTTTAATAAAAAGGATAGATTTACTAGAGCATAGGAGAGAACAGTCACAGAAAAAGAGTCACGCGAACCATCAACGAAGTTTATTTTGGATAAATGACTTGACGATAGTAATAAACTTAAGCGAAATCCAACTGCGAAAAATTCAGACTTTGGCTGTACTCGAACCAGGAATAAAAACGGCATACAAAAAAGGCAACAAACGTCCCTCAAGTTGAGCTACGTAGCCAAACCAACAGCTCACGAATCTCACATTTAAACTCGATAACCCATTCAATCCCCTGTGTCAGCGAACTGACGTCAAAATAGAAACAAAGAGGACAGGAGAGAGCTGAGGATACAGTAGAACATGTGGCAAATTGTGGGACATGGACTGAGCGGAGCAGGTCGAGACCCTAACTCTTATTTTCCGGACGCAAACAATATAACCTCCGACAACAAGTTCTAATAACTTATTATAGGTCTAGACAAGCTCTTCTTAGCAATCAGTTCAGTAGAGGGTGACTTGTAAGGTTTCTTGGCATTCCGTCGGCGAACCATTCCATAAAACCCGGTCAGTTCCGGATCTTTGTTCCTTCACACAATTTTATGCATAATCATGAAATCCCGCACAGGCCGGATATAATTCCGTGAAGATAAGACCCAAACCCTATATCATAATTCAGATAACTGTCAACGAGCGCAGCACGTTCCAAAACCATTTTAGCTTGTGAGGTGTGGTTGATTTAGCTAACCACAATGCACTGGATGAGGTCTGGATAACATTGTGGACAGTTTGACAATCATACCTCTTGGAAGCTTACTAAACTGCCCCTGGCCATCCACACTATTCAAAAATTTTTGAAAACCGCTGGCCGATTGGGAGACTAGCACACTACATTGATATCTAGCGTTTGACTGTATGTAAGCTTGATGGACTGAGTACATAGCACCAAAAACTTAGTACTGTTTACGGGCAGTAGCCAGAGTTTATTCCATGCTGGCAGTCTGTAGTACGCGCCTTAACGAGCCTAAGACCATCCACTTAAGTCGGCCACCCGCAGCCTGAGATTATGGGCAAATGTCACAACGTTGTTCCATCCAGCCTCTTTGCAACATCCGTGGTAGCCAAAAGAAGCCGTATAGACTTCAATAGTGAACCATCTGGAATTTCACAAGGTAAGACTTATCGAGGGGAGTGAATCAAATCGGCATGAACGCAATGCTCCTCGTCAACCCAAGGGATGGCCCTAACGCTTGGCCTTTCCATGCAATAGGTGTTACCGAAACTTCAAGATGAACCTTTCACAAAGAACCTTGTCAAAATCTTCATCAAAACTTCGCATACTGACCTATTTCTTCCTTTTCTGTCTATATCTCCTTAACTGAAAATAAGTTGTTACGCCAATAGTGGCCTCACCCAAACCCATCTGTGTTGAACTTGGTAGGTTATGCCTTGTTAATCAACCCTACATCTGGTCCCCATCTAGGTGTTTAGACAGCCGAACAACCAGGATACCTAAGCTGCCAGAGTAACACTTAGTAATAACTTTCTACTTTCGTTAACCACCATGAAACCTATCTAGTCTCAGATGTACCCATGTCACTTTCGTGTGTTCCGATATAATTTTGAAATGTCCCAAGGAGTTCCCCAGTTTCATCAGTGAATGGAGTTGCTCATCTAATGTGCACGTAGGTTGACAGACAAATGGATTGGTCGGCTCATACGGAGCGAGAGAAAACGGATATACCGGGTGTTGGACTGAAACGAAGCTAGCGCAACCGGACCCACTTGCTGGGCAGGCGACGGTACAGGCTAACACGTACGCGGTGAACCTTGGGAGCATCGGCGTGGGCGTACGATATAGAACACAAGTGGACAACACTTTTGTCAAACCAGTCTTCTGTCAGTTGGTATATCAGCGATCCACTCAGGTTGGCACAGGCTTCGGTGTTTTGTTGTCCAAACGGCCGGGCAAGTTGGGCAACCATCGCCCAAGGTAATCGAATGATAGCCATCCCGGTAACAGGTCGACGACGACTGTGAAAACCGAAGACCAGGTAGATACTTCCAGAGCTGCAGTTCGACTGCAATTTCCAGGCTTGGGCGAACAGTATTCGAGATAGGTCACAAACGATTACAAGTCCAATCTGACTCAGGCGAGGCAGTCACCTCGAGTGACAAACGGGGTCTGCTGGCAGCTGTGCCAACAAAACAGTATGACTAAGAGCAGACTAGGTGCAGGTGATCGCATTCATGCACCATGGCTGATCGAGATAAGAATGAATACTGGGAGTGGTTTACTAAGTACGACATTTTGTCAACCGTTAGGTTATAATGAACCATTCTAACAATTCGCAATGTAAACCAACCACTGGATGCATGCCACTTGTCGTTTCAGGGAGGTATATGCCGATGAATCGAAATAACAAGAATATCGAAATATTTTCAACATTTTCCCGTTGTTCTACTTTGCAAGGATTTTCGTGAAAAGCTCTACGCCTCTGTCACAAGTGAGTGACAGTAAACTCCATCTCAAGAAAGCACAACGCTCTGATTTATCTGCTGCAGAAACCTATGAGCTTAAGCACATTGCATAGTCGACCTGAATCAAAACCTTCTTTAGCACTCTCAGTGACGACCATCCATGTGACTAAGGATGGTTGCCACTCAACAGTCTATCATTTATTATTTACCCCTACACGTAACGTTGATTCTGCTATTCCATTGAATGAGGATCGGCCCATTTGGGAGCAAATTCACATTGATTACCTTTTCGTTCCATTGTGAGTGGTAAAACCTTCAACCAGCAGGGCTGTTTCTCATACCACAATCGGGCATGTCGTAGAATCCGTCTGCTCGTTTCCCCAGGCTCTTTATACCTTTAAATAAATGCAATCAGAGCAAACGATGAGGCAGACTCTGAAAACCTTGGTTCTTCACCGAATTACACTCATTTCCTCGCGGTCTACTACGGGAGTAGATAAGGAGGCAGCTTTGCCTCTAATCACGTGAGTGTGAGATTCTGGAACTGAGTAGAGTAGATTCTCAATTTTCTCTTGGCTACATTGGCTGTATCGCTCTTCGAGATTCAAAACAATGATCACGGTACAGTGGAACTCTCACTCAAAGTCAGCTATTCTTAAGCTGGGCCTCCGATTTCAGCTGGGGCATGTCATTAGTCAATGACTGAAGAAGACTGAGGAGAGCATAATGAGTACGCTCTAGCAGTTCTCAGTGCACTGGGCCACGCGCGAACTCATAGCAGTTCGCGTGTGCTACATACGACACATACTTTGTCACACCCAGACTGTTCAGTTAATGATGAAATGCGTTAGCTCTCATAAAGACTGGTTCAAGGCGACTGAAGACTGAAATCAAGGAGTTTGCCAGCAAAGCTCTTCTATGGAATAAAGAATGTGTATGACATCCGACAAATATCTTGGATGTTTAAATCCTCCACGATAAAATATCTGTCCGTAGACTGTCTAAGGGCAAATTCAGGAAATTCGGCTATATCACTCACAGGGCCACAGCAGTGAGCCATCATCATCAGCCATATTTTTGGAGACTGTTTACGAAAGGTATATTGGTGAGCTCTATAAAACTCACAGTCTAGCAAGTTAACCTCATTGTCCGTGAGGTCTTTGGTTAGCCAAGTCGTTGAGATTCAGTAATCGTCCCCAAAAGCAAGAATTGTAGCCGTATAGAAGAATATAAATATCAAAATGATCTGAAGAATCTTCTGTGTGAGAAGTGAAACGTCGCCAATAAAACGACGTACCAATTGTTCACAAGTTGTTCTGAACTTGTGAACACTCGGACAGTAGGGAGGGCATTCCGACTACCAGATACCAAAATGGTATATAATAAAATGGTACATAGTGGAAAATATTCTACCGCTTAAAGCACAGCTTTCTGTGGTGAATTTAAGAGTGGAATTTCGGCCCGTTTGTTATTGACGAGTGTACACATTGGTTGCTAGTCAGACGATTAAATGTTTGTGCTGATTTCGGCTGAACTTCACTCACCTTTAACATCAGATATCGCACTACCACAGACATCTTAACCAGAACCTTTGAAAAGAAGCACTAAACAGGAGATCTGATCTTGTCAGAACTCACCAGTATCGTGTATCCTCACTTTTATCGGATGCTGAACTGAAATCACGCTTTAGAGAGAAAACATTTTAAACATGCATCATGGACCTCACAGTAAACTATCAGCAGCCTGGTTGGAAAGTCTATTTGAATGCAAAAGCTGCAATCATGTGTGCGTGATGTACAGTTTGGAGTAAACCGATCATCAGTAACACGTGTGAATGTTCAGAAATGAGTGATATAAGAGGGTACAGCCATAAAAACGAAGTATTTGTATATTGAGTAAACAACACATCTGAAGAATACGGAAAAGACATTTTGAAAACCGGTTGTTTTTAACCGGCAAACATTTTCAGCCACTGTTACAATATTCACGGTTGGGCTCAAATTTTTTTCGTCTCCTGCTGATGGGGCAAAAGGATTAATGATTGCCGAGCAAGGTTTAGAGCTTCTAAATTTCGGTAAAATGTACAATCCTGATGGTTTCCCATTCAGCCTACAACGATAAGCTGCTTAGTTACTCCCACGGATTTCACCAAAGCATAACGAATAGCGTGGTCTTTGGCGCGAATTCCGTTGATCTGTGAACATTCGTTTACGCTGCACGTTTATCCCTTCAAGTACTGCATGAGTTTGCACCGGAGGTACGCTGACGCAAATTGAGTGTTGTTTATGTTATGCAACCTAATCCACGCTTCTCACCTTTTAGCCCCTAAAAGAGTTCGTGACCTCATTAGGACTGTGAGTAATCAGATTTGAACGTTAACTACCACAAGTCAATAGATCTTGTCAAAGGGACAGGTGAAAAAATGTCACTCGGATACCGTTTATTTTATATTTGTAGGTTATAACATTCACAATGCTATGAACTGTTTTCCATTACTTCATTTAATTGCTAAGTTTATTTTTGGCCAAACCAAAGCAATCGAGAAAATTTGGCTAGTTGATCATATTTCATACTGATCGGCTGCGCCGATTTGCACAAGACTGTACCGCTTTTAAAAGGGATATTAATAGTCATTGCTTGGTTCCTTTGTCAGTTAAATCAGTCATGACTTTGGCAGTAGAAGAAAGCAGGGTGGTCAGACAATTCGAGTTTTACATCTGTCGTCATTCCAGGAGAGGTTGCTAGCATTCAGTAATTATTACTCATTATCCAGTGGAAACCACGACTTCCACTAACTATTCATCTATCGATTTAGGACTTGAACAAACATATAAGGGACCCTGTCAAGCTAAATCCGTTTGAGTAGTCAAGTTCTGTGGGTGAACTTCATCTGACAAAAGGAAATCAGTTATAATTCGGTCTTGTTATATGTGACCGTGTATTTCGTGGTTCTATCGTTTAACAAAAGTCTGAAGGCTAGCTGATTATGCTGAGTTATTACACATCCCAAATGCTTTCTCTGGCGTTGATTGATCTCAGAACGGATCTTTCAACCGGATCTCGTTGACACATTCGGTTTCAAAGGGATCCGTTGGACCACTACTGATCTCACAAGCTGTGGTTTCAATGGTATGCAATAAAAGATGTCTGTGTTGTGCACTTCAGGTTGTTTTGAGTTTTATTGGTTTTCTGTTTATTATAAGCTTATGAAGTACAAATGAAAGCTTACTGCAGGCCCAATCGTTAATTTCGTTAAACGTGTTGAAACCTTAAAATCACAAGCCCTTTCCACTCACAATGAAACACACCATACTGTAGTATTTACTTAGTCCTATGTGAGCCAGATATTTGTCAGGTTGCTCAGTCTTGGTAAAAACAGGCTTCGTACCGTGAACTCGAACCTTCCACTGTACGATTGCACACGGACATCGCTCCCGTTCATGTGACTTCAGCACCAAGCAAAACAGTGTCATATGTTTCGACCAGTAACCAGATGGGAAACACACTTCATGTCAATACGTAATAATAAACTTTTCTTACGTTGTGTAAAAGGACAATTTGTCGATCTCTGTAAGGCAAAAGAAAGTTACTGAAACACCCACTCAATCGTACATCTGCTCCTGTCACTGATATGACTGTCACGCATATCTGTGCTCCCACTGCTTGCGCTAGACAATTACCGATGTTGATATTACGTATGTAACTTTCCTTGCATCCATGTATGCTGACCTTGTGCTAATTGTTAGTTTGCACAACACAGTAAGGAACGATTACACGGATTTGTGAACCACTGACAGATGTACGCTCCAATATCTCACCAGGCCTAGGTGTTTGTGTATGTGTATATGGGGTTGATATGAGCAAGAGGGTTGTGCATTCATGTACTGGTATCACCTTAACGGACAGGTATAATGTCTAAACAGTCACCGACGGTTTGTTCTTGTTTGTTTGTTTGTTTGTTTGTCTGTCTGTCTGTTTGTGTGATGTGTGCACACGTGTCCATGAGCAGTTGGTTCGGTAAACAGACTGGTGTTTTGTCTCACAAAACAAACATCCCGCGCTTGCATCGTAGACCGGGCCGAGGGGACACACCGGCTTCGTGTTTAGGGGCCGGCTTTAGGTGTTAGTGGTTGCAATCGTTGTCCAATAGTGAGCTCAACAAATGGACCAACGCACGGCGGCTTCCTTCACCCAAATAAATAGGCTTTTACGCTGAAGTCGCACATGTGGTGTGCTGTTTATGCACAATTTCAGGACCTCCGGACAAGGTCACCGGACCCACATTCGAGCACAGTCACTTGAAACATATGCGGACAGTGTAATCTAAGATCCCGATTCGGCGGTGATGAATAAGCCTCAACACCTGGACTGAATTCAATGTTGTCCTGACCTAGACAAAGTCCTCTAAAGTAAATAGGGTTTTCCATATACTGGTCGGAAGTAGACTTGTGTGTTGGCACGCAAGACACTACAGTAAGTTAGATACCATTCATACATATTACACCTACCATTTATCAAAAAGAGGGTATATATCAAACCGGTTGTTTTTTGAGTCACAACTCACTACATCACACAAGAATATGGATTACGGAATATGAGGCAGGTAAAAAGGTGTATGGCGTGTAAGAGCGAGCGACTGACTTAATCCTGCTGGGTCGAATAAAGTGGAAGCATTGAATTGAGACTCCAGTGAGTCAAATGAAGTCTTAAATGGTTTAAGTGTTCAAAACAAATCAGACGAATGTACACCGAATCTGGCAGTTCGCGTCTTGAACTGGAGCACGTCGAGTGTGAATGAATCCAACAGACTCCTCCTCATAAGTTACCTGCTGTTGCAATCTCACATCCTGTAAGTGGAATGAACAACCGTTAAGTTCCTTTCAAATTGACGCAAAATTAGTGAGCAGTTGCTTTGTATGTGCGAGTTCGCATTCATCCAAATCGTTGACAAAGTTCACTTTGTCTCAATTGCTGCTTTTTTGACGGTGGAATGATATATAGCATCTTATTATGATAATCGGAATTAGGGACTTCGAATGGTTCTAGAAATCGTACG
Source organism: Paragonimus westermani (assembly GCA_008508345.1). NCBI lineage: Eukaryota > Metazoa > Platyhelminthes > Trematoda > Plagiorchiida > Troglotrematidae > Paragonimus > Paragonimus westermani. The sequence continues at coordinate 372,859 of QNGE01000012.1, read as the reverse complement.
TGAGTTGAAACCTCCCATAGAAGTAATAAGGAGAAAACCTGGTACTGGTACCAGTAAGCAGTTGTTCTTCACGAGTTGGGAAGCCGAATTAATAGATGTACAACAGTATTAAGGAAATCACAGTCGGTTATTGGCGAATCGTATTAGCACATGCAAAGTCACAAACTTTAAGTTAATTGGTGCAATACGAAACAAATAGATGGACGAATGACAGAAGGCATAACATTGAGGATGTTTGTCCAACCTTGTTGCGACATCTTTACCATAACATTTGGATTAGCCCCCTGTCAGATCTTCTGTTGTGTCGGGGTTTGGATAAGCCGTGAATCAAGTGAAGTTTCACCATAACCTTCCCCCCTTTAGGACGCACATGCATTCATAGCTGCCAATCGTTCCGACCTTCTCGGGCCATCGAACTCTTATTGCACCGGGTATTCTGATTCCCCCATTGCTACGTTTTCAGCGCTTCGGGACTGAATTCGGTCACTCTGCTTCCGATTAATCGGGGCATCGTGCAGGTCTGTAGTTTCTACCATTGTGCTGTCTAGCTGGCGAGTAATCAGTCCTTTGGCAGATTGCAAATCGTTTACACGAAAATATATCACATCGGTTGAATCTACACACTGAAGTGATGCTCTCAGGCGTTCTGATTTAAATAGGACCGCTGATCTTTCCCTCATTGTGCAATGAGCTGCGTTCGTCTAGTGAAGCAGGAAGTTATTGAGAAGCACATCCAATTCAGCAAATTGTTCAGGATTAGTGGAACGCAAGGCACTTCTGAGCGTTTTCACCAGATTTTATACGACCCCGTTTGAACACGGATGTCGAGGCGCCGTTCGCAGTTGACGACACCTGATGCTATCAAATCACCGTTTCATCTCAGCGGAACAAAACTGCGATCCGTTGTCCGTCACCAAGACCTGTGGAATTCCTTCAAGGCTAAAACATTTACGAAATGCTTGCATGGTAAATGACGTAGAGGGCAACGTTGTAATAAATACTTCTGACCACTGTGAGTATGAAACAATCAACACCAGAATGTAATATCTATCAAGAAGTCGTCCACAATAGTCTGCATGCACCCGCTGCCATGGTAGGTAACCGTCCTGCCAAAGTGTCTAATTCTTCAGTCCTATCTTTATTTTGTTGGGGCAGGAGTGGCAGTTCATTGTAATGCTCTTGATATCCGACTTTATCTCCGGCCACCACCACATCTGTCTGTAGCGTCAAACACAGGACAGCGAAATGCGTTAAACTTATATATGTAGGTCCCATCACTCACTAACCAATATTTATTTGTGGGTTCGTTTGAAAACCTGGGGAGTCTACTTCATAACTTCCATGACTAATCAATAAGTTCCTCAAACTTTAAGCAGTAAAAGACGTTGTCTTGCTTGATTATGTTCTGCTGGACACGGCTGGAGACGTGTTCTGCTGTTCACAGTTTTGAATTTTACTCTTTAGTCGTTTCCCCAGGAAAAGAGGAGTAAACAGTCTCAGGTGAACGGTATCTGTCAAGGCTACTAAGATGTAAACAATCTAAGGGATATATTACAATTGTGTTTACTTGCACCGATAAGCTTCGTCCCAACAATAACACTTGTGAAACTCGAAGCTGCATTTTGGCTGTTCTGGCTTGGATTGTTGTGACTGTAGTCGCGTCAGTCTCAAGCGGGGAGTTTGAGTGAATGGTTTACTCTCAGTCGACTGACTGGATAAAAAGTAGACTGCTGGTTGTGGAGCTGAGACTTGTGTTTGCAAAACTAACCGAAAATGAACACCAGAAACAACCCACTACATCGTGCCTGGTTGTTCCCTCCAAACCGTTCAGTAGTCAAAAGAAAATGTTGCGTGGATTGATTGAACACAGCTTGTACGCAAGTAATTGCAACTGCTAAAACGCAATACACGAGTCACTATTGAACAACAGAGATTAACCAACGTTATGTATAGAAACACTCAGCCAAACGGATCGACCTGCTCTGCCAACATGAGGGCAAAACTACCGCGGTTGTTCCAATTACGGTAGCGTTCTGCCAAACCCGTAAGAAATTCATTCGGAGAAGAAAGTTAGGGTTCAAACATTATGCGTCCGAAAGAGCAATCGTACACAGACCCGAAAGTCCCTGTCCTGATGAAACAGTTTAACAAGTTGAAGCTCGAAGCATTATTACCCAGTTCATTGTGCAATATGTCATTCCCATTCCTCTGGACTTGATTTCCACTGTGTCAACGACATCAGCCAAACAAAGGTTGCTTTGAGTGTCAGTGTTACGCGCAACGAAGAGTTCAGCTGGTTCTGGTATAAGCTTTCAAATATACCGTGTTCTGTGCTCAAACCACATGGAGTTTTTCAGTAAACCCCCTTTGTTATGGAACCTTTCGCCGTGTGTATGGACTGAAGTGAACACCCGTAAGTCAAAGTTACTCAAACACGACTGAAGTTTGCCAGTGAACTCATATCACATACGTTAGTATGATCCATTTGTATGAATACCCCACACATTGGTGAGGCGATGCTCAACCCTACGGATTCTACAGTTTAGTCGTGGCTAGAAGCTAGATGCCATAAAACAACTGTTGATTAAGATGATCCGTCAACATATGAGTCTCGGGACACAACAAATCTGTTGTTGAGCAATGGGTTATGCATCTATCTCAGGGGAAGTCAAAGTATATTGGTGGACCTAAATTCAATCCCTACTTGGCCAAAAAATATAGAAAAAAATGGGCTAGGTGATGAGCTGATTTCTAAACTTTTTATCCTGCTGGTATCAGGGGTTCACAATTGGACCATTGAATGCTGTGAATTCGATGCACAGATTTTCGTTACGCCCACTCTACGTACTTGTATCACGCACAATAACATTCTATTGGAACTGTTTAGAAAACGGCAGCTTTATCCGGTCTGGTCGATCAGGGGACCACAGCTAATAAACTATGTAGCACAATTATATATTGATCTGTACATTTTAGAGTATGGTCGACAAGTAGATTGTAACTACTCCATTAAAAGGAAAATCATACTATGGCATGGTGACCGGTAAACTCATTCTTAGACGTTCACTCATCAGTTCGAAATTACTTGATTATGATGGGCTAACTTTACCTAGAATACAGGGTTGTGTAAATATTCTGTGAATGAGAAATCCCACCTTTACCTTGATCAACGTCTTCATCAACGACGTTGACTTTGACATCAGTATTACCTACAGAACGAATTATTATGACTGGGGAACTTGCATACCGACGTTTTATAGGACTGATAAGCCTTGGCGAAAGCTGAATTTTACCTAAAAAATATACAGGAATTATACGGGAATTTGACGCAAAGTGAGGACGTGTGCGAATCACTGTTGCCTCCTTAACAGTGACGATTTGTCAGTGTACACCAATGAGCAATGATCTCCCAACTGGTACAGCGATGGGATTTGAATCAACCAAACCAAGGGGATTATTACAGAATCTTCAGTTCGATTCAGGTTTAGTCGTCTGTAGTTACTAACTGATAAAACAGGTCGCTAGTTCTACGGTTGTTAATACGTACCCTTGTGACTCAATTTTTGGCTAAGCCGGTAGGTCAGGGTTACCAGCGACCCATCATATAACTCTTAAATGGTCACCACCCAGGCCAGTTATCAATATTGTACTAAGTTTTGTGGCTGACAGCTAAACATCTCAATCTGATAATTGGAGAACAATTATGTAGTTGCGTCCAATTGAGAAGAGTGGGTGGCAGCGTACTGTCCTCAGAGATTCACCTTAACTAACCAACAACTGTTATTGCACAAAAAGAATAACACAACCCCGTTCTTGCGGAACATAAACACTAAAACAACAATGACTCGAAACAGCTTACTTTTTTCCTGGCCGCAAGCCATGTGTCCGTTTTTCAGTTGTTGCCGGGTGTTGACGGGATGCTGTTACACAACATGTATGTGTCAACTAGTAAATCGAAACCTCCCAGGTTTAACAAGAATCCGTATTTCTATTTATCTGGTTTGCACAATTTTGAAAGAACAGTGAGTTATTTGAGTAATACGCTTTTGCAACAGCATTTAGCATATACACCACTGCCATAAGCGGGTATCAATTGATTATACTGAAACAGATTAATTTACTCGAGTCTTACCATTCCAAAAGGCCATATACTCTGGGAATACTTGATTGTTTTGTTTTCATAAGGATACGTTGTAAACAGTTTGAACTCAGTCCAAGTGTAACTAACTAAGACTTCGTGATTATCCACTTAGCCAGAAACCTGTGTACGAAATGCTATTTCCCAGGCCCGTTAAAAAGCTATTTTTAAACCTTGAACAATCTAGTCACGGTTTATTGGACAATACTAAAAACAATGGGAAAGTGTTATTTACATCATGATAATGGGTTTTTGACTCCTGGTTCAGATGCCCCTTTGAGCTTCAGAAAAAAATGACCAGGAACGTCAGTGATAACAATAAACGGAGCAGAGGCACCACTGGCCACAACATTTTAAGGTATCCGATCAGGCAATGTTGTGTTCACTCAGTATTTTTCTATGCCCCAGAAAGCGTTTTCCCCTAAATTACGAATTTACAATATAGGATAGTGAACGAATTCTGTTGGCCTAATGAATTTTCACTCTTGCACTCAAAACTAATTTGATCGATTGACCGACGTGTGATTGAACAAACGTGAGAGAAATCGGGGACTCAACGGGCGATTAACACGCATGATTAATCGTGTCAATCAGTTTGCTTACGAATGCTCGGTTGGTGAGCACGGGTGGTTTAGTGTGTCTATTCACGGACGGACAGATAGTGGTTATCAGGCCCTCCAGCAGGTCAAGATGGCATTAGCGTGTGGTTTGTTCAGGTTGGGAGCTGATCAGATCAGGGACTAGGGTCGGATATCGTAATGCGTTTGCATCAGAAGATTTCATGCTAATCTCAAATTGAAACAAACAACTGACGACTGGAATAAATGTAAGCCATCAGTTTTCGCGTGCTTTTTAAATTCGCAAGGTCTGCCTCCTGTGATTAATGAAGTAATATGCTCAAGTGTAACTCCCTGGAAGGAAATTAAATCGAACTGGTTTTAACCAACGCTAAACAGGAAAGATAAGATAGGTAGTTAGTTCCCAGTTAATAGAGAACAGATGTTTTTGGCTGCCCTGTGAAAGACTTAACTTTCGATACTGCGCACAAACCTTTTTGGAGCCGTTGGTAAATATTTCCGGTCGTCAAAGTTTGTGTGAATAAAGTATTCAGTTGCTGAGTTTGATTGTATGGTGGATCAAAATTGGGATGTAAATCTAAACTTCCAGATGGTGAACCACAACAAACTTCGGATAAAATAATGTGCTCAGTTTTGATCAATTGAATTCACAACCAAAACGACAAAACAATGCGAAACCTCACTGTGGGTTTGGATGTAACGATTTGATTCAGACTCCCTAGTTGATCACTGAACGTAATGTTAAACCACCAGAACGAATTGTGAGTGCGCTTGTCTTTTTTAACCCTGAAATTAAGGTAAACTGAACTTGTACATATCTCCCTAACGTGCTGAGGGATAGGCTGTCTGCTGGTAATACCGTACTTCCTCTGGTAAAACACTTTCTGTGAAGAGCAAAGGTATTACAAGCTGTCTAGAGTCTGACGACTGTATTTCAACAAATTGGAATAACTTTACCATGTAAAGATCGTCAAAACAGACCCGTAGTTATGGCTGGTACTGGCGGATCATCAGTGTTTCGTTGATTATCTTAAGGCACCACAAAGCTTATAGGAGTTTGTATGATGACAAGTGCCTCCTATTTGGTTGGTGTACAATCATACTCTGACGAAGGACCACACAGACACTTAGAAAATAAACAAGCGATTAACTGACGCAACATAGTTGGTAATGTTGACGGTGAAACAGCGCAACTGCGTGCCGGAGGGAATAATGCAAATCTGTCGAAGTCTAGACTATAACCAGCTAACAGTGATCCGAGGCCAGGAACTGTAAACAATATCACCACCATAGCTGTTGTCATATTCACACTATCGATCAAGTTTGGTAAAGTAATATGCGAAAGAGTACATTTTAAAGATGGTTACTCAGTTAGTTAATCGTTCTTCTAGCATCGCTTAAACATCTTGTTGATCAACTTGTGGAAACTGTTTAAAGAGATAGGAGATAAGTCTTGGACTGAGCTACTTATTCAAAAACAGACCACATTCTCGCACACCGGAGTGATGAGTGATGAACATTCACAGACGGGTTTATATAATTCGGTGGTCCGCAAATGCTTCGTCTATGAAGGTTGTTTCACTGTTTACTAGAGGTATGATCGTTTCGAATCCTAAAAATTGTTCCTCATTCGGGCGTTTGAGGTGCATTTTTTCATCTGATGCAAAACATTTCTTGTTACTTGAAGACGCTTACTGGATGATTTCATTCGTTCTCCATACGTTTTTCTTAGTGATAGCGCAGCATCTTTATTGATAACACAAAAAGTCGTCAACCATCTAAAATAGATGCAATGACGTTGGAGAATTAAGCTTGCCTTCTAAATTTGTATCGTGGAATGAATTGTCATAAATATCAGGACAGTTAACATATCACATTCCTTGAAGATCAATGAACCCTGAGCACTTCTTGATTAAATGTTATACTGTGATACATCTCTCCTGATTCTTAGTTGATCAAGCATGCAGAAGGTAACCAACTGATTTCACAAGCACCCAGACCAGAGTCCCAATCTCATGAAAGTGGTAAGCCTTAATAATTAAGTCAGGGTCGAATCTTATTTGTCCATTCGACGAGTAGCATGTTAGCGCTCGATTCAATTTCCGATATTGCAAATGGTTATGGTTGTTCAGTCGGTCACGCTTCACAATCTGTAGTTGCTGATCAGTGAGTGATAATACGGAACAGTCGCTCGTTTACCACACATCGGAAGCAGAATGGCTATGTATCTGAATCCGTCCACATTTGATTCCGATATAAAAAGGTGCACATAACGAATAACCGTTTTAGACGAACTACAAATCTGAGCCAAGAATTTGTGGTCCAGTCACTGTATCTCCTGTCAAACAGGATGTCCGTACGATCTTGGTAAAATGGATGTTTTGGTCAGTAAGTGTGAGTAAAACGAGAGAGATGGCAGTTAATTTAACAAACACTAAGCTGAGACCTGTGGAGTCATCTAGCGGTGAGTGTATCACTCTTAAACCTGCAAATGTCGTTCTGACCAGTTCATCAAGACTGGAACTATGTAGGTGGATGGTCTCGTGTAACTTCGATAAGTATGATTTCATCAAACTTGTTAACGAGCTCTTAGTTTCCAGTGTTTTTGTCGTGCTATTTTTACGAGCTGAATTAATTCAACTGTCCCATCATCTTCATTTTTTTGTCAAACTGGGAACGGTCACCTTATGATCACATAGGATTAGTCCGGGAAACCCTCTCACATTTGACTGGGCTGAATCCAGGTCGACCACCGGGGCATTACGGTCTCTCGGTTTCATCCAGTCGCTCTTCTTCCAGTCGTTCTCCTTACCGTTTCCCATTTTGCTGTTGTGGTGTTCAAACGTGCAACCACAGCTGACAAGATTCACCGACAGCCAGCTCAGTTAATCAGGTCGCCGGCGGATTTGCGCTGGGTTGGGACACAGGCACTGGCAAATTTTGAGGCTCGGAGACCGAACTCGTGGCGCACGGTTTTTGGATACGTGGTGACATGGCAGGGGGCTCAGAACGCTTAATGGCCACGGTGTCTCATTTCTAGGCAGTTGTAGTCGTTATCCTGGAAAGCGGTATCCGGAAAAGTGTGTGTGGATGTGCACGCGCATCTAATACCAACTGCAAAAATGAATTTGAGACACGGTGGCTTTGTTGTTGCTCGCATTCCGACTATGGCTTCACTAGCAGGACAAGTCAGTTCCGTGACGGGCTGTCTACTGTTGTAATTCATGGGTTTGTTTATCCGGGAACTATAGTTACTCCGATCGAGTTTACCACCCATGTCTAATTCAGCTCTCCTCAATACGGCATCCCTTTTAGGGCAGTACTAAACCAACACGCAAGTTTTGTCAGCATCTGTGTGAGTAACAAAACTGTCTTCTATGAATGGAAGTCAAAGCTGGGATGCAAATCAATACGCGCTGCGTACCACCATTTTAACCGCCTTAGTTATCGAGCCACCACGTAGAGCGCAAGTTCAGAATAGTGTGAGTTTAGCACACAAATCATTAAACAGTCAAACGTAACCCAAAATTAGGTTCAATTTCACCGTTAACATTAAACAGCCTAACATTGGAAGTGAATTATCGCACATGAAAACTTCTTATAAGCAGGTGTACACATAATGAATGACCAGGTATCAAAAGACTGTGATACATAACATCTGCTTTACTCTTGTTCAAGTCCAATACGTTCCACGACTTTACTGATACAGATAGAATCAGCGTTTGTTTGATCACTGCAACTGCAACACATCTGATCAACATCAGGTTGTGTTTATGTAGATGCCCAAATTAATGGGATTGCACTTCAACTTCAATATACATCTCAATATGCCACTGTTAGCGCGAGAAGTATGGTTTCCAGTCAAAAGACCTAAAACGTCAGCACAAATATTTAGCTAGAAAATGGAAGAGAATCGATTTTTCTGAGTGACCGTATTTAACACACTTAGCAGAACATACCAGGAACAAATTTTTATTTCGCTTCCAACTTGTGTTCACGTGATTGTGCATGCAATATTCAAACTGGGAGTCAGTTTCAGTGAACGTATCACAGTCGATAAGCAGAAAGCCGTTTAAGAGTTCAGACGTGATTAGTATGCAGAACGGCCAAGAATGCAGAATAGATGCAAGTGGTACTTTTATTAGAGAAAAACCAATCAGTTCACCTATCACAGAACGAAATGCTAAAGTAGGCACAAAACTCAGAAGGAAATCCATTGCTGGATTACAAACCATGCGGAGATGACAGGTCATTTAAAAGTTTTGGTAGTCATAACCGCAGTAAAGACCTAGGTTGATCAGTATCTTATGTGGATCCTGATTGCTCCAGGCTTTGGCTACAGCATAATACCTAAACCTATATATTTACCAGGTAATCTCTAAAAATAAGTTAATATGTTTACTTGATGATTTCGGACGGTGCACTGTTAGCTGACCTAAGCCCAGCCTCCGAGTAAGAATGAAAGGCACTCACCTGGGACGGATTCGCACGCTTGGCCCGCTGTATACTGACGTGCATGTACTCACTTCGCGGTATCGATTGCCACGCAACGCAGCCTCCATAAGTCGAATTTCAGATGAACTTGCGAGCCATTGTGAGCATTGCCCAACGGAGCATCGTACCTCAGGCACGGCGCACGGTCTAAGCAAAGAAAGTGAGTTCACTTCGATTGACATAGTGATCTTGTCCGAAGTTGGCAATACCGGTCAAGCCCAATTTTGATACAGCAACTCCCCATTACATGCCATTGGCAGGCTACATGATGGAAGCTCAGTTTGCTTACCGTCATGTTTCCAAGAGCCCTAATCCCAGACCCAAAACCTTTAGTGGTTGCCGATTCTCAGAATTGTTTTTCCCATAAGATTTGCTTGATTAAAGTAGGGTGGTCGAACAGATAGTCCATGCAGTGGGACGACCTGAAGACTTGTGCAAGTTCTTATAAACTAACGGAGTATCAACAGTGTGAACTAATCTGGCCATTGTCTAAGGTACCACAACTTCATACTGCAGAAATGCTAGCGTCCTCACCCACCTGCCCTCCTTAGGTTCCGTAAATGCTCACTATCTTATCCAAATTCCAAAGGCGAAATTGCTGAGTAGATTGCACGAATGAGGGTCACGTGTAGGATAAACTGATACCGATGACTGGGTAGATGAACGATATTTAAGCAAAGACCAAATGATCAGTAAGGCTGTGAGGCGGCCAACCTGATTTAGTCACTCTGAATGAGTGTACGCTCTGTGTATACAAGTTTGTAGCTGGAGAAGGATGACTGGCAAGCCATTTCATGTTTGTTCCGCACAGACTACTTGATAGTGACTACCTCTGACCATCCTTTCACATATTTTTACCAAGTGCAGTTGGCCAATATTCACTCTGGCGACTAGGTAGTCTTCATACTGTATGGCAGCTGTATCTACGTGAAGGCTGGACGTATATGGTGCTCCATAGCAGACCTGATCTTTATAATTAGACGCACAGCATCTTCTAAAAACGCCCTTATTTGAACTTCTAATGATGTTGTTTCAATGTTTTACGTTTTTGTTTCCATCAAGGAGACCCGTAGAAATGAGGCAGGTTTCATTGAAGCAGTGCTGAGTTACAGTGGACACGTAGACATTCTCATGAGCATAGTTGTGAACTATTCAATAGAACCACTCTCCTTTAACTTTACGTTAATGTCCACCAAATTCTTCCCAACAGTATCTAAGCCAGTGATCATAGTCATTCTGTACTATCCACAGTTCACTGGATTTATCGCGGTTTTTAGACAATAAAGACTAAACATGTGCACACTGTATAAAACCATTTGACTGAGTTAATAATTTTAGTTTTGAACCTTCACCAAACTGACATCTCAATAAACAACTAAGAAAGCCATCCTCCCTTTAACCACTGCATCATTTTGTGCAAAATACTGCAAATTCGGAAGTTTCATTAGTCTGATGAATTTTTGATACTTTCATATAATCGTCGGCTTCAGCGCTTCAAGTTGTGCTGACATCGTGGACGCTGTGGACTGAGAAATAATCTGAAGGACTGTACCAATACAGTCAGAGCGCTATTCACCTCCGATTGTAGCTTCTGCTTTCGGATAGAAATTTCGGCATGCAACTTTAGCAGCACTCACGAATGAATCCAAATGATCTCTCGGACATGACGATTCGGCCGTGTCTAGCACGACGCTACTTGTTTTGTGGGACCCAGAAAGACAGCTCACTTCACACGATTACAAGGATGTGCTCCTCTAACGAATATCAGCAGGAGCGAATCCAGAGCCAGTTTATCTTCAGAAGAGGTTAACCAGAAAGATTATTTGAATGAAAAGTGTACAAGCAATTACTATCAAATATCACCTCGATTATTCGAAAATAAGGTGGGATTTATGAACCCAGTGTTTATACACCTGTCAATTTTGAATTCGGCTCACCCGTTTTCACCAACGCCTGAAAAATCAAAAACTTTCGTCTTCCTCGATGGTGTCGAAAGTTGTGAACAGTCTTAATGCGGAGAAAGTTAACACTATTCTGGGCTGAAATGAGGATCATTCGGTGTCCAAAGTTGAATGCTACATACAGTGACACCGCCACAGAGAAACCCAGACTATTTTCAAGTTGACCATCACTCACATTTGATCGCAGCGTTCGCATTCAGATAGACTTTCCAGCCAGCCTCTTTCGAGAAGAAGCACTAGACTCGAGTTTCGCTCTCATTAGAGCTCGTCAGTAGTGCATATCCTTGCCACGGCCGGGATTTGAACTCCGGACATTCCAATCATGAGGCAACCGTGTTAACCACTGCGCCATTGACCTCAC